>JAGJRO010000309.1:0-50971 GCA_022832285.1 Lepidurus apus apus
CCACCAAACCCACCCCAAAATAGCACAGCCCTTATGGCAAAAACCCGAGCCAAGCTCAGCAACCCACCCTCCCACTGGCAAGGCTAAAGTCTGGAAGATATATTAAGCTGTTGTCACAGCTATCAAAACAGATCTTCTAGCGTTTATAAACTGTTTAGTTTACAGGAACTTTTCACTAGTCACAATCTTCCAACTTTTTTGTAAACATCCGCCGCGAGCGACACGAGGAAAACCCCCCTGTGCGGTTGTCGTGGTGCCCTTGAAATGTACGAAAGGCTTAATCACACAGAATGTGGATACTGAACAGCCGATTTCAGCCAAGTTGTAGGAGGAGCCTAGCGATCCGCAGCCAACCATACCAGAGTCTTATGTTGCTTTTACGCCGCAGGGTGCTTAGAACCATAAGAATAACCAAGTGTAACCTATCCTAACTTAACCTAACTAACCCTAACCTAACTTAACCTAACTAACCCTAACCTAACCTATAACTAAACCTAACTTAACCTAAATCAATCTAACCTAAACTTTCACTTTAACATGCGTCTCTCAAGCAGTAGTCGTTTTCAAACGGTCGAGATAGCCAGAGCTAGTATCCACATACTGCGTGATTGAGCCATTCGTTTGAAATGTTGGTCAGCAAAACGGAAATGAGATCATTCTGAGGTCGGTAATATTTTGCAATTTGTCAACAATTCAAAACAAGAAAACTTCTCCCTCCTTCTAAAGTTATTCTTTTCTCAATATTAACAGAAGCTGTTCGGTTGTTAAAGACTGTACTGGACCGTTATCCAATTGTTGTGCATGTGCAAATCAGACTGCCTCGACTACTCCAGGAGTGTTAATAAACGCGTAATGCGAAGCAGGCAATGGAATAACGCGAAATGACCTTGCAAAACTGTGCGTGCGATACCTCACAAAACGCCCCGCCAACCAGTGAGAGAAGTGTTTCGCGTTTTACTATTTCGTGTCACGCACTTCGCATTTTATCCACGCCAGCCGAAATAGTGGTTTGCGAACGGCTTTTGCTTCATTGGAAAGAATCGGGGAACGCACATCCGGGTTGATAGTAAACAAACCGTGTTGGTAAATAGAAGTGGATTTGGGTTTATCAAAAACGATGTTGTCTTCTACATTACGACGCGGAATTTTTATTCTAACTAGGATGAAACTTAATTCTAGTGCGTATAGTGGAATTACTGGTCCCACCGTCCAAAGGGTATAGTAATATTTTGATTTTTGTTAATGGAAATAAGTTCCATCGTCATCAATAATTATAAATTCAATTATTCGTATTGCGTTTCAAAACAGTTATATAGCTCTCTGGACAACCAGAATATTTCCGAAGATCGCCCACAGTTCCCAGGCTCGCGTTCTCAATGGACCGAGAAATTGGAATTCATTCGGCCGGATTTGTATGACGGAGTACCTGTTTACCGCGTCATGGATAGGAAGGGACAAGTTATAGATTCAAGTCAGGATCCGCACGTAAGTTTTCTTTGTACGTTATTAGGACTAGTGTAATCATTCATATCTTTCTTGTATTTTTCAACTAGCTCGGTGAAGACATGGTTGTAAAAATGTACAAAACTATGACGCAGTTAAATACAATGGATCGAGTTTTGTACGAGTCACAAAGACAAGGTCGCATTTCCTTCTATATGACCAATTATGGCGAAGAAGCTACGCATATCGGAAGCGCGGCAGCCCTTGATGATAAGGACTTGATTTTTGGCCAGTATCGAGAAGCAGGTAAACACTCGTAGTTTCCGCTTTAAAATTGCGCTACTCAAAATGCATTATTTCCATAGGCACTCTTATGTGGCGAGGTTTTACGTTGGACCAGTTTATGAACCAGTGCTATGGCAATTGTGAAGATTTGGGCAAAGGTCGTCAAATGCCAGTACATTATGGTTCAAAGGACCTAAACTTCGTTACCATTTCTTCCCCGCTGGGAACCCAGATGCCTCAAGGTAATGGGATTCGTTAATTGACATATATGAGCGATTCTAGTGAGCTTTGTGTTACAGCTGTGGGTGCTGCATACGCATACAAGCGAGCTCAAAATGGGTTGTGTGTTATGTGCTACTTTGGCGAAGGAACTAGCAGCGAGGGTGACTTCCATGCAGCAATGAACTTTGCAAGTGTCTTAGATACGCCCATAATTTTTTTCTGGTCAGTTGTTGGATATTATATTTGAGAAATATAAAATAGCATATTGGTTTTATAGTCGCAACAACGGATACGCCATTTCTACACCTTCCAAGGAGCAATACAGAGGTGACGGGATTGCGGGGCGTGGCCCTGCGTATGGAATGCTTACTATCCGCGTGGATGGTAATGATATCTTTGCAGTTTTCAATGCAACTTTACGGGCAAGGCAGATAGCCGTAAGCGAAATGAGACCTGTCCTTATTGAAGCTATGACGTACAGGTCTGATATTAGACAGCTTATTGTAATTTTTGTTGGAATTATTTATTCATTTTTTGGAATTATTAGGATTGGGCATCACAGTACCTCAGACGATAGTACAGCTTATCGTTCCGTCGACGAGGTTCGGTATTGGGACGAAAGAGATCACCCTATTGGGCGTCTTCGTAACTATCTGGTAGCTAAAGGCTGGTGGAGTGACGCCAAAGAAAAGGCTTGGAAGGAAGAATCAAAAAAACAAGTGAGTAGTAAATGAAGTTATTTCTTGGATCAGGTCAAGCGAATATGAGTTTGAACAATTGATGCCAATTGCGTTCTCTAGATCATGCTTGCATTCGCCAGAGCTGAGAAACGACTTAAACCTGATTGGCGAGAAATGTTCATGGATGTCTACGACGAAATGCCAACACACCTACAGTAAATTAAATTTTGCCAACAACTTGATTGCTTGAGTAAATACGGCTGCAATTTTTCTACAGGGACCAACTGAAGTACATGGAAGAACACGTAAAACAAAACGAGGAGCATTATCCAGTGAAGAGCTACGCCAAAAAGGACTAAGCTTATCAGCAACTCGTAAATTGACTAATGTATGAACTGAGAAGGAAGGGTATAAAATAGCAATACACAATATTACTAAATTGTATTGGAAAACGTACCAAAAAATTTGTATCTCATAAATCCTACTAGTAAAGAATACGAATGTATAACCGATAATCAGGGATGATGTAAAAGAAAAGCCAATTTTTTTACGTTTCCAAGCCGCTGACAAAACTGTTTTTTAGTCTTAGCGCCTATCACATGACTTCATTATTTTTCCGGGATTTCACACAAGGCACATGGGAGACTAGATTTTACCTTAAGGGGATCCTAGCAAAGGATCTTTGAACAGTGCTGATCCTTTATTGGGGGCTGAAATCGGTGCTGTCGTTTTTGAAACTGAGGCAAATTTACCTTTACTTGATTTACTGCTGAACAAATCTTCATCACTGTCGTCTTCAAAAAACGTAGCGGACAATTTGGGTTTTGTCGCTTTGGCCTTCAATTGGTCTCTTACTATTTGCTTACTCGTTTCGCGGCTTTCTTGAGATTCCTGAGGAGTGGTTTGAGAAGTTTCCGTTAGTTTTCCAAAACCAGAGCTTGGAGCAAACAAGTCATCTTCGCTGAAATCTTCATCAACATGGAACAGAACGTTGGCGCCAGTACTTCGGCTTGACTCCCGAACCGTTGACTGACTGCGATTTTCCTCGTGTCCTTGTAAGCTTGAGGGTAAGGCTTCCACTTCAGCCGCTTGTGCAATAGGTTTGCTGCTAGATCCTGACTGAGGAGAAATCGGGTTGGGTGCAAAGAGATCGTCGTCTTCGTCCGACTCAAACAACGTCGCTACCTTCGTTGAAGTTAGAGACTTTGCTGGTTTGATAACGTCCGTAATCTGGACTTCATCCGTTTTAAGCTCTTCATCATGAGCAGGAATGTCTCCTTCAGGTAAATTGGTCGTCTTTGCATTCTTTTCCATGCTGTCGACAGTGCAAGCCTCGTTTTTCAGCTCACCCTCACGAGAAACAGCTATTGTAGAGCTGACTTCATAGTCCAGCTTCTCAGAAACGATTGCAATGTCCTTCTCTTGGGGTTTAAAAAAGAGATTTTCTTCGTCACTAAATTCAAACAAAGATTCCATCTTCGCTCCAATATCAGCCTCTGGAATAGCCGTCTCAGTAGCCTCCGCAGCTTTAGGAACTTCCACTTCGTCTCCCACATATTCTTCAGGCTGATCAGTTGTAGCTTGCTGAGGTTGCAGCCCTTGTTCTCGGAAACGCTTCGACGGCGGCTTTCGCTTGGCCACGATTTTGGCTCTAGCCTAAGATTTGAGGTGTTCGATTTTATAAAGCATGTGGCAAAACAAAATTAATACCTTGATAACAGTAGGTAAGAGTTTAGAAGAAGGACCGTCAAGAGCAGAAGGACCCTCAAAGCTAAGGCCATTCGATGCTGGTGAAGGTGAGAAAACGGGCCAGGAATCCCCTTTACAAACGAAAAAAAAGTTTAATGAACAAATAATAAGAATCACGGAAAAAAAACACACCTGACGCCAGTGGTGAAACACTAACGGGACTTTCCCGGGAATTCTGCCTTGACTTAAGCTTAGCATCAAGTAAAAGAGCTCCAGAAAACAGTGCCACGCCTCCTACTGGCTTTCTGGAAGGCCTCTCGACATCACTAACATCTGATCCACTCTCTCGAGGAGAAGCTATCGGGGAAACCTCAAGCCCGGGTACCGGTGTCCGAAACTTCTTCGTGTTGGAAGAAACGAATGGATAGTCTTCAGCTTTAGTTTCAGTGAGTGAACCTCCAATGTCTTCCCGCTCGCCCGAAGACGGCAAAGCAACGCCAAAGGTATCCGACTGAGAAGGGAATGCAGACGTATAATTCTCCGGTACAGAACTAGCTGGAAAAACATCATTTGTTAACTCGGAATTCGGATTAGTGACAACGGGGGACGACGGAGTTGGTGGAATAACGTTGGTAACTATCTCCGGTACTGGTGCGGTTCCTTCTGACATCGCAGGTACTTGTTCTGATGCTCGAGTATTTGGTTGAATCTTTCCCGGGCTGGCTTGGGCAAATAGATCGTCTTCATCATCGCTTTCAAACAAGTTCTTAGCCTGCTTCACTTGTAACCTTTCTCCATTTTTCTCGGGCTTTTGAGTAGTAGGGACTGGGGAAACTTT
This sequence comes from Lepidurus apus apus, assembly GCA_022832285.1. Taxonomy (NCBI): domain Eukaryota; kingdom Metazoa; phylum Arthropoda; class Branchiopoda; order Notostraca; family Triopsidae; genus Lepidurus; species Lepidurus apus. The sequence continues at coordinate 5,158 of JAGJRO010000309.1, forward strand.
AGGAGTGAACGCTGGCTTACGACTGATGACTTGTGCGAACAAATCGTCGTCAGAATCTTCAAACAAATTGCTGGATATGACAGGTTTCTGAACAGATATCGCAGGGGAGTTAAAATTCCTTGACAAAACTGAAGCTACTTTATCGCTTGGGGGACTCTTGGACCTGGGCCACGTGCTTCTTGGAGCACTGGTGCTTTCTTGCGTCTCAAAAATGGGTTGTACAGCGGTAGGCGTAATTGCTGAGCTTAGAGCACTTTTGACTCGCAACTTTGCGGATTTCGGCATGTCCGATTTAGCACTAAACAGATCGTCTTCGTCGTCTTCAAAAACGGCTTCTGAGCTTGGACTTGCTGCAGGTTGTATTTCCTTTGAAATACTTTCAACTTGCGTTCTTGGGACAAATGCAGGAGTTTTGGGGTTTCCTTTCGCGGTTTTGGGGTTTTCGGTTTCGAGGGGTTTTGTTTGATGAGGTATGGCAACGGGTTTTATTGGCGCAAACAAGTCGTCTTCAGAATCGCTGTCTCCAAATAATGTTTGCTTTTTTACTGGCTGGACCAGCGTAGAAATGCTGGCTGCTGGCTTAAGAGGTGCGACCTGTCTTTCGGGAACGCTAGGAGCAGGAGGAGTGGTACGGGGTAAAGGTTTAGGCAATTGGCCCAACGCTGGAAGAGGGGCAAACAAATCTTCCTCGTCGTCATCAAATAAAGGCTTGATTGCTGGTTTAGAAGGCTGGCTTGCGGTAACCGAACTATTAGCCTTGCTCTTTGGAGACGGAGGAGGGACCGACTGATCTTCAGGCTGCTTGGAATGAATCAAAATGGATGGATTGGCGGCACCGAGCATAGACACTCCACCGGACGGCTTCTATTTAAAATATTGGCAATTTAATCACAAAAAACTACACAAATAATAATAACAATAAAATAATAATAATAAAATGTACAAACAATAAAAACTAGAATAATGGGAAACTATAAATGAAAGAGTAGACAAAATCAACACTACCTTTCCGTTCGCGACTACTGCAGTTTTCCTCGCTGTCGTTTTGGGGTTAAACAAATCCTCGTCAGTATCTGTGTCCTCGTTTTCGTTAAATAATGGAAGCGTATTGCTTCGTTTCGCTTCTTCAGAGACAAATAAGTCTTCTTCGTCTTCGCATAAAGAATCCTTTGCACGCTCTTCTTTGCCAATTTCGTGTGCCAAAGATTGCGAAGTAAGACCTATGCAATGATTCGTTGATACGACTTTTAATTAGCTTTTTTCCACAATTGTTTACTTACTTGGCTCTTCAAATAATGAAGAACTTTTAACTCTTTCAAAACCAGGCTTAAGTATGCGAGCAATCTCTTCGGTCACAGAAGGCACGGCCTAAGGTAAAAACAATAAAAAAAAAAGACTAGGACAAATTTTACACAGGACAACAGCAGTTTACCGCCACTTGTGGCTTGTGAGTATCGTCGTCAGAATCTATCGACACTGACGTGGACAAAGAAACAGACAGACCATCCTGAACAGTTTGTTCGTCTATCACTCTTTTGCTTTCTTTCATCCTTTCCTCCTTTTGATCCTTTTCCTGATAGCTTGTGGCAAGCCCTGCAGTGGGATGCTGAAGAAATTCGGCGGACCCGATTAAGTAAGGCAAAGGTCGTGAGTCGTATTCCAAATTCCTTTGTAAAAGGCATAAAAAGTTACGGTCACGAAAACCAATTGCTGATTTGAACCATACATTGCAAAATGCTGCTTATTATTTTGTTCCACTGCAGATTGAGAGGGTTTCAAAATATCCATGCCGATCAGCAAAACTTGACGGATTTTCGGAATCATTGCTTCCTCCTTTTCCTCTCTGCTCATTGCGGGCTAGTTCATAAAATGAGTGTAATTAGCAATTGAATGACCTAGAATACAACCGACTCACTTTGCTTTGATGAGCAGGTACTTTGGAAGATGTTTTTTCATCGTCGTCATCATAAACTCGGCTCTCAATATATTGATTACTGGACAGTAAATTAAAGGTATGGGAAACATTATCCACTTTAACAGCGGTGCTTAAGGCTTCTTTGGATAGGGACTTTAAATCCTTTTGTAACGAACTGATTTCTCCTAGTATTTTGCTTGACACGCCTTGCAAATGCTGAAGTAAGGACACATCATTTCCTAAATTCCATTTACTAGCCTGTTCCCTTAATGATTGAGTTGAAATAATGGATGAGTCAGTGTCAAGTTTGGAGTTATTATCAGACGAAATCATCTTCCGATGGAATCACTAGGGTAATTAACACTTTATAATGAATGATTAACCACAACTAATGAGTGATCAACCAAGAACTTGAAGCGAACTAAATAACAGGTTGCTTTGACCCCTAATTTTTTATACAGTACGGAATACACGCACTAACTACGTTGTTGTTGTTGACAAAGCTCCAACGTAGAATTGCTGGCCTTCAAATCTTTTGGTACGGTAAAGTAGATGTCACTGGCGTGGATTTCGCGCTTTGCCACAATATTTGAATGGTCGACTTTTTGCGTGTTTTAGTTCCCTTGGATTTTCTTACCGCTACACGGATTAAGCTCGTTCGATGAGAACTTGTTTCCTTAATCCCCGTACTATGTAGAAATTAAATATTTCGTTGGGTTACATATAGTATGATGTAGGCTAAATAGTGCGGTAGTTATATTGCTCTCTTCAGGAGTTCAAGCAAATTGTTCGGAACTATTTCAATTATGTACGGCACTAGGTCTCCTACAAGAAAAATCACGTCGCTGAATCGGCCATTTTTCGTATTTTAATGCCCAAACTCTACTAAATTAAGAATCAACACTGTTCCACCGTTTATTTAACTAGTAAAACACAATAACTAATTAACCTGCAAGCAGTCTATTATACTTATTCCTTAGAATTATTTTTTCTGCAATAAAGCAACCATCTTTGGGGAATTAAACATTACTAAATTAGTAAACCATTTGACAACTAAAACAGAAAATAACAAAATTTCATCTAAGCAAACTGTTCTGACATCTACAACTGGCAATGATTCTGACTCGCAAACATTAACTTTTGGAACTACACAATTCGCCAAGGCTAATTTTCATAATCATTTAAGGCTGCGAAATACCAGAAACGGTAAACTTCGCATTTTTTCCGTAAAAAAAATCATACTTGGGCACCTTTCCTTCGCTTAAAGATGCCCAAAACGCTGCTTCGACCTTTTTCTTTACCGTCTTTATCTTTGCGTGGAGACGGTAGTGGAGCGTCACTTTCTGACGACGTGTCACTGGGATTGGGTTGTCCAGTTCCCGTCCCGTGTCGTGACTCCAGCGTACTAGTAGACGAGCTTGGTGAGCCATAACCACGGGCTCCTGATGACTGACCGCTGGCAGTAACGATGGTGGTAGGTGGTTGTGAACGTGGAGGTGAAGGCATCGAGCTTGGACGGGCTGGAGGAATGGGCGGAGCCTCTAGATTGCTGTAACTAGCCGCACGAGCTGCTTCCCCGTTGTTGTGTGACCCTAGTTATCAATCGCACATTTAGTAAACCCTATTTTTCTATCTAGCGTGCGAAACTAAATAACCAGCGAACAAATACAAGCTCAACTAGCGGGGTTTACCATTGCCATAATTTAAAGGCGGACTCCAATCTTCTGGAGGTGGACGAGGCGGAGGAGCCATCTGTGTTCTTGGTGGAATTGGAGGTCGGGATTGGGGTAAAGGTGGCGGAGCTGTACGCGGTAAAGCCGGCAAAGGAACAGAAGCTATACGGAACGGAAACGAACACCATTGACACACAATAAGCAGTGAATACACGAAAGATGCCCTCAAACACCAATTCACTTACCGTCTACTTCAGTTGGAGGGCGTCTTACCCACACATCTTCCTGGAATGAACGACGAGGTACTTCGGGTTTGTCCGCAGATTGCGGCACACGGAATGCGGACGGCCGAAGGGCTAGCGGAGGAGGAGCTGCGACGTCCTTTTCAGTCTGCAATTATACGAAAACGTTGCTGAAGCGTTCAGGTAAACAGGTAGAGCTCAAGTTAAGAAAAGTCTTTAAGTTAAAAACGAAGGGGTTGACTACAGGGAGTGCGTTAAAATTTGACCTGTGTTAGAACTTGGGTTACGTTCTTCCGTGGAGTAGGCGGCGACGAATTAGGGCTTGAGTTGGCACTTTCAAAGCCATCTTCATCATCATCGTCTCTGTCTTTCTTGACTTTGTCATGCATATGAGTGGACAAACGACTTGTTGGGGGCAGAGGCTTCATAAGCGTAACCATGCCATCCGGCTTTGACATTCACAGGTGAGATAAGACATGCAAACAGACACAAAGACCACAGATTAGAATTAGAGCCGTGATGCGTGCTAGGTGAGCATACACTGAAAACACGGAAAGAGGAACTCAAAGGAGGAACGTGCTTATTAACTATCACCGTGCACGTGTCTTATTAAGCAGTGACTAAACCGTCCACGTTACCTTTTGGGCATCGTAGCTCAACAACTGCTGGGAAGGAGCCAAATTGGCGTGGAAAACTATTTTGTTCACCCATTCCTCTAAAGTCTTCTCTTCATGAGTAGCAAATAGGTACTCGGCTCCGTCAGTAGTTCGAATCCTGTCGACAACGATAGATATTAGTACACATTTTTCTTTTATTTATACAAAATGTGTTTATTTATTTAAAAAGCGGTTTATTTATATTATTTATATAAAATTTCTATAAAGTGTTGATTACCTAAAGACGTTTTTGCGCTTGGTATAATCGGTCGCACGTTCGCAGAGCGCCTGGTATAAAATAAGGGGAGGAGCTGCTGCTTTACTTTCCGTGAAATCTTCATGGTCTTTAAAGAAGCAAAGTAGCTGTCCACATAATACGGTATAATAATTTTTCCAGGAGCGGATAGCTGCTTTCTTTCCACCACTTTGGAACTCTTGTTTGCGGTCCAAGTGGCCTTCGATCTCCACAGGCGGCAAATCGGCCATTGTATCCATTTTCTTGTGTTTGCGGAAGCTTTGGGTGTGTCTTCGGGTCGTAAACGAAGGCGTACGTTTAACTTTCAGGCTTTCCAAAGGACTAGTGCCGACCTTCATGCTCTCCGCTCTTTTGACGCTCCCTACAATTCCAGGTTACACTTGATTTACTAGTATTTGGAGAATTTTGCACGAACCTGGCCTGTAACGATCATTTAGTAAAGAGGTCTGGCTCCCCATTTTCTTCAAGGTGTTCCCGTCCGAAACATCCCTCGCGCTCAATCTATAGTACAATAAATATAAAATATTTAATAGAAAAGCAAACGAGAGCTTTAAATTTTTTTTTTTAAAATACCTTGGTGAGCCATCAGCTCGCTCGGATCCCGAATTCGAGATAGAGCGTGCGGGAGCTGCAGGAGAAGCTTTCAAATCTCCGTTCAGGTTCAAGTTTATGCGTTCCATATCTTCGCGGTTAATTTTGATTTCTTGCGTTCTGCGTCGTTGCTCTTCTTGACGACGTTCCTAGACGCGAGACCACCCGTGTTAATAATGAAGACATTAATACAAAGTATTCTGAAACTACGTTCGCTAGTCGATGGACTTCCTTCTTCCTAGCTGCATCTGCTCTTTCTTGCTCCCTTCGTTGCACTTCCAACTTCTTGGCTTCTTCTTCGCGCTTTTTCAGGTTGGCAAAAGCTTCTTCCAGCTAAACAAAGCAGCATATTAGCCCAGTCAACTCATAAGGAAACCGTTATTTACCAAAGTAATTCTTCGAATGGTGGCGAGTTTTTCTTCTTGGGCTTCCAAGGTTTGCTGGAAGTCCTCATGTCGACGGATAAGCTCCTCTACCTCGCGAATGTTTACACCCAAATGACCTTCTTTTAGCTGCGCTTCGCGACTATCGAGCCAGCCGTCTATTAATGCGGCATCGCGTTTGAACACCAGCGTGTCCCAGTTTTGTTGATAAATCTCTCGTCTCAAGCGCCAAGCGTCAAGCAAAGCGGTGTGACGTTGATTCAAGGTAGCCACTTTATCCTGGATTTCTTCGGAAAGAAAATGTCCATCATCGATTAACCGATTCCCAGTGTTTGAAAACTGGCTAAAAGCTTCCGCTCTAGCTTGGATTTCATCCTGGTACTCGTCATGCAAAGCCACTTGGGTTTCGGCAGTAGTCACATCTTTGGCTAAATCGGGGGCCGTCACTTTGGCAATCATCTCATTCACCCAAGCCCTAATTACAAATTAACTTTCAGTCTCTTAAACCTTAATTAAAAAAAACAGCATTGAAGATCGTGATCCCGTGACTACGTGATCAGCGTAACTTAATATGAAACAGACCTTAGAAATAAGAAAAAAAAAAACTTACATGAGATCTCGGTAATCATCAAAGTAAGCTTGCAGCTGCTCAGCTTGTTGCAATTTATCTTTGCGTAGAGCAGCACGGTCCAATAGCTCATTCCAGGCATTCACCGTTTCCTCCAGCCGGACGGCAATATGATCTCTTGCACTGGGGAATTCTTGGGATAAACGCCCAGCTTCAGCCACGACTAATTCCACCTGCTCTTTCACTGCCGCCAAGTCACGCTCTAAACCGACATGTCGCCGAGCCAAGCTTTGAATGCCTTCTAAATCTTGACCAAAATCTTCAGAAGATAATGCTGCGTCTTTTTCGGCGATCCAAGCCACGGTCTCATCAGCGTTGCGGTCAAAGACATGCACCTGTTTAGCTCCCGCCAATGCCTGAAAAGTTCAAGATATTTCTTTGAAACTCAGACTACGTTTTGTGATTTTGATAGAAAGTAGGAAATTCTAGGATAATCAATATGAAAGAGACACACATCGGAAGCAATTTCTACAGAATAGAAAGTTCAACAGAAACAAAGACGTACTTCTTGACGGGCATGGGCCAACTCGTGCAAATCTTCCCACATTTGCTGTACATCATCCATCTTGGTGCGGATTCGAGCTGGTTCGGGGTTATGTTCGGCAAACAGATTGTTGGCCGTAGTCTTCAAGCGTTCCAACTTATCTCCACTAGCCTCCAAAGTCAGCATGAAACTACAGCACACACACAAAAATAAAAAAATAAACTACTCAAAACTTTAAAAACACAAATTTCCTGCTATACTTGTCAAATTTCTGAATCAAGATCTCAACGTGTTCGACATCCCGGCCGTAATCTTCCGAAGCGGCGACATTCGTCTGCTCATTCAAGTAATCGGCAAACTCGTCAGCTTCTCGCAAGAATTTCAGTAGTTTGCGGCTTTGGTTGAGTCGTTGATGGCGTTCCTCCAAAAACTGCTGCAACAAAGCGTACTGGGATTCTACTTTGGACATCTTTCCTTGGATGTTGGCAGCATCGAAGTGTCCTCGGTCAACCAAGCCTTGTCCTAACTTGGCTAAGCGGCCAACTTGAGAATTAAAGCTGCTGATATCCCTTTCCAAAGCTTCCAATTTCTTCAACAAGCTTTGAACGCTGTCTTCATCTTTCCCAACATCCACGCTGGTCAACAACGGCCTCTTTTCACGAATCCAGGCTTCTGCTTCTGTTGCTTCCGTATAAAACTGTCGAATTGTTTAAAACGAAAATGGTTCATATCCTAGGCCAGGAAATGTTTTTACAAAAAAGCTGAATTATTACCATCTGCGATTCGACAGCATCCAAAAGCCTCAACTTGCGAACGGCTGAACTATCCTTAATAGCCTCCAGTTTCTGCATCATTTCCTTCACTTTGGCTTCAATTTCGGGGCCGGCATAGTGTCCCGACTTGACGATTTGCTTCGCACGAGATTGGATGGCCATGATAAGTGGTTCATGAGCTTGGATATCAGCGTCCAAAACCTGGTGTTTCTTCTGCAAACTCTGAACTGACGCCAGTGAAGTGCCCAACTCTGTCGAGTTCACTAAAGGCTCTTTCTCTCCCAACCATGTGATTTCGTCTTCTACATCTCGGAATAGCTGATGGAATAACTGAGCATCTTCCAAATTATCTCGACGGATCTGCAACGGCTCATACAAGGAATGGTACCTGTGCAAGAAAAGATATTTCAATAAACAAAAGCAATTTTAAAAAATGTGGCTTTACAACTTTCAGGAAAAACCGAAACAGCGGAGAAATGTATTTCTTAAATTTAGCAAGCCTTACCTTTTCACCAACGCTAAAGTTCGTGTTAAGACGTCTTCAGCCAGAAAATGGCTTTCTTTAACGAAGACGTCGGCTCCGTTTTTCAAACTTCCCACGTTTTCAGCATGGCCGTTGATATCTGCTTCCAAGGTCTGATGTTTTTTAAGTAGGTGCGAGACTGACGCCAAATCTTTGCCATGATCTTCGTTTTGTAACTGTTCTTCCACGTCGTCCATCCACGACTCCAAATCGTCCAGATTACGGCTGAAAAGCATGGCTTGGTACGCTTCGTTCAAGCGTTTTTTCTTCAGGGCTGAAGCGTCTTGTAACTGACGCCATTGCGATTCTACAGAGTCCAACTGACTGCGGATTTCCATGGATGCAAAATGCCCAGCGGCGATCAAATTTTCACCCTCGGACGTTACACCAACTACGCGGGGGCGATTTGCTTGAAGCTCGGCATCATACGCAATCTGTTTCTGGACTTTGCTTTGCAAATTGGTGACATCGCGGTAGTTTTCGTCACAAGCCACTTGCATTTTTTCCGAAATAAAGGCTTCTACCTCATGGACGTTGCGAAGGAAGACGAAAAGTTGCTTGGATTGATGCAATTTACGACGTCGCTGTGCCGCCATATCGCGGACACGATCTTTAGCGCGTAACGCGTTGTCCAGCGTGTGGAGGATGCCTTGTGCATCATAATGAGGGACTGTACCAGAAGTGAGTTCATGAGCCACCCGCTCGAGCTCTTCTACACGCCCCCCTTGAGCTGCCATTGTGCGTTCGAAGGCATCGTGTTTCCGAATCAGCATCTCAACACTCGAGAGTGAATCCTACTCAAGAAAAATTATAAAATGCCATAAGGTACATAGAAATTAGCCAAAAAGCACTTACGCCAGTGTCGTCATTGGACAAGAAAGCTTCTTGGCGAGCCAGCCAAGCTTTAACTTGCTCGGCCATTTCCATAAACTGACCCCTTTGATAGCATTGCACCAAAACTTGTCTTCGCTCTTCCCAAGATGCAGCCAGCATACGTCTTAGTTCTTCACAATGGGCCACTTGCCTTGCTAACTGCTCTTTGGTGGAAGGATCCGTCTCAGATTGGACCAACTTATGCCCGAAGTCTTTCAAGACGCTAAAACTATGCTGGCGTCCATCTATCTCCGCTTTGCGCTCTTGATGCAGTTGCAAGTTGGCTTCCGCTGTGCTGGTATCGTTGGCCAGACCGGTTTCGTCCATTCGTTCAATCATACGTTGAACCCAGCGCTCCAGTTCTTTCAAATCTTCCCAGAATTTGTTACGGACACATGAAGCTGCCAAAGCGGCTCTACGTTGGGCTGTTAGATCTTGCAGACTACGCCAATGGTCCTGCGCATCTGACAACCGCGAGTGAATAGCCGACGACTTATCAGGATATTTCCTAGTCAAGCGACGAGCTTCGGATTCATGTTCCTGCAAAAAAGCAACGCGATAAATAACTAATAAAAACTCAACAAATAACAGCTTGAAGGGTTTCAAAACAGACAACGCTTACTCGTAGTTTGCCCTCAATGGCGGTCAGGTCCCGTTCCATTGCTTCCTGTCTGCGTTGCAATGCTTCAACCGCAGTCAAGGACTCCTCTTCTTGCACAGGCGTTTCTTCTGGCTGCAAAAGAGTAGCTTTTTCCGAAATACGACTGTCGGTATCAGCTAAATCCCGATGGAAGGCGTGCAACTCCAAAGCTTCCCCTAAAGCCTCGCGGTATTTCTCCAAATCCCCTTGTAAATTCTTCCACCTAATAGCAAATTAAACAATTTAGATAAGTTTTTCCCCACACACAACTCGGTCCCTACCGTTGGTTTAATTGTTCTCGGCGCTGCTGTACTGGTCGAACATCTCCACGTCCTTGTCGTACTAATTTCTCGGCTAAAGCGTTAATTGCTTTCAAGCGTTTTTCATCCACACGCATATCGGAATCCACATCGTCCAGTTTTCGCTGCAAAGCCAAGCAGTGTTCATAATCTCGACCTTTCTCAGCCACATGGACCATCATTTCCTACGATACGCATTGACTTGATAGCTAAAAACGCAATTTCAAGTTGTTTTTTGTAAATACCTTATTGCGCATCCAGGCTTCGGCCTTTTCAATCTGGTTATTAAACTCGAGAATATCTTGCGCTTCTTCCAAGCCGCGTCCTTGAGCCGTAGATGACGCCAATAACTGTTTCCATTTGGCGAGCAGAGCTTCAAGCTGCGCATTGATGTCTCGCGCAGCTTCATGTCGGTTGGTCAACAGTGTATCACCTAACATATTCAGGAATAAGGGTAAAATTTCTTATGAAAATTCTTTGAAAATCTACCTTGTTGACATATATCATTGATGCGACCCTGGTGGGCGGACAATTCAGCCTGGAATGTCTGATGTTTCTGCAAACATTTCACTTTCTCCTCTAAAGTAGTCACGTGCCCTTGTTGATCTTCAGCGTCCAATTGTTTCTGGCGCTCATCAATCCACAGATCCGCCTTTGAATAAGAAATACGAATAAGAAACGCAAATCGTCTAAGCAACTCTTTGTGGCAACAAGAAACGTAATTATTACAGTGGATAATTAAAATTTCGCATGATACTTATATAATTTTGCTGATAACAAACATATGATTACCTCGCTTGCGTTTCGCGAGAATTGCGCATACAACAAATCATCTTTGAGCCGATTTTTCCTCGCTAAACTCAACTCTTTAACTTTGGCTCGTCGTTTGGTGGCTTCACGAATACGTTGCTGCACCAAGGCACTTTCAAAATGCTTCTGCGCGATTAGTTTCTCGCCGTGCTCTTCCAAAGCAGCCAATTTCTCTTCTTGCACAGCTACAAGCTTCTCAAAAGCTTCGTGTTTCTTTACTTGCACAGTAATTTCTTCTACTGTTGTCCCGATTTCAGTGCTCGCCAATGCCGCCTAGTTTTCAAACCAAAGGTTTTAAGTTTAAACCGTTTTACTCAAACAAATCAGGAACATACCTCTTGTGCGCTAGAAATAGTATCGATTTGCTTAGCATCCCGTAAAAAGAAATGCAAGTCCAAGAGTTGGTCCAAATAAACTTGTTTCTGGTGCCAGGCCATGTGTAGCTTATTTCTGTCTTCCAACAGTTGACGTAGTCTCTCTTGAATCTCCTGAAAACGGTACACACAAGGTTAAGTTTAATCGCCAAATTCGCACGAAGCAAAAATAAAGGTTATTACGGGAGTCATGGGGTGTCTATCATGGATAAGCTGCTCGCCCACTTGTTTCACTGAACCGAACAAATCTTCCCGCGCTTCAATCTCGGCTTTGAGTCTGTCGTGTTCGGCTCGTAGAGCTTGTGCGCCACTAGCGTCACGTACTTTGTCCTCGGCTCCCATTGTATTCTGCACTTCTTGGGCCCAATTGCTCAAGTCTCGTACCTATAACCAAAGTTATTAAAAATTAATACAAATGTATTAAAAATTAATAAGTTTATTAACAATTAATAATAATTAATTAAAAATAAAGTTATTAACCCAAGTCATTAAAAAGTTATTACAGTACTAATTATTAATAGTTATTACTTAAGTTATTATTAAAATTAAAGTTATTATTAACCAAAGTTATTAAAAATTAAAAGTTATTAAAAACGGGCCAAACTTCTCCCAAAATGTTGAAACACAGCAGTGAAATAGCTGACACTAGTAACGCACGTGATACACGAAAGAAAATAAGCAGAACCTACCGAAGACAAGAATCGATGGAATTCGCAAGCCGAAAGTAATTCTTCTTTGCGTCGAGCTGTACGTTCTTGCAGCACTTCCCAATGGTCAACCACCAACGCTTGCTGGTCTTTAATATGATCTGCATTTGTACCCGGATAGGCTGCTTGCAGACGCGCCGAATCATCAATCAAAACCTACACCAAAAAAAATTAAATAAGAATCAACCCTACCAAATTTAGTCATGTAATTAATGTCCATCATTAAAAAATTTCGTACTTGTAGCTGTGCTTCAAGGGCCACTAAATCATTCTCAAACCCTTCATGACGTCGTAGTAACGATAAAACCGAGTTCAGGTCACGGCCCAGATCTTCAGGAATGGCCGACATTTTCTCTTGAATACGAGAAAGAGCTTCGGAAACATCGCGGTTGTAGCGATGTATCTCGCCGGCCGCTGCCAGCTTCCGATCCCTCGCGTCCGCAGCTTCCAACAACTTGCCCCAAACGTCACTAATAAGTTTTATTTCCTTAGACCGATATTTCTCCACATTTTGAGGTAATTTGCTCAAGCAATGTGAAAGGAAGACCAATTTAGTACTATTACCAGAGCTTGGTATGTTTGGCGACCACTTGCTTGGCTGGCTTTTCTTCTTTTTTAGGTGAAGAAGTAGCGTTTTTGTCAGGCGTACTATTCCCAATCCCAGAAATGGCGAGCAAAGGAATTTTGAAGGCATGCAATAAATTGGCAAGAACAAAGTGCAATAAGGTGAGGTTAATAAGAAACATTGGTTAAGAGGTAAGAGTCAAGTTTCAGCCTTTCACCAAGTAAAACCACAATGAAGTAGGCAAAACTTACCGTAATTGCTCTTGACGTAGGTCAGCATCTGCCGCATAGGGATTTTCATTGGCAATCAACTTCTTCGCCAACTCGTCACATTGGTTAAATCTCTCTGCGCCTCCTTCCAATCTATGCTTAAAGTCTTCAAACTTATTTTGCAGTGTCTAAAAATGTCATTTGAACAAAGTTCATGTGAATGCTTTCTACAATAATGTACAATAAAAGTGATTTACTAATAAATGTTCATAATCTTGACCATAATCTTCAGAACTGGCTACAGTAAGTTGCTCTTGCATCCACGCCAAGAGAGAATCTGTTTCGCGTAAGTATTCATGCCGATGCATTGATTCCATGAGGCGTTTCCTCCTACTGACTGCAGCTTTATGCAGAGATTTCAAGCCCTGGCTCAAAAGTTGTTGTTTCTGAGCCATGAGTTTGGCGTCCGGATGATTAGCAGTGACCATGGCTTGAGCCATGCTGCCCATTTCGCTCGCCAAGCCACTGTAGGTGTCTAACTCCAACTCAAAAGCCTATCAAAACAAGTTTTACTCCGTTGCCTCCCTTTTCTCTCTCCTTAAATCTTTACTTTGTGTTTAGTTAAGAGCTTGATCGCAGCATCTTCGTCTTTACCCACATCAGGCGAATTCATAAGGTCCGTTTTCTCGCCAACCCATGATTCAATCTGTTCAGCTTCGAAAAAGAACTGTTGGGCTTTAGAAGACAGATCGAGCTTCTTCCGTCGGTTGGCAGCAGCTTCGCACAGCTCTTTCCATACCTGTTTGAGGTCTTTGCATTTGACATCAATCTAGACGGAAATGGAGTTATCAGTATTAACATTAGTACTTAAATATATTACTACTTTAGTACACTAGTACTTAAGCACTCTAGTATATTAGTACTTAAGTACTCTAATACTCGTATTCGTACTTCATTACTTTAGTGCATTCGTACTTAAGTACTAGTACTGTACACATTCGTACTCAAATATCCTAGTAGCCGTATTCGTACTTAAGGGCTTTAGTACAGTACTCAAAAGGAACAGGTCATTCAACTAAATGCCCTTTATTAGCGAAGTTAATCCCTCTTCACTAGCAAAACGGGGGAAAAAAGTGCTTGGGCATACAAGCTATTGATAAATACAAGTTCTTGATTCACGGTTGCCAACCACTTTCTTTGGTTTTGTCCGTTTTGCCAGTAAGGGGCATTTCATTGAATGACCTGCTCCTTCAATTGACTGGGGAGTTTAAAAGGGCTATCGTGTTGTGAACCCTACATAAAGGTAGTAGTGGTCTGGAAATGACAGGATCGGTCGGAACGACGGATAAGCGCTGTCATTGGTTAATTTGCAAGTCCATATAGATATCAATAGTTTGCGTACTGTACATTAGTACTTAAGTACATTCGTACTTACGTACTTTAGTATATTCGTACGTCAGTACTATAGCAAGTACAAAGTGAACGAATGTACATGCATACATGCGTACACTTAGTACGGATTTACATACGTATGAATGTACACGTGTACGATTGTACATGCGTATATTTAGTACGAATGCACAAGTACTTTAGTACATTAGTACTACCTTTCTTGTTTTTGACACCAAAATAATACGATCTTACTTGCTGACGATCAGGATGCTTTTGCGCAGTCAGTTCATCGCCAGTGCGTAGTACATGGTCAATAGCAGCCTGGTGACCTTGAAGCTCCGCTTCTAGTTTCTTGTGTTTTTTATCGAGACTTTGTGCTTGGTGCAAGTCTTGGCCCAAAGTGTCTGAAGTCGCTGCTGGCATGCGTTCCTTGATCCACTGAAGTTCCACGTCCACTTCAAAGTTGAATTTTTGGAAACGCAAAGCCTCCTCGATAGCGGCACGTCGTTTAGCCATAGGATCTTTCAAATGGTCTAACCTGCCTTGGAATACTTGGCCGTTATTGATAATGCTATCGGCATCGAAGTGACCATCGGCCATATCTTGACCAGCGTTGACTAAATCGCCAATAGTCTGCTCCCAGACACCTACTTCGTGTTCCAAATTCTGATGCTTCTTCGCAAACTCGCGACAACTGCGTAAATCTGTTCCCAACTCTTCATTCTTTAATTGGGTCTCAAAATCATCTAATTTGCCCTTGGCATCTTCCAACGTTCTAAGAATAGCGAAAACCATCATTAAGGCGGTCCAAGATCAAAAGATGACGCAAGTCTTCTTTATGAATCAGTTCTTACTTGTTGTATGCATGTTGGGCTGCTGCCTGGCGCAATTTTACGCCCTTGTCTTTTGAAACGGCTACTAGTTCCTCCCACTCGGCGTTCATGACTTCCAGCATTAATGCAATATCGTCCCTCCGAGGGTGACTCTTAGCAATCATCCCCTGTCCAGCCTACAAAGAAAACATAACGAGATTAAAATTTTATTTTTTACTAAAGTAGCTGATAAACTGTCGTTTCAACAAGTGATGTCTACAAGTAAGTCAAAAAGCTCGAAATTACCTTGTTTAAAGTTTTCAAGAGCCCTTCAGTGGCACGTAACTCTCTTTCAAAAGCTTCATGTTTCTGCAACTTGCGTTCCAAGTTGTTGAGGTCGCGGTAGGACTCATCCAAAGCGGCTTTACGTTTCTGCGCCAACCAGGAACGCGTATCTTCTACTAACGCGGCCAATTCATGAAAACTGCGAGAGGCAGCTAACAACGCCGCCCTTTCAGCACATAATCTCTTGACTGCATCTCGCCTAGCTAATACTTCATCCCTTCGGCCTGTAATACTAAAATAAATTTGTCGGAAATTAGTTTCTGCCGAAGAATTAAGCACGACTTTTTAACACTTACTAAGGGCTGTCGTAATGACCCGCTTTGACCAACTTGTCAGCCATGTCACTGAAACTTTTCAATCGTTCGTCCTGGGCTACCAAGGTATTCTCAAAGTCTTCGTGTCGCTTAATAAGAGCTTCTACTTCGTCCAACGTATTCTGAAAGATAACCATAGAAAACCGAGCTTTATAATAGAGCATACCATGATAAAAAGCAGCTTACGCCTAAGTCCTGGTTCTCAAGAATAGCCTCTTGTGACGAGGTTGCAGCATCTATTTGGTCCGCTTCACGATTTAGCAACTGCAAGTTCAAGGATTGTTGCAAATATGCTTCTTTCTGTTGCCAGCCTCGCCACAAAGCCTTGCGCTCCTCTTCCAATTGCTCTAACTTCTCATGTACATCCTTATTATCTGGGTTGTGCTGCAAGATTTGAACACCCAGAGCTTCTAATTCAGCAAACCTGAAAGGAAATGAAAAATGCCGTAGTGAATAAGTGCAACAACACCATATGGATAAGGAAATTTAACAAGTCAACAACACAGTACGGATAAGTTAAGAAGAAAAAAAGCTTACTCGTCTTGATGAGCTCGAATGTCGTCGCCGAGTTCCTGGTGCTTTTTCGATAAGCCTTGTGCAGTCGCCACATCTCGGGCTGTCGCATCCGAATTAAGTAGCTCTTTCACATCGCTGGCCCAGAGCAACTACATTAGCAAATATTAAATTCTTATCTCTCTCCTAAAGTCTCCTGATTTTTTCTTCGAAACCAGAGTAAGTCAAAAGATATAGATTTTACCAGGTTTTTGGCTTCTTTCAGAAAAATTTGTTGGCCAACAGCCTGCTCCAATCTGGCCCGTCTCGCCAGCGCTTTGTTCTTAACTTCTTCCCACAAACTCTGGATCTCGTTAAGACGCCCATTGACGGCAAGAGTTTCCTCCGGGTAAGACTGGGTTACCCTTTATACAAGTAGAGCTTTAGTTATAGAATTCTTAAAAGCAAACTCCAACACCTTCAAGTTAAAGTAGCTTAACCCGTTACACTAAAACTTTAAAAGAAAGCCCAACTGTTACTATAAATAAGTTACACATAAGTTCGGAACAATAGAAGAAAGAAAAGTAAGGGCCTTACGAGGCTGCTAGGTGATGAACTTTTTTAGTTTTTTCTTCCAAAGGCGCTAACTCACGCTCCAAGTTGGTATGCTTACGCTGTAAAGCTTGTACGGTTTGTAAATCACGCCCGAGATCTTCCGTGTCAATCTTCGTCATTTTTTCCTGCATCCAATCTCGCGCTTCATCGCATGTACGATGGAATAACTCGACACTACAAGACAAATACAAACGGTAAATGAATAGAAGATATCACAAAGCTCAAAACCTAATCAATTCAAACATAACATTGGCTTTACCAGGGAGTACAACCTCAAGGTATAAGAGAGCGTTCCCAAAGCAACACGTTCATCAACGAAACGCTTCTTCCAAAGTTAAAAGAGAATTTCAACATTCAAGGTCAACATACTTTCTTCCCAATTAGATTACACATTGTGATTTTAAGCTATCCCGCAAAGATTGACAATGCTATTCTTAGAAGTCGTTGTTTTTATTTAAAAAAAAAAAGTAAAGAAGACAAAGCATACCTTGTTGCCCCTTGTAACGAATGCTCCTTGGATTTAAGTAGCTTGTTAAGTTTATCCCACAAAGCGTGGATATGGGCTTTGCGTTGCCGCACAATAGCAGCTTGGTTGTGCTTCGTCTTAATTAATTCGTCGGCTTGCTTATCTATAGCTTCCAAACGCACTCGACTTGCAGACAAATCCGTCACGCATTGCTATTATTAGAATCAAGTAAGACAAAAGGTGGAAAAAAGCAATGACAATTAAGTTCTACTTCAAATTTGCGTTTGACTATTTCCACGCTATCTCCCTTGACATCCGTCTGAAGAAAACGTTCCTTCTCCCCAATCCATTTCTCAAAATCATCACACTCACGGTGAAAAGCGAAGAGATGGATCGCATCTTCCAAATTGGCTTGCCGTTGCTACGAGAAATAAGGAATGTATCGAAATAAGGATGTATCGGTCAACTATACCTTATTTTTCTTAGACTTACCTTAGCAAGGGCCAGGACATCGCTATACATATCGTTAATCGTTTTTTTCCTTTTCTCCACCGAATCTAAATCAGCTTGCGACGACGGACGGCTTCCTCCTGCTTTCTTGACTATTGTAAAGCACGAAATCAATACAATTCAAAACTTGTTATGGTTATCAACAACAGAAAGCCATAAACTTAATAAAAGAATAAAGAAAAGGATACAAGAAATTAACAATAACGAATTTTCTTTTTTCAAGAAAACACTATGGTTTACCTGGAGAGCGAGGCTTGACTTTCTTAACAGAAATAGTTTGTTTCACCATTTTGGTCTTTTTAATTTTGCGGACTTCGCGAATGACAACCGGCTGCCGAACTTGCACAGGAATGCGTTTAGATTCAATTTCCTTGACGTAGTTCGCTGGAACAAATCCATCCTTGCCATCTGCCTTACGGACATTCCACCAGTCGTCGTTTGTTTTTTGCAACAAAAACGTTATCTAAAAAGATGTCCAAAATGTCATAATATTATACAAATGGAGCTTTCAAACAACTTGGATACAATTTTCCACTCGAGTTTAGCAGAAACTAGATTCTGCGCCCTACCGATGTTGTACCTTCCAATAAAGGGTCGTATTTCTTGTTAATCGCACGAAACTCCGCAGCCTGCTGCTTGCCAGGAAGCAATCAACAAGTGACTACGTGCTCCCAAAAACCCCAGCTGAAAAAATACCCTTTGACAAAAAGAAAGCCCCGAATCTGTCACCTTTTCCGCCTTAGCCTTAATCATCCCATCTCAAAAGGTACACAATAGAAAATTTTCTTGCTACACTAGAACAGAAAACTTTTGAATTTACCCTTTTAAAAGTTGTCCTTATTAACCTACTTTACTTAATTTCATGTTAACGACAAGAATTGTCCTAGACTATGGACTTATTGGCAAACAGCAATTCCACAACAAGCTCGCTGATTCTATCCGTAACCAGTGACCGGCGTTATTGGCTCGCAAATATAAGTACGGGATGCACCATTATTTTGCGACAGCCATTGTGGGTAACGTGAGCATTGTTACGCTTGTGTCTTGGGACTATGAACTTCACCAACAAGTACACATTATTTCGGCTTCATTTTGCGAAAGCGTAAACTATTCATATTTTCCGCGATTCCAACGGGGGAATCGTGCCAATAGGTTTCGAACATACTGATACTCAATCTGGCAGTAGTGGATACCATCACAGCTGTCATGGTAATGTTACCAAGCAGCATAGCAGTATTTGCCGATAACTGGCCCTTCGCTAATATCTGGTGCACGGTCCACGTAATTTTCAATTACTTGTGCATGGGATTGAGTCTTTTATCCATAACTGCCCTGAGTGTGGATCGGCTAATAAGCGTAGTTTTCCCTCTCTGCTATTCTACAATAGTCACTCGAAGACGTACGCTGTTCGTACTGGTGATTATTTACGTCATAGCTATAGTTTTTGCAATGAATGCTGCCTGGATGGGCATTATTGTCTATGATTACTGGGAAGCAGTTTGTGCCATGGATTGGTTCGACTCCCCAAGAAATGCCAAAATATCCATCACTGTAGGTTTCGTAACTATGTTCTTAGTCCCATCGTTACTTATCCTCGGGTTCAATTGTTACATAGTATTCATAGCCCACTTGAAATCTCCTCGTTCTCTCACACCTTCTTCCGTAATTTGCATGTTGGAAAACACTTCCCATAACAACCTGGAAAGTCCCGAACGCAATGCCCAGTTCAAGGTTACCAAATGTTCCGCAAAAGACGCCACAGTAGGTCAACCTCGAGAAGCGTCGTCGGTTTTGGTTGTTACCACCAGCTCCATTCAGCTCAAAACGGGTAACGGTCGTAGTCTTGTCCATTTAAACCGCGCCTTCAACTATAACTCCACGGCTAAACGAGTCTTTTACAGTATTTTGACGGTAACTATCTGTTTCTTCGCTTGCCTGACCCCTTACTCAGTGATTGAGTTCACCAAGATGATTACAAATGATCGGTACGTGATTCCCAATGAACTGACCTTGTTCGGGACCATTCTCCAAATCACAAACTCGATGGTGAACCCATTCATCTACGGGATCTTACGTAAAGACTTCCAACGCGCATTCTGCCGGTTCCGTAACCGATACTTCAGACGTTAACTAACAAATCGTAAACCAAACCATCGCTTCCAGCCTATAAGACCAGCCTATTCAACCTTCAACTTCTCATGTGAGAAGTACTGCCAAATCTCGAAGTTCTTTGTGATGTCGTAATCTAAACCTGGTCCGGAACATCATTACATTGCCTAAAACGGCCGTAACTGTCGAGAGTGTGAGCCAACTTGGCAGATCCAATTTCCTTTGAAGAATACGGACATCAAACTTGAACTTACCTCTCCTTTGGCCATTTCCATTCCCTGACCAGAAAAGGGATACTGAGCTCTCACTTGGGGTACCAAGCGCTCTTCCGTGACGGTTTTGTACTCAGTCCGTTCGTAGGGGTCATCTTCCCATTCTTCCATTGGCACTAGTTTGGTTTCTTGTACCCATTCTTCTGCATCTTCCATAGACTCTTCAATCATCGCGGGAGGTGCTGCAAGCTATTACATGAGTAAAGAGAAAAAAAATGAGAAAGGAAGCATACGCCAATAAATATACCATATATGAGACTGACAAATCTGTTTCCACTTTGACATGTATGAATAAAATTACCATGAGTGACGTCACGCCAGCGCTTAGTAGTTTATCCGCTTGAGCATTCAAGCTTTGCATATCCACTTCGTAGGCATTAATCTGCCCCTCCAGGTCACGATGTCTGGCTTGTAACGCTTGTGCGCTAGGTTCATCAACGCCATGGTCATTGGATCGCACCAATGGCATTTTCTCTTTCAACCACGATTCGGCTTCGTTCGCATCGCCGTAAAACTGCAAAGAAATTCAAAACCACAGTTTACTCCCAACTCCAAAAAATAATGCTTAAGACGACTGGACTCTAAAATGATCAGCATGCTTAGTATACAAATTTCATAACCAAAAAACGTGCAAAAGACTGTTATTCATCTGTAAAAAAAAAAGTACTAGGGGCAAAAGAGGACAAAAAACACGACAACATCCATGCCTAGAAAAACTTGCCCATGAGGTAACAACCTTTTAGTTTCAAACTTCCCGTACTCCTAAAGATCCGATTGGGCCCGAATCACCAAAAAAAATCGTTATAAAGTTGTAATTATAAGCTCGATATACTAAACGCAAGGCAAAAACCAACCTAATTACCTGGTAAGCTTCTGCAGCATCTTCCAGTTGTTTCTTACGACTGGCAGCTAAGCCTTGCAGCAATTCCCACCGTTTCTTCAAGCTCTCCATGCGATTTCCAATATCAACCGACTCAGGATGACTTGATGCTTGCAGTTCTTTGCCGTGTTCCATTAACTTTTCTGCTTTGGGCCAACGAGATTTCATCTCATCTAACAACGCCTAGTTGTCCCAAAAATTACAAAAAAAAACGAAAAAAAAGGTTAGTAATCATAATACAGTAGGAAAAGGCGACACATGTTCTGGAAGAACATCAAGCCAAAGCATGTCGCATTTGACAGTTGGATTCGGACCAGTTTTTCTGTCTAAAAGCCGTGTCCCACTGCTGCAGTTGCAGTCTTATTTACGAACGCAAAGGCGAAGTGTCGGGTTATCGCGCTTCCCCTCAAGTTTGTTACGGTCAAGAGGGGAAAAGCTGACAACATCACGATTAAGGAAGTTCAATTGTACCTGGAATCTCGACTAAAAAGATGTGCATGCATGAAAAGGCCATCCAGTATTTTCCCCGTTTTGGGACGTATGTAAAAAAAAATGCAAACGTTACCATACAATTCATGTTAATACTTTCGAAAAAGAGGAAAAAAGCTGGAAAAAAGATTTCTTAAAAACAGGGACAAAGAAACCAGTAAAATTTACCTTATGTTTTTGCTGGAGACTAATCACAGCCCTCAAGTCCTTTGCTGTCACACCAGCTTGACAGATTCGCTGCTTTTCCAAGACCCAAGCCTCTTCTTCCTCGTGATCTTCCAAGAACTGGAAATAAATACGGGCATCTTCCAATCTTCCTCGTCGTGTTTTCGCATACTTGATCAAGCTAAACGGCGGGAAATAATGTGAACATATTTATATTCCTTTCTGGATCTCCCCCAGTGTTTTCTTACTTATCATAGTCGTTATTCAGAGCTGCCAATTTCTCTTGCAAGAGAGGTCCTTCACGCTGAACTGCTGGGGGCAACAGCTCGCTGTGACTAATGGTATTTGCTTGCTTGTTTAGCTTCTTCACTGTGTCGCCCAAAGCCGCAATTTGCGATTCCAGGATGCTATGCTTCTGCAGTAAATCTTCAGCTGCCAACAAATGTCTGCCCACATCTTCGGACCGAAAGTTATCCTATGGCACGCAAAGAGTGAAATCCAAATCAAATAATAAATTCCTCATGTAGCCGCGAAAATTAAGTCTACTTCAAGTTCCTTTAGCGTCGCTAAAGTATTATCCATTTCACGCAGCAAGGCCATAAAGTTGTTAGCGGCTTGTAGTGCTACCCGGTGTTTCTCTAGCAAAGCTAGTAATTCTCGCCAACGAGTCAAAATTTCTTCCAAACGGTGCTGCACGCGAGCTTTCCCATGGTAGTTTTCTTTGTCCAGTTCTTCGGCCATGGACGTCAAGTCATGAAACCTCTCTTTCTGCAAACCGAAACATCGAAATTCGTAAACGTACGCACTACTTTGTAAAATCCTTCGAATAGGTTACCCTGGCTAGAATATCCGCACTAATAGCTTCATGTTTCTTGACTGTGGCTTCAACTTGGCTCAGGTTACTACCGTAGCGCGGATCGGATAACACCTGAATCATTTCTTTCAAGTACCCATCTCGCAACACGCCCTAAAACGAAACAGAACAACAGCGTTCTACTTTTCCATCGTGATTCAGATCAGGAAACCCGGTATTTTACTTTGCGCTCAAATTTGTACGCCAAATGCTCTAATCTTTCCTGTCTCAACAACTCCTCTCGCAGTGCCACTTCTCGCCGATGTTCAGCGCGCTCTAGCTGATTCCAAGCGCGCTCCAAGTCATGGACTGTCAATCCTTCAGGTGGCAAAAACGAAGGCTGTCTCAAGCTTGCCAACTGGGTATTTATGGTGAAAAACATGGCTTCAATCTCACTCCTTTCCTTATATCTAAAAACAAACAAGAACTCACAGTGAAACACTCCCAAGTCAACGTTCAAAAAAGGTTTGCAAGTCTACTTGGGTGGTTTTTCAACTGTTCTGTACTGCTTAAACTTAAGCAATTCCCTCTGAATGCCTTCAATAGAGTTGGGAAAGTTACGGTCCTCCAAGGAAACGACTTTAGCTTGAATCCACTCTAAGAGGACTGTCGTGTATCGGTTGTAGCTATCCTTGGATTTTTCTGACTCCATCATCTGACCCACAATCTAAAAAAAAAAATGAATAAAAAAATATTCCCCGAAACTTGTCAGATTGACACTTACATTGGCAATTCGTCTGCCCCCCTTCATTTCGCTTTTCATACGCGCAAAGGTATGGTAATACGACGCGACATATGTAATAACTGACTTTTCGTCAGGTCGGTTGGTGTCCATGTCTTCGGCGTCGAGCAGTTTGGCAATGCCCAAATCCCTCTGCGCTATGTCAAATGCGTTTTGCAACGTATCCATATGGTTTTGTGGATTAAGGGCATTGTAATCAACCAAATCCGGTCGGTGAGAGTGGATCAAGGCGTTGAAACCCATACCACTGCGCCAAGAGCCTAAAGAGACAGACCAGAAGGTAATCGTTATCTTTCCCGAAGCATGTAACACCTTCAAAATCTACCTGAAAAGTCCGTGATATTGACATAAGGATATCCCGCGGTCTTTCGCTGACACCACAGCAACAAGGCATCTTTGGCTGATTTTTTCTCACTACT
Source organism: Lepidurus apus apus (assembly GCA_022832285.1). Taxonomy (NCBI): domain Eukaryota; kingdom Metazoa; phylum Arthropoda; class Branchiopoda; order Notostraca; family Triopsidae; genus Lepidurus; species Lepidurus apus. The sequence continues at coordinate 28,634 of JAGJRO010000309.1, forward strand.
TTCGTTATCGTCGTCGACATTAATTTCAATTTCCTGGATCTGGAAACGCAGAATGATCGTCCAGATCAAACCCAAAATCAAACGCGGATTGCCATCCACGATATCTTCGGCGCCGATACTTTCCAAGCGTACCTACAAACAATCGTTCCGAGTTGAATGTAAACAGCCCTAACGTTTGAGACTAGGTTTACTTTAGTATGCAGGAAAGCTAAGCTTTTGTTGACATTTTCGATCTTGTGCACTCGCATTTTCCCACTATTGGGCTTCCCGAGCTTTTCGCCCGAAATAATTTCGAGTAATTTGAGTAGTTTTCTTCCGTCCGCCAAGTCCGTGAACAAGTCATCAACTTCCATTCGCGCCTATGCGAATAAAACGATTACATTCATAAACAAGCCGTGCCCTTCGGTACTGGTCTTCAACATTTCCAGAGCATGAATAAGTTTCCTTAACGAAGATTTATGGTATCATGTTCTCTATTCCCGCCACCGCTTGCAATATAACACCCAAGACGTTTTCATTGCATACGATAACATAACAAGAACTTATAAAAGCTCCAGAAGCTAAACCGCACACAATTTCTATCTTCGCTTCGCAACATTATCACAGGGAATGTTAGCTTAGTACATGACGTAACCGCACTATCGTTCTTAGCCAGGAGAAAAAAAAAAAGCTCTCCACTCCCTTATCTTTTATCTGAAACCAAAATCTGGTTGTTCAAGTGGGATTTCGACTAAAACCCTGCAGGAAAGGCAAACGCTCTGTTTGCTAAACGTCAACGGAGAAGTTTGGTACACTGCACCCCTCATTGGGAAATTATTGGACCAGATAAGGCCCTATTTTGCCGAAATGTCGGCGTAATTAATTGATAAGCTAAGCCACAAACATACGTACTTTAGCTAAGAAGGAATTCATCCATTTCGTAAACGTCTTCTTCTGGATGTACATACGCTCCTCTTGCAAGGCCTTGATCCGACCTTGCTCGAACTTGAGCACATCTTCTCGCTGAGACATTTTATGCTAATCAGGGTCCCAGAATACAACAAGAAACTCGAATTTTGGAATGGGAGGACGCCCCCACAATTTGACTAGCGGTTCAGCATAGCCCAGGTGAACCTACGAAGACAAATCGAAAGAAAAACAATAAAATGAAATCAAATCCAGACAGCGCATTTTAAGGCAATCACCCACAAATTTACAAAGCAATTACAGCCGTTTTTCTTTGTTTACCGATTAAACATCAAACGCATTAGTACACGTCACTCTTCAAACGTCTATTTATCAGACCTAGTCCTAATTCCACGAAAAGAACATTCCAAAAACATTTGGCTATCGAGCCACTGGAGGCCTTGCCTTGTTTTCCACCGTTTTCCCTTTCCATCTCACCCAGGTCGAAACTGGCATTTCGGTCTCGGGCCTCATGCAGATAAACAGAAAGGTAATCAATTTGCTCGTGATCGGTCCGGCTGAATATCTACACCAGAGCGGGTTTGGGGATGACCTCAAGTCCATTACTTTCCCCATTACCCTATTAGTTTGCCTGACAAAAAAAAAAGCTTTTACTAAAATACAATCACGGTAGAGCAAACCATTACTCCTTAATCAATTTTACTACGGTTAGTAGCAACCTTATTTGGGCACGCAGTTGGATCCCGATATGAACTACTCGGCGCAATTTGCTTTCATGTTTGCTACCATCGGGATTTCTATGACGCTAATACACCAGATTGCCTGATTGTTGCTCGTGGTTCGCGGTGCTGACAAGTTCGCAACTAATTGGACCTATTGCAAAAGGATGGAGTCATTCACCAAAACTGACAACGGAGACAGGAGAGCTGTAAAATGGCAGCCGTTCGTTGCCAACAACCAAAGCCAGAGAGGCATGGACCGGAAACTTGGTTTCTGCTCCTACGAGGACAGCAGCCTTGAATTACCTAGAAAAGCTTTCCCTTGCAGTTACGTTGGCCCCAAGCAAGTCAACTGCGAATTCCATACCAATTACATGGAGCACGCAAGTGGATCGTCTTGCGTCTCTTGTCATTTTCCGGAAGCTATAAATAAGGGACAAAGTAGCTTCCTCGGAAGTTCTATAAACAACACAATAATAAAAAAATGTGTACCTCAAAAATCATAACAAGGTTAGACTTTAATCTAGTTTTGTTCTATAGTTACACTATAAATTATACTGACACAAAGGGCGCTGGTAAAATATGGGTCGCAAATTAATTTGGTTTATTATGTCATTTTGGCGGGTTTCAAACACAAGAGCGTGCAAGAATGTTCAAAAACCGTAAGCGCCCTTAAAAAAACAACAACAAATCTACGCCCATCCCTTTTCTATTTGAATGTTGTCAATGCCATATCCTTTTCCCGTTTCCTAGTATATTCCCTATCGGTATTCCTCCCAGCAGCCAAACATTCCCTACATTTTTACCACCTAACCAAGAAATGCCTTGCGTGTGCGAACCCAGGACGTTTTTTATAATGGTAAGCAGGTGACGGATCATGTAGCGCATACACTTTCTTCCCTCTCGACACCAGTTTAGCCACGAGGACTTCAAAATACCTCAAAGCTACAGACACCCGCTAATGTGTTCTGCGTGTGCCTCTTCACGCCTGCCGAGTGGGGGCTTAATTAGTCATTAGGAGTCACGGGATCGGGGAGAATGCTGAGCCTCGCCCACTTTTCCTCGTCTCTTTCTTATTCCCAATGTAAACGAGACACAAAAACTCGGCGCAGCTGGGAGTACGAAATGGCCAAATTCCAACTTTGTAATCTCCCGCTATTTCCCCCTTGCACGTCTCCAAACCAAATCTATTGGTTTTAGATAAACCTGCAACAATACTGAATGTTAGGAGTTATACAGCTTGTGTGGGAAGTAACCTTGGGCAAAACATAACAGTTTTGGCGGTAAAAATTCTTGCAGTCGCCTTCGATAACCATAACTTAGTTTTCGTCATCCTTGTACCTTTTCCTTGACAAATATGTTAAAAAGAAATGACGCGTTCTCTGATGAGCCGGAAAAAACAGGAAAACAATAATCCGCTTTTCCTTTTTGCAAAAACGTAATTTCTGATTTTTTTTATATTCTTCAAAATAATTTCATATAATAATATTCATTATAATAATATATAATTCAAAGTAAATATTGAAATCTTTTTTTATATCGTTTTATACTCTTCAAATAATCTTAGATTCTATCTGAGTTTTCTATGCTTCTACATACTCAGTGAACTTAAAGTACGATACCGCGAGAGCCAAAGTTCGAAACTCAAAAGTGTTCTGTCAGAACTACTGAACAATACAAACACGAAATTGAGAGATAAGCCAGAATGAACATGAGTGACAAAACGTCTGACCTGGAAACCCTAATCAAACTAAAGTTCACTTCGCATACGATAAAAGGCTCCTAAAGCTACTTAAACCAGTGATAACCCGCAGGAAAAGACCTTGCAACAATGACCAATCCCAACATTCTTCATACGCAAGATGATAAATTATAGCACTTTAACTTGTCTATCTTCATTTCCCCAACTTAACAAGTCGCCGAGTCTGAAGCGTTAAAAAAAAGAAAAAAAAACTCTTGGACTATAAGCTAGTATATGTCTCAGCATACGGGACTATACAGGATGATCAGAGAAAACATTAAAATAAAATAAAACGCACGACCCTTGGCTCCACTTTTTGTTCCCATATTAGGAAAACAAGCCTTTCATGCCGAGTTGGGTAGAACTAACAGAAAGTGACGCCGTTACAGTCCAGCTATAGGGTGGATGTGGATTTTAAGTCAATTTATGACGTGAGAATGAGAAGCAAGCCATGCAGACTTAAACCCGGACGAGAGATGCGTTATGACAAGCAATAGCGTCATTGCTTGAAATATACTGCGAGGCTTCCGTCATGCCTAACTCAGCCGGTATATCCCGAACTCGTGTACTCATAAATAAAGGAGTGTTTTTCCCCTTTCTCAGCCAATTTTCGGTTTCTATGAAGCCAATTCCGGGTTATGACACGGCGCCAGGGTACCTTCATACCGAAAGTGAATCTCGGATGTCTGTTTTTCTCGCCAGTGGAGCTAACCGCGTGAGCAAATTCTCGTCTTTTTTCCCATACTATCGTTTAAACCGGAAGGTGGAAAAGCAGAAAAACCATCTGGACCAGTTTCTTCTTTAAGCGAGGTATGGCTTAGTCTTCATCACTTTCTTGGTAAATTGCTACGACAGACGCTGGGCTTTTATAATGCACTTAAGCTGAACTCAAGACAAATCTAAGTCGAACTCAAGACAAACCACATGAATCGAATGCTATAAAAAGAAGACGAATTATTGTCGGGGTTTTAGGTTTATACTAGAGAAAGATAAGGTTCTACGGATTCAGAACCCAGAAATATTTTTAGGAGCTTGAGTACGTAATTGGATAGCTTCTTGGTTGGGGTTGGAGGAGCAGAAAAAGGCGCGCGTGAATCGGAAACATGTGCCTTGCCTCCATTTCCTATCCTTTCTCGCGTTATAATTCGCCTCCGAAAGGCAAAAAAAATGAAGGAAAAAAACATACACACAAAAACCTGTCCACTAGTGCCAGACGCGAACACTTTTACAGTTCTACATCTCCTTTTTCATTAGTCGGAAAGTAACGAAACACAGTTGACAGCTTCTTTCTTTTTGCAACCGGTTTGGTACGTTACTACCACAAACCAAGACGGAGAAAAGCGCTATTTGCATAACAGTCATGTCCCTATCCGACTTTCCAACTATTAAAACCGATGGTGACCAAAAAAAAAGGACTTTCCAACTACTAAAACCGATGGTGACCAAAAAAAAAAAAAGAAGTTGAATCTGCTTTCAATCCAAAAATGCACTAATATCTTCCAACTATTCTTACTACAATGCCCAAGCAAATAAAAATATTTTGGAGTTCCCTCAAAGCACACTTGAACAAACGTACGAAAGAACAGGAACGTGACTGTAATTGTTACCCGAACAAGGCATTTCTATCGTCTCTTGGAAGTTTTTTTTTCAATCCCAACGGTGGCTTGCGCCTATTGTTGGTTGCAGTATTTATTTACACACTGATTTGATGTTAAAAGTTTCAGACTGTTTTGGAGGTCTGTGTAGTACTAATTACCCATCGATTGACGCCAATTTCTTAGCTTAATCTGCGAACACACTGCTTTCGTTTTAAACTGTGAGTTCAAGTGCAAAGATATTTCGTCTATACGCATCTATTGCTTTCACGTTCCTTTTCGTACTGGAACTTTCACAGACGAATACCTGTTTGCTGTCGAGAAATATGTACCTTACTGAGAAGCAACAGAACCATATTTTGTACTAAAGTGTGACGTAGTGAACCATGTCTTTTGTTATACGCAATAAATACTGTCAATAAAATGTACTTGTCAATCCCCCACCGCCCAGGAGCACCGTCTTTTACTTATACCGCGTTCCATTGGCTGCACTAGTGCAATATTTTTTACACTCATAGCGCGTTGCACTGGTGCAATACTTTTGGCACTCAGTGCGTGTACACAGTGTGCAAAGATATACATGTTTGACACACTGAGTGCCACAAATATTGCCCCAGTGCAGACAGTGGAACCCGCTACTGCACTTCTCTGATGCAATCTTGGACCTCTAGAAGGCTTCATAGTATAGGCATCAGAAAGTGATTATAAAAACAAGACTTGACAAAAACCAAACTCGACAACTAAGACTTAGTAGACCGCACACTGGGGTGGTTCATTCCTCTCCATACAGATCCAGAGACATACTTGGCGTAAGGAGAAGAATTACATTTCAATTAATCTTTCTAAACTGTTGAAATGTAAGAACGAAATGATTCAAGAACGAGTGAAGTCTGAAGCACGCATGTCATTTTGCATTTTCTGGCACCGATCCATCCGAGACCACCGCCAATTGTTAAAACTTTATAGACAACCGTGTTCTCTCTCTGATTCGCCACCTGTGTTGCAGGGATCTACGCTCTACAGATCTAGCACGGTTTACTTTGGCTGGGTCTGGCAGCTTCGGGTTTCTCACCTGTTGCAGGTGTAAGGGAAAACAATCTACGAGCTCTAAGCTAGGTTAATCACCATATAAAAAGTTTATAATCTTGCTCGCAAAAGTAGCTCTGCCTTCTAGCTCTTGCGTTTTTAATCGGAGGCTTTTGTTCTGAAATAAAAGGAACTAAGCACCAAGGCTAAAAGAGAAATGATAGGTTTCATAGGAGGCACACTCAGGAAATCGAAGAAACGAGGGCACGGCATTAGAGCAACGAATGGATCCTCAAATTACAGCGGTTTTGCTGCCCGTCCTTCGCGAAGAAAAGTGTACACTTTCTGGCCTCGCCCCATTCACCAATTTACATTCACGCTTCTAGGAGAGAGCTGGTTTGGTTTGTTGAAAGCGAAACACACACAAAAAAAGAGGAAAGAAAAAAGATGAGAGTAAAAGTCGGACCCGCAACGCCATGTTCCCTGTCCGTTCCGTTCTTCAAGTCAGCGACCCTTTTATGCCGCAAGCCAACGCCATTACCTTTGCCTCAGCTTTTGGTCGTATAGGTGATGAGCCATTGGAAAAAGCTAAACTGGCCAACTGCGACCGGCAGGCAAATACCTTACGAGAGCTGGTTAGGCTCACGACTTGATGCTGGAGTGCCGGAGTCTGCAAGTTTTAGATCAGAGTCCTCTAAGGTGGGATGTCTGATCCGCAGCAAAGGCGAAATCGCATTGCATTACTAATCCTATAGCATTAGGCACGCACGACTCGCCCCAGTTTTCCGTTCCCTTTAGTCATTTGACATGCCATAATCCACCCCCAATCGTATGCTGTACATACAACTCCTATATCGTAAACAAACCAGTGGAATTTCGCGCTCATGATTTACCCCGTCACATATGTTTGAGCTTATAAATGGAGTTTCCAAAAAAGGAAGATTAAAAAATGTGCGCTCTTACATTGTTGCTAGGGATTACGCTGCTGATTACCGTATACTGAAAGGCGTCCTTCTTATCGCTAATATGAAATAATCCAATGAATAAGGGTTGTTTACAACAGTATTTTCAACAGAAATGTTGTCACCACACTTTGCAAAAATGAACAGCTGTCACTTCACCGTAAGTGAAAACGCGCAAGGTTTGTAGATTCACACCAGGGATGCAAACACGTTTGCAATAACACGCAGTTAACTTGGTCACTGCTAATCACTGAAACTAGCTCTAATTAGTACCGTGTTGCATGTCGTTTACGCATAAACTAAAACTTTTCCTCTCACCAAACAAGCCAACGGTTGGGAGTCAGCCGCCGCCTCCCTCAAAAGTAAATAATCCATTACCTCTGCGCCATCTAGTGTAGGATCTTCTTATCGAACAGGAAGCGGGAACCGCCCAGAAACCTGAAAAGAGCTATGATCAGGGAATACAAGACAAACCAACGCCGCTAATTCAAACACCATAACTCAAACTCATGTAAATTAGAATTGTTGGTCTATTTCCTAGACATCCAATTACACATGGAGCCTTTCTCTCGATTATCACAGATGTACAATAAACAATGGAGAAGGACACTAAAAAAATCTGAAGGAAAGAAACAACGTTGGCATCCCGAGACCACGGAGAGAGCCAATAACGAGACAATTCTTTTATCTCCTTCATGTTTCTTGAAACACAAATTTATAGTTCTGAACAATTTTTGAGAAAATTTTAACTCCAGAGCCATAGTATCATTCTCTGATTTCAAGCTTTTCTTTCCAAACCCCCTTTCCGAAACATAATAATCGGATCATCCAAGTCGTCCCCAAGTTTTGCCACCACAATGTTATGGCATTGAATGGCCATTTTAAACTTCCTAACAGATTGGTGTGCTCTTTCTGGTTACCTTTTTTTTGTTTTTTACACAACTAATACAAAATCCGTGTGAGCTTTCTTTTAAGACACTAAATGTAGAGGTGAGGGCGGATAAAAACGGCATGGATGTCTCCAGGTTAGTTCCCTTTTTCTATGTTTACAATAGTCTTCGAACCCCCCCACTGAGCAACAGCCGTCCAAAAGTATTTTTCTCTATCTCTCTTCACTGCCTAACAACAAATTTGCCTAACAACTGCACGGGATTTGAACACACCCGCCCAAAAAAATATTCAGAAACGATTCGAATAAAGAAACCCCAAACGAATAAATGGTCAGATGGTGGAAATTTGATGGTCAGATGCGGAAAAAACTACGCGGAAACTTGCCTCCGTCCAAAGTGAGTCGGTGTAGGAAATCGATATTTTAAACCGCAGCAGCTCGATTAATCACTGGCAGGGGAACTTGAATACTGGCCCTCCGATTTTACTTTTTTTTGCACTTTCCCCTTTCAATGCACTAAGTTAAAGGAATACTTAAAAAAAGACGTAGCAACAAAATCCCCCCAAGATCTTCAACGTTTCTGCAACTTTCGGAAAAGAAGAAAAAGTTGTGAACGATTGATACCTTTGCTCTCCCAAGAAAGAACTCGAGAGATTCCAAATTGCCTCGTTTCCCTGATTGTCGCGGGATCTCAAATAGTTTGACATTAACAAAGAGGTTTTACGTGGTACTGCCATCATCGGCTACAAAGACACTACTTAGTTCCTTTCTTCAGAAAGCAATAAAGCTTAGTTACCATTGGCCATCTTAGCACTGGGGTTGGCACCATTTTCTGTACTGTTTTCAGATCCAGTATTTTCTATACTCGTAGGATTGATCGTCTGAGCGGTACTTGAAGGGTTACTGCAAGCCATCAACTTCTGACGCACTTCTCGAATCTTCAGCTGCAGGCAATTCTTGTTCGGAAAAATATCTGCATGTCTCGACTAAAAGCCCACAAATACAGTAAAAATATAATTAGTTCGATGCCCTGACTGCTTCTTTCTGCGCATTTTACCTGAAATACGGAAGTGGCTTGCGTGGAAGGAAAATATCCGTGTTCTTGAAACAACTGCATAACCAACTGCCGCCTCTGCTCCAAAACCCTGCGTAACGACGAATAGTTTTTGTCGCCTTCTCGAGGTGTGCTGAGCGGAGTGGGTGTGGCTGTTGCTGGTGTTTTAGGTGTACGAGGTGAACGCGCTCCAGGGGAAATGGATTCATTACCGTCCACGCCTTCTACAAGAGTTATGACTATTCGCGTGGACATTACCAGATTAGTAAGAATAATCACCTTGGAAAGCGTCCAAATTGAAGTCAGGCCCAAAGAAAGTGTTACCAACAACAGACGAAGACGGCGTAGCAGTTGGCGCAGGTGTATTGGTGACATCCGAATCCGCTTCTTCTTCGGTAGCTATAAGCGAAACGAAATAACTCAGCATTTATTTTCATATCCCAACCGAAGAAACGAATAATAACTCACTTGAAGTGACTCGCTTTCGGCGATAACTTTGCACAAAAACACGGGGACTGGCAGGCAACGAAAGTGCTGAGGGCGACTGGCAATCTGCTGGATTGAACTCGGGCAAGTGCGAAAACTTTTCGTCAAAGTTGACTTGCTCCAGTACTCTAGAAAACGTTGACACAAATTAATTGTTGCTTTGTCGGCAGTCAGAAAATCAAATTCGAATAGTCCTAACTTACTTATCCATGCCGTCTTCTTTGTTTCTTTTCATGTACGCCTTTCTCATGGACGGAGAAGGGGGCACGCTGGGTGATGGCGTGGGCGGACCACAGTACGTTCCATTCCCACTTCCGCTAACCGCTGCAGTTGCTAGAGTTGGACTGCAGGGTGGGACACCGCTTTGGGATTGGTGAATGGGCGAAGCTGGCGGATGGACACTCATCGAGGTAGTTGTCGCATGTGACACTGAATTGGCACTTACTACATTTAAAATATAAGTTAGTTTCTCTACTCTGACTACAATGCCAAATAAATAAATGACTACAATGCATTTTTCTGACTACAATGCAAAAGTAAATACAGTAGATGCCGCTTACTGTGATCACGCTTGTCAAGTGAATATTGATTCTATTAAGCGGAGATTCTAATAACCGAAAATCGGAAATTTGCCACAGAATGCTACGATTAATCGGCGAGTGAACGAACTGGCTTGTTGAAACCAAAGAAACAAGGCACCGTTTACTTTTTGACAACTTTCCCACACGTTTCCTTTTTCTAGATTCAATACACCCACTACTGTTTATTTCGTAACGATTTTTCAACCATTTTGATCGAGATGATTGAGGAATTCCAAACTTAACGGCTGTTTTGCAAATCTTTTAAATCTAACTTGTCGTACGTTTCAATGAGCCGCAACGTCTCTTTTACTTTTAAATCAACTTTTTTCTTTTTCGTCGCCATTTTTATATAACCACACATCTAAAACTAACACAGCGCCTTTGAAGCCTATTCCTACGCCAGGTAGGAATCTCAAGACGATATCCCTTCTAATTTCCCCAGTCAATTAAAGGGACTGCTCATTCAATTGAATAACTTGCTCATTTAATTGACGGGGGAGTTTAGAAGGGATTTCCCCCTAAGCGTAGTAGTAGTCTGGGAATGAAACTGGTCAAAATTGGAAATGGGATTGGTCAAAACGGCGCAAAAGCAATGTCATTGGTCAATACACAAATTCCACGTAGCGATCACTACTGTAGTTTCGTTACTGTACAGATTCTTTTGAAGATTCTTTTGCAATTGATTCCAATACCCGAAAGTCTGATTCTAATAACCGACTGAAATGCTATGAATTTAATCATTTTGAATCGGTCCTTTAAAATATGATTCCACAAAGCAGCTGATTCTAATAACCAGTGATCACAATAAGCGGCATCTACTGTACATTTTGATTTCTTTTTGTGTTTTACATACCGGACGATTGGCGTCGTTGAGAAGGGGCTTTGCCTAACTGAGCAGGCGTGGGAGCTAGGACGAACTTGGGCTTGTCTTTATCTTTCTCAGCTGGACACTCAGGAGGCGGCATGAGTCCAGAAGCTGCTTCCGAAGCTAAAGTGGCAGACATCCCTGCGCTAACTGCTGCAGCTTCTTCCACCTCGGAGGCGGTAGGAATAGTAGCTAAAGCCGCTTTGACCCGGGAAGGACGGCTGAACTCGGCAATGGTCACCGGTGTAATCGTTCCCGATTTCAGGTTCATGACACCGGCATAACAGGGCGAATCATCCATTGGCCGGATCGAAGTTCCTGTTGAAATGCTGCCAGAAATGGTGGAGGTTAACAAGGCTTTCTACGAACCCAACTTCAGTATGCATGTGTTTCCACAAACCCTTCACCAAAAAGTGTCACACTTACAAGGACATGGGCAGGGACGAAAGGACTGCGTCAGCTTTAGAAACTATCACGGATGGAGTCGAGGGAAGCGAATGAGACCAACGAGGCACCTGGCTTGAATGTCCTAAACGATCATACATGGCGTTTAAGACTAAAAATAATTGTTTTCTTTCAAGGCTTCCTTACCTGGCGACGGAAGTGCAGGCTGAACGAAAGTATTAGTAGAGTTCGTGCCATACGGCGCACTTATGGTAGGGTACGTGTACTGTTGGCTAATTTTGGACCCACCTACTCCATCTTGTGACAATCTTCTTTGTGCAACATTGCTAAGCACCGGAAAAGGAACGGAGGAGACTTGGGGAGGTTGGTGCGTCTCACTGTGACCAGTGGAGTTGACGGTACTAACGGAAGTTTGAAACGCCCGCGCACTTTTGACAGTCACTACCCCAGACAGCGTTGGCTGCTGTTCAGCAGTGGTCCTCGTCACCTGATAAATGGATCGCACGTTATTTTTGAAGTCATGGGACTCGTTTGAAGGTGGACGCGGGGGTGGAAACTCAAACGCTTGAAGCTGAGCTTTGCCACGTAACGGCGAGGGCATAGACTTGAAGGCCCCGCCTGTAGCTTGTAAACTCTGGGGACCAGATGGGAAAAACGCCGTTCTTTCCGTCAGAGGTGAAGGGCACGCATTCTCTTCATACACGGAACCAGGCCTGATTTCCATAAACCACACATTAGTATACTTATCACCACCAGAAAAAAAATTAATAAAATCACACCCAAAAAAAAAGAACTCAAACATACCTGGCTTTAATGGGCTTTGGTCGTAACGTGATGTCACTCCCCACGTTCGCAACGGGGCTATTCCGAGCCGCTAGTAGCTTCTTCTCTTCCGTTTCTGACTCGGTATCCGAGATGAGTACCTTTTCACTGCACTTCAAATCGATGTCCAAAACTTGGCTCGGGTTCTCTGCAGCTGGCACAGCATCGTTTCCGTCTTCGCATATGACCTAGAGTTAAAAAAGGGAACAAAAAATACCACATTTGTTAGTGAGTGGGGGAGGTGCTATGAGATTAGCCGCAATTTTCTCTAACGACCGAGCCTTTATGGTCAAGCACTAGCAACGTACCATTCGGTCGTCGTCAGAAAGATCCTCGCTGGGTAAATCACTCCGTTTGGCTTTCTCCTGTTCCTAGAAAAAAGGGAATCGTGTTACCAAATTACTGCAAAAAATAGGAGTCAATCGAGATTTTACCTGATATCCAGGATTCAGAGCTGGCTCGGTGCCATTCTCTTCTCCAGCGTGGGAGGATGCGGGTCCAGATGAATCGGTCGAGCCTAGGGTTAAGCGCGGCTCTTTTCCTCCGTCTCCTTTGGAAGAACTGGTGGATCCGGATTTCCGGCGATCTTTGCTACACCATTTCCAATCGGGATGAGCTTTAAAATGCGCTTCTTTAACCTGGAAGGCCAAGTCATGGTACTGTTGCTTTTCTTCGGGCTTCAAGGCGTACCACCATTCACCCAGAATCTTGGACACCGTGCGATTATCCTGATTCGGGTGCCGTTGATGGACTAACGCCCGGTGCCGCTTACTAAAGATCATGAAGGCATTCATGGGTCGTCGGACATGATCCTTTTCTTTCGTTTTACGAGGACTTTTAAGTTCGTCCTTGGTTAGGGCGCTTAAGGACTGGGTCCGGCGCTTGTTAGCTTCGGTGTTGGCTGCTGCTGCTGTGGCGGAGGAAGACGTGGGAGTTAGCGGAACAATAGGGGTGGAGGGTTCATTTTCAAAAACGTCATCTTCAACGGTGTCATCAATTTCAGGGAGTTCATGCGTCGTTTCTTGGCCAGTGGACACGGGTTTATTGGAGGAGAAAGACTGCTGGTAGGGTTTCGTTTTTTGATTAGAAGCTGAAGTAGAATCCGTCTGAGAAATTTCTTTCTCGGGAACCAAACGGTCATTTCCAGTAGGCCTGGGCATGGTGCCGTTCTCTTTCTTGACTTCTTCAGGGAATTTGCTGCTGTTGTTGCTGGGATCGTTGCCAGTGTAAGTTTGAGACGAAGGTAGAGGAGGGTAGAGAGAAGGACGAGAGGGAGGAGCGTGATGGGGCGTAGGCGGTGACGGAGCTGTAGTAAGAAAGGGAACTAACGTGTGCCACGGAAAGACGGTGACAGGCGCGGCAGTTTCACCATTCCATTCTAGAAAGTAAACCAAACACATGACTCAGTTGCAGTTGCCTAAGAAGGCGCCCAAGAGTTCTTTTTAGAACATATCTGACACGCGCACATTCATTTCCCGAGCTCTAGTCCTGCCAACAAATATTTGCCAACAACCACCATTTTCTCTTTTTTCGTGTTTTTTTTTTCCTTTCCAACTTTGGGTTTCCGTTCAAGTTGAGATCCCATTGACCACGCCCGGTGTGAAGCAATGGCAACTAAAACAGGGAGCTTCCTTCTCATTCATACTGGACATTCACTCAAACTTGTCTGAACTCTACATCAACGTGTCATAAAAGCGATAGCATTATAAGACGAGTGGGGGTTATGACTGTGTCCAAAAAATGGAATGAATGAGAACGAGTATGATTGAAAATGTAAAGTATGACAAGAAACGTTAGAAAAAGCGAGAAGCAGAGAAAGAAAGGAAAAAGAGAGCGCACCTCACCTGAAGTCTCAGCGACGTTGGCCACGCCCACGGTTATATTATTGCTGCCGTCTTTAGTGGCATTGCCTGGCGCAGTCGCTACGACTGCTGACGCTGAAGCGGTCAGGTTCAAGACTTGGAAGGCTGAGGCATTCGGCTGTCGATTGCTTAGAATCCCATTGGCGGGCGTGGCTTCTTCCGGCAAACGTCCCGTTGGAGTGACGGCGGTGCTATTGTTTGGTCCACGACAATTATTGGAGACAGTCGTCAACAAAGCTGCAGCCGAGGAAGCATTCGCCGCGGGAGACGGCGACGCCCTCGAATGTTGGGATTCGTAATTCGCACCGGGATGAACGGGCCTCACTAGGATCGACTTGGGTTCCTCACGCCCGCCTCCTCCACCTTTGGGCACGAGGTAATACAAATTGACTCCTTCGGCTCCAGCCGCCGGGCCAGCTGCCACACTGCCACTAATCGGCTCCCGCGTCTTTAACAGGGTAGCCCCCTCATTGGCCACCAAATGGCCCAGTCGAGGCGGCGTCTCAAAGTTGACGCTGACGACGGGATAGACGGGGAGCAGGGCGTCGGGCTGTCTGGGACTCGCGGTACGACTTTTGGGCGGGCCACTCGACACCGGTGAGCTAAAATGGCTGGGCAGCGGTGGCCGCTGATGTTGTTGATGGTGCAGCAAGGTCGTGCCCGTCTGGATCACCGTCACGGCGCTGGACCGTGACGCGGTGCCACTGGTCAAGGCTTGTTGGAGCAGCGGTGGCCCTGAATTGCTTTTCGGCGGGTTGTGGAGGCTCAAATTGACGCCCAAACGTGGCGAGCGTGACGGCGTGTACGACGCTTCATTGTACGTATTCGTGGAACTGTTCGAAGGGGGCGAAGGCGAAATTTTGAAACTGGGCGGCGCAGGCGACATTCGAATGACGCTCGTCGCCGCTCCGCTATGGAGGCCTGCAGGGGGAGCATGGAGACTGCCCTTGTCTTGGATACTCGGTCGTTGCAACTCGGGTCGTATAACGCCTTCGTGATGCACGTAAGTAGCGACAGGTGCCGAGTAATGCCTTGGAGGCAGATTGGGGTTATGATGCAGGCCGCCGGGGGAAATCCGTGGCTGGGCATGGGGCGCGTCTGGGTGAGGATGGAGGGTCGGTCGGGAAGAGAGCATGCTATTGCGGTCCTGGCAAATGGGCATAAAGACATTGCCATGACGCAAACCGGTGGTGATTATAGGGGACTGCACGATACTAGGTGAGGGCGCAGGCGAATAGGCAGGGGTGGTGGACCGAGAGTTACCCAGAGAGACCAGCATGTTAGCGGCTTCTGTTTCGTCCTGGGACAAATGCGAAGGGAGACCGCCGCTGCCTAGTCCTAACCCAACGACGACGCCGCTGCCCGTAACACTTCTGCGGCTTTCCAAAGAGGCTGACAGGTTCCCTGGTGTGGATGCCAAAGCGCTCGAAGTTGGCGACTGCTCGGCGGAATCCCGCGACGAGGTCGCATCTTCCCATTCCAAGTTCTGGCCGTCTTTGAGTAGGCCCTTGCCCCGACCCGGGAAACTTTGGGCGGAGGATCCGCGCAAACTTTTGCCTTTGAGGCTCAAGTGGCGCGAACAAAACCCACGACGCTGGGATTCTTTGGTGCAACCTTCTTTGGAACACAGACGACGCCACTGCTTGCCATTGAACTTCTTGCGAATACCGCTGGGCCCCGCTACGACGTCCCCTTTCTTGTACTTTTGCGGCGTTCCCGTCAATGACCGAGCACCTGGAAGCAATCCAAGTCAAACGTTAGATTGCCTTGAAGAAATTCATTCGAAACAGGATTTTTCTTTAACAAATGCTGGACTTAAAGTAAGGAAAGTCAACCACTACCACATATCTTCTTCCATTGCCGTTGGCTCAACGAAATATACGAGCTAATTCATTAGATTCCCATGTCACGTGAAGATTACCAATCTATACAGTAAAACGCTGCTGATTGTGATCACTGATTATTAAAATCAGCTGCTTTATGGAATACAATTTTAACGAAGCGATTCAAAATGGTAAAATTTATAGCATTTTAATCGGTTTTTAGACCCAAATTCAGCAGAATCTCCATATGTACAGTAACGAAACTACAGTAGTGATTGCTACATGGACTTTGCATATTAACTAATGACATTGCTTTTGCGTTGTTTTTAGTAATCCTGGCATATCCAGCCTACTGCTACGTTTAGGGGGAAATAGTTTTTAAACTCCCCAGTCAATTAAATGAGCA
Source organism: Lepidurus apus apus (assembly GCA_022832285.1). Classification (NCBI taxonomy): domain Eukaryota; kingdom Metazoa; phylum Arthropoda; class Branchiopoda; order Notostraca; family Triopsidae; genus Lepidurus; species Lepidurus apus. The sequence goes on from JAGJRO010000309.1 coordinate 44,776, forward strand.
GGTTATTCAACTGAATGACCAGTTCCTTTAATTGACTGGGAAAATTAGAAGGGATATCGTGTTGAGAACCCTACCTAAGCGTAGGAGTAGGCTTCAAAGGCGCAGTGCAAATTTTTTTAGACGTGTGGTTATACAAAATGGCGACGAACAAGAAAAGAGTTGACTTAAATGTAAATGAGAAGTTGCGGCTCATTGAGTTTATAACAGGTTAAATTTAACAGATTTTTCAATACAGGGAAGCGATTTTTCAACCATTTGATAGAGATGATTGAGGAATTCTTAAATTAACAATTCCTCAATCATCTCTATCAAATTGTGGAAATCGTTACGACATAAACAATACTGAATGAAGTGAATCTAAAAAGGAATGGTGTGGGAAAGTGTCAAAAAGTAGACGATGCCTTGTTTCTCTGGTACATAGTTCCGATTTTTGGTTATTAGAATCAACGCTTAATATAATCAATATTCACTTGACACATGGGATTACAATAAGCGGCACCTACTATACTTATATCTTCAATCCCGTATATAAAAAATATTAAGGGCGCCAATTTTTAAATGGCAGCCACGTGATATGTTAACGTGTCACTGGTACAACGTTTAAGTAATTCTGTACCCCTAGTCCCGTTTTTACCCCATACAAGGCGGTAACAAGCTTAGCCTTTACGCCCTAATAAAAAAGGAAAGTAAACCAGGGTGAACAAAGAATAGTAGCACAGCTAGGCTCTGAGGTAACCACTTACATCTCGCCAATCTGACCCGGACGAAAACTCACATTGTGGAGTGATGAATCAATGCCAAAGTGTGCACGTGCAGCCACTCACTGACCTACGCGAACCCCTTCCGCATTCAGGCGACGTGCCGAAGTATAAATTTGGCTTTACAAACATGCCCTAACATTCCAAGTGTAGAAAAATGATTCAAGAAAAAAATGGACACAATTTTATTCCATACAAGCCTTGAATTTATTCCAACTATTAATTCGACGTCCTTGGGGGGAAAAAAAGCTAATGTTTTTCTCGACTCATTTTTTGTTTTTAATGCTAGTTTACCTAAATTTTATTCCATACAATCCTTGAGTTTATTCCACCTACGACGGCCTTGGGAAAAAATGCCTACTGTTTTTCTCCGTCTATTTTTTTATTTTTAATGCTAGTTTACCTAATTTTATTCCACACAATCCTCGAGTTTTATTCCATCTATTAATACGACGGCCTTGGGGAAAAAAATGCTACTGGTTTTCTCAACTAACTTTTTTTTAATGCTAGACTACCTAAGGGAGTTTTTTTTCGCATTCCTTGACCAGAAAAAACCTCTGCCTTAGATCTTTATAACATGTGTCCAAGTAACAATGATACATGGGAAAGATCCCACTGGCTGTCGGGGCCAATCAGAAAGCGAATTCCTGTCGCCACCAATGCAAGAGCCAAAAATCCACAGTAACGGTAAAAAAACGACCACCATCCAACGCCGCTAAATGTGGTACATGACGCTAACTTGTCCACTGGGCTACTTCCACCCTGTACGACGTATCTTGGACACTAATATTCCATTTTCAGCACTTCATATAGTAACGTAAACATAAACCAAACGATCTAAACTAAATGATTTAAAGCAAACTTAAGCAAATATTATCGAAAAACGCCTGGAAAAACATGACAACATCGTGTAAAACATCAAGGACTTAACAAAATACAGCAGATTTTTTTTGTAATACTTATTTGATCAAATAACCCCAAAATTCTAATGAAGAAAAAATGGAGGAAAAAAACGCTCAACATCCGTACCTGGGAAGGGGCTCGGGGTGGTAGGTTGGGACCGTGTCATATGTACATCCTGGTCCATAACGCTTGAGCTACTTGCACGGCTTTGCATGCTGCTCCGTTTACTCCCGCTGCTGCCGGACACTTGGCCGCCGTCACACAACGCACGGGGCGTCAGGGACATGGACCGTTGATGCATCAAGGCAAAAGGATCAGTTAGCGCATCAAACCTGATATCCTCTCTTTTCAACTCGTCATCTGACTCGCCATAGTCGTAGGAATCGTAAGGCCGGGAGCGTTTAAACTCTTCTGAACTTGCCAAGTTGAGTGCGGCGGTCGGCGTCACCACGCGGGAAGTCACACTGGCCCCGCCCACTCCACCCGCGTGATGGTTAAGGGTCGGAGCAGGGCCCAATTCAGGCGGCGTGGTGGACCGCCGATACATATGCGATACGAGACTAAATTCCGCGGGAACAATGCGGGGTCCCGGTCCAGAGGGTAAAGGTGCCCCCCGAGCGACTCCCCCCGCGTTGGTGTTGATCAGGACGGGTTGTCCAGAGAGGTGCGTTGAATCTATCTTCAAGATCAGATTCTCGGCTTCCACTTGTGGTTCTTCCAACGCAAGGGCGCCGTCTGACGGCGGAAGCGGCTGAGGGGGGCGTGGCTGGTGTTCGCCCGCATCTGTACTATGCGCCTCCAATTCCTCCCACCACGGAGGCTGTATGAGCCGAATGCTGGGCTTCTTCACCCACCGCTCTTCGTTGTCTTTCCCAAAAATACTCACTAGATACTGTGTTGGAGGTGGCCGGTGTTCAATCCGACATATGACCCCCTCCACAAACATTTGCGAATCCGCACTCTTGCGTAAGCACACCACTGCTCCTAATGCGAGCTGACCGGGGTTGGGACTGGCGTCGCTAATTACGTCCAGTTTGCCCGAAGTAGTCAAATTGGAATACAAAGTCGGTTCGCGGTCCCCATCGAGCACTACCCAGAGATCACTAGGGCCGGCCACACTTCGAATAAAGCCGGCCACGTAACAACCACTTTTTTTGGCGAGGACACGATGATTTTTCCAGTCAGACAAATCCAGCTCGGGCGGACCCCCGAAATTGCCGCCACGCCCATTAGACCCGTCTTTGATGGCGGTCACACTATTCCCACTGCCCTCGGTGCCTGACGGAACGGCTTGAGGACTGGGGTTGTTAGTTTCTCGGCTATGGCTGTGCGTAAAAGGCTGAATCGCTTCACCGCCTTCTCGAGGCGCACTGGTCGCAGCGTCGTCCAATTCCGCAGGATCATATTTGCGCTTTTTCGGCAATTTCCGAGCGACCACCGTTTCCTTCTTCTGCTCCGTACCGTTTGTTTTCTGTTGCTCGCTCACACTCCATGATTGGCTACTGTCTATTGCACTTACGGGAATAGAAGGAACTGACGGGCTGGCCTCCTACAATGAAAAACACACACGTAAGGATTAAACATTCTTCTTGTTCCTTGAGTGTTTGTTTTTTGCTTTTTATTTTTCAAGGGGAGGAAGTTGTTCTATTTACCCATGATTTCGGACCAGATTCTGCCTCATCATCATACGTACAAGTTTTCTTTGGGGGAGAAGGGAGAAGCTCTTCTTCCAGCTGCCCATTTCGATTAAAGGACGTGTTTTCGGGACTGAAGCTGTGGATGGGCCCAGAGCCTGGCTCCGGTCCGCATTTTCGCGCTGCTGCTGTCGCTGGGGCTGCTCTTCGGCTGCTATGCATGATTCTGAATCAGATTCTGCCCCGGGGGCATCGACAATCAGACGGCCCATTCAAAGGTAAAGCCAACTTAAGCCAAGCTAGGCCTTGCGTTTACCGTGTATACACCTGCGTTGAGAAAAAAGGACACGCTGAGTTAGACAAGTACAAGTGCAATGTTTTTAGCAAAGCCACCATCAATAAATGCTAAATTTCGAAAACTAAACTCTAAATGCCTGGCTGGTTTTCGACAAAGTTTGCTCTGCCTCGGCAGCAAAGCAATGAAGCTTGTCTCCCTGTCCTTTTTAACTGTCAGTCAAGACTTTACAATTTCGTCAAAAACAAAGAATAGCCAGATCACGACTTCTTTATCTAAATCGCCGCAAAACTCAGACATTCACTGTCATTCACTTCAAACCCTTTTTTAGTTTGTTTCCTTTTCAGAAGTAGGAAAAAAAGAAGAAAACGGAACTAGGATTGGTCTATTCGCGCTATACGCTATTGTACCTCCTTTTTTAAGGCAGACCTATGATTCATGTTCTTCTATACAACAGCCAAATGCACAGACACAGACACAGACGATTTGAACGTGGAAACAGTCAACACATTCACGCATACCAACACACCCAATGACACCAGCCGTGAATCATCGAAAATACCTCCGTACAGCCCGTAGATATTCCACAAGTGCTAAGGTCGCCCCTTTTGATGAACCTTATCTGCAGCCCGCCTAATCTCTGGTTATTGCGCCAATTACTATGAACTTGCGTCACTTCTTAATTTACCACAAAATACACTGTACAATCCCCCAGATTGGTGCACTTATTAAGGATTCAATCCACTAAATCCCATTTCACACACATCCGCTTCGCCTTCTTCGAATGGACCTGCGGTTTTATTCCCCCTAGTTGCCAATCACAGCAACTTTGCAGGAAAGGGGGGGGGGGTTCAACCGAATAGCTTGCTAATCTCGGTACCTTGTCTGTCTGATCTGCCCTGCTGCTCGTGCTGTGTCGCTATGGTTGCTTTGCTTGGCACAGTTTGGTTTGGTGTGGTGCTTTGGTCTGTCCGTCAGTCACGTTACCAGCACGGGATCGTCCTCAACCCAAAACCCAAACTTTCCTGGAAGGAGCAAGACACGCCCAGCCCAAGCCGCGCTCTTCAATTCTACCCCCTGTGGCACGCACGGACTCGTAGGACGCAGGGGTTTGGGTCTTTTTTAAAAAATAATTCTCGTTTTGGTTCCGTCTCCTGACTCCCCACGCAAAGCAAAAACGCGGAGGCCAGTCGTCTAAAGTGCCTAAAGCAGGGTTGTCCTCTCCAACGCAGGGACCATAAACAGTCCCACATACAACCACGATTACTATTTTTCTACTACTACTATACTACCACAACTACTCCACTACATACTACTACCATTTTTCGAGCCGTAGCGGAGTTCTCGGTCCTTTTACGTAACGGGGAAGTTTGAGAGGCATAGCAACGACGCGAAAGGCCAATCCCCGTTAAGTTCTTTCTTCCACAAGGACGGTGTAGCGAGTTTGTAACTAAAAATACTTTAGGGAGGTGGGTTAGGGGATCTTAGCTGCAAGCAGCTCACCAAAAACAGATAACAACCCGAACGAAAGCGATTCAACGAGTTTACCCAGAAACTTGCAAGCACCTGACGTCCCTTCTCTTAGCAACAACAACACTTGGCATTTCGATTTTCATCCCAGCACATTACGACCAAATCCTCGGTTGCGATTCCGTAGTCCGCAACAACACATGGTTCGTCTCGTCTGCGAGACTCATAAAGAACTAATCGACAAGTCCCGACACGTAAAGCCGAGCGTATATAACGACAGTGAACTTGGGACCTGATACGAACGACCAAGTGCAAAGTAAAGGAGAGGCGTTGCCCAGATTTTGGTAGCATATAGTAAGAGTATTTGAAATATTAGACCGACTCCACGGATTGCCCGTCAACCTCCACACTTTACTATCTCCACCCAAGGCGGAGTGGGGTGGAAACGGGGACTTACAACCGACAAAAAGCCCACCTTTTCTTTGACTCGGCTTTACAACACGCCACGACGACCCCGCAAGCTTTTCACAGCGAGCCCACCCGTGCCATTCGAACGTATCGTCACCCGGCCAAGGTCGTTGCTACGCCAGGAACGGTCCCCTGCCATATACAGTCCCCGGGCAACCCAATCCATTCTGTCCGACAGCATATATAGACTCCGCAAGCCATACGGAAAGCACAAAAGAAGGCCAGGAAAATAGACATCGTCCACGTGATCTTAGCTTTCGAGTTCTTTACGATTTCGTGCCTAATTTGAATATGACACGGGAACATACGAGTTACGAAACCAGGAAAACCTACACGACCAATTTTCAGAAGGAAAGAGGGGAGATGACCGAGGGGGTGCGTTACCCGTTTCCAGCTTCGCTGTAGCCTGAGCCAAGCGGTTGAATACTTTCTAGCTTTCTTTTAAAAAATGTAAACGTTACCTTAGCCTGACTTTTTAGAACCAAATTATAGCTTTAGAACCAATACGTTAGAATCTTCTACGCCGTACTTATTAGCTTACGAGACATGGTTTCTGGCTTTCTCGAATTCTAACTGACATTTGTATACCTTGCAGCTACCTTGAGCTTTTCCTACGCAAATCCTTTCTATCCGACAAGGATTTTGCAACTACACAAGACTCGTGTGAC
>JAGJRO010000309.1:51764-419184 GCA_022832285.1 Lepidurus apus apus
CCCCCCCCCCGAAATGTTTTTTCTCCATAACGATATCACATACTACCCCCCAACCCCCCCCCCGAACCAAAATCCTGGGTACGGGCCTGGTTCCTAGTACAGATAAATTAGTGCAAACAACATGCCAGAAGAAAGGCACAAAGACGAGATAACTGCAAAGTTTCCCGGCGAACTAAACCGCTGGTTAAGGTGTTGCTAAGGGTGCGATCTTTGATCAATAAATAGTTAATTAAATTTACTACTAACAACTAGGAGCTAGACAACGGTTCATACAACCCCACTGGAATGCGTTCATACATTCACACAGCTCCTACTGGTCGTAATTAATTCCCTTTACGTTAATTATCATTGCATTGGGCCCAAAATTTTTTACAAAACCATTCCTACTTGTTCTATTAATTTTCTCGTAACGTGTACCGCTTTGCTTGAATGAGCTGGCCAAACGAATCAATATCAATATCATTGCAACAACCACATTGTCCCTAATCAGTTTTGGCTGATGTGACAAGTTGCACACATACCGTGCTCAAGCCCTTGGAACGTCATCACTACAAACAACTTAAGAAAAAAGAAAGACCCCCCCGAAAGAAAAAAGTTAAAAGGATCTGAAAACCCCAGCAGGTCGCATTGCGGAAGACGCCGCCAAGTTCTAATTTCCAACTCGCAACTTGGCATACGACAATTACATCACACTAGCTAATCCTTGGTAAAAAGTCAATTCGAAAATCTGATTATATGGCGAAGACACGCTTGTCGAACACGGTACAAAAAACTGTTAAAGGCTAAAGTTAATTGTCACTAAGTTACCGTTTCTACAGCCTTTTTACCGACAGTCAGACTTCCAAGCAAGCTTCCAAGTGAGCAGGGGCACTGACATCCCAGGGGCAAGGTCGCCATCTACACGACTTAATGAAATCACGATGAAATATAATTTCATCCATGAGTTTTATTTTGCCTCAAGAATTACGATGTCTCTGGCTTTCTCAATCCCACAACGTGGACTGTTCATTTATCTGCTTTCCTATGTATTTACGTGTACTCACAATGGGATCGAAGGAGCTTTCGCCGACTCTTTGACCAAAATTGAGAAACATAGCCCAGACTTAAATTTCAATGTCTGGTGACGTCCAGAAACTTCCAACGTCCTTCGCCTTTCGTTCCGAGCCCTGAGAACGAGTCCCACAGGGAAGAGCAGCAAAACTGTAGGAAAAAGGGCCACGGGCATGGGCACACCGGCAAACCCACTCAACCGTATTCATTGTTCCCGTTTTCTGAGTTTGTATTTTTTGTGTGGCTTTAACGGCTAATTCGTGCAATCTATTGCAGCATTGCTACGGCAAACCGATAAATTTCAACTCGCCTGCAAGTTGAATGGCTGGGTTGGCCCCCACTTGTGACACACTCCTCGTTTACTAGCTCGCCATAGAACCTAAACCTTTTCGGAACCCCGAAAAAGAGAAGCACCTACGCACGCATTCCGAATCGATAACAAGAAACGTCCATCTATACCTTATACAGGATCCACACCTTTGTCCACACACCGCCAGCCAAAAACACATACGAACACTTTTACCGAACAAATGCGCTTTTTATCTTAAACCTCCTTGGACTTCAAGTTGGAACTCTCTTCAACGATCCTTCAATGAACCTACAGTTGACAGATAACCGATTCAACAATAACCATTAAAAAAAATCCCCAATCCTAACGGGCCAGGCGTGTAAATAGCGAAGCAAAGGTCGTTGGTGTCTGACATTCTGTTTTGCCCCAAATCAAACAGTTTTTTTTTTCTTTTCGCTTCAGCCATAAAGGCATGCTGCTACATTCCGACGCTCCAAGCCTAGCTAGAGCCATATAAATGGACAAAAGGGCTCAGCTTATGGCCAGATCCTGCTAAATAGCTAAGAAAGGTCTGACAGCAATTTAGGAGCACAACGCTCGCTTACGTTGTACACATATTCACACAACATTTACACACACATACACACTCGAACGTTGTGAGTCATATTAGGATATTGTGGAGGCTAAGGGAAACGGGATAATGGTACAAAGAAGTAGTAAATCTCGTACGAGGCGGCAGGCCGTGATGGGCCAAATTAGCATACACAGCTTTTCGTCCAGGTGTCCATTTGGATCACGGCAAGCTTCCAAGGAAGGCAAAAGAAAGGTCTTCCAACGTGTTGTGTTATGGAAGAGGCGGGCCCACGACCAAGGAACTGTATAAAAGGTTCCCTCTGCTCTCCCCGGACGTGCCGAACCTACACACCCTCCACTCACTCATACACACACATCTCTCTACACATACTCATTTGCATGACAGGACATGACGTCACGTTGTACATGCTGTTTGGACTTTTACCATAGTCTGACCTTTAAAGCAGCGAGTAGTTTCTACATATGGATGCTTTTCTAGCTGGTTCCCTTAACTTCCAACTTCCACGTCATCTCATTCCTAGACCTACATATGTTTGTGTCAAAACATTGGTAAGGGAACTATAGTCTTGGATAATCGTGATAATCGATGAGAAATGGAGACGACTCGAAAAAAAAGTCCATTAAATAGGCGCCGAAAAGCCCAGCCAAGGAAACTTTCTCTCCCGGAATTACACAGCACATATAAATATCTACACCATATGCTTTCATAGAAAAGGCGGTTACAGCTCGAACACCACACGGACCTTAAAAAAAAGAAAAAGGGGGAAAAAATACGGATCCGCTGGAGTGCCGGTGCTGCCAACAACAAGTCGGGACAGGAGGGGACCGATTTTGGCACGGAATCTCGCAGGATAATATGCCTAGGCTAACATCCTAAGCCACAGCTAAGAGGGAGGAGATACAACTCAGCTAAAGGTAAGGTTGCTAATGGTGGCACAGACGTAAGAAAAGACGCTCGTAGCTACCGGTTACGTTCCTGCCTTTCGTTCCTATGTGCTAATAAGCAAGAAGCAGCTCAAGTCCATTTCTTGGCTACTGTGTAACCTCTCCTGCTACCAGCTCCACGAGAACAAAAGAAATGCCAGGACTGCACATATCCTACCCTGCGTTTGCTCTTGGTTAGTGTGCATACCGAAGCATACGTCAACGACTGTGCAGGTGTATCTTGGTTTTCGATTAAAAAGACGAGAGAAGAAAAGAAGGGAAAAATAACACGCATAAAAAACACGTATAAATGATACAAGGGAGGATTCGTAGGGACTAAGCAGCTCATGAACACAGATGGGGAGGGGATGGAGGTTGAGGTTGCTTGGAACTTTTTACACTACACCGAAAACCCACGGCCCAAGCACAGACAGTGAAAGCTCAAGGTGAACGAGGATATTTTGCCCAAATGGCTGGGTTTTCTGGGAGGGCGCGAGGAGGAAGACTGGGTGGAGGAAACAAGGACGATCATTACAATATAAACTTCTCTTGTTTTGCTTATTGCTTCATGCAAGTTGAAACTCCTGTATCGGAGACCTTACTGTCTTTGCTGAAGCTTGTTATTTGCAACCTGAAGTGAGCACTTGCAAGTGACAATTACGGCGCCCAGCCAGGAGGAGTGCAAAAGGGGTTGGCATCACCAGAAGGTCTTTCTTAATGAGCATGCACTTCTTACGTTACATAAAACTAACAAAATTCTACACGCACCTTCGACATCTGCAAAAGAAAGATATCAGTAGGCAGAAACGCGTGTTGGTTTCAGCTTCAATATGCATAGTAGGGCATGAAGCTTGCTTTGCCATAGCTACAATGTGTGCCTGATTGAGCTCTACTCTACTACACCGAAACCAGGGCACTCTAATCAATAAACCTGACACCAAAATACCTCAAGGACTGAAAACGATCGTTTATGGGCTAATCTTAAAGCTAGACAGTGGATTAACTTACATAAGAGCAGAGATTATCCAAAACTAGTGGTGGTTCTCCATCGTATAACTGGCGTTTTCCACTTCCACTACACACAAGTTCCAACGATCCAACCCGTTGTTCTCACCACGCACCGAGCCTCCACCCGTACACACAATGGAGTGCCGAGGCCCAGCAGCTGAATGACGGGAATTCCAGTTACGAGTGATCTCTCATTGGCTCTGGCCAGACCATGTGATCCTAGTACAGGCTGATGGTTGGCTAACCCGCTAGCATGGGGCTTTGTTTCGTACGCGTCACCTTCCGAGCAATTCTGGAACACTGCGAAAAGATGGCGGAATGTTTGTAAACAAAGACGAAATAAGAAACTGATTTACAATCTGGACACACGCGGCAATAAGCACAATTTAGTGCTTCCGCGGCGTACTTTACAAGACAAGACTGATTTACTGGAGGTTATTCGTTATCGGAATCTAAATAAGAAAAATGGTCTATATACATTTTCCGTCGAGCTTGACAGAAGAGGAGCTGATGTTGCAAGCCAAGTACCAAAAATTGAAGAAAAAGGTTAATTGTAGGACAATTTGGAATAAAAATAATCAAACCGCTTACGCCTGCATCATTATTCATTATGTTATTCCTTTCAGAAAAAAGCCCTGCAAGCCATGAAAGCTCCTAAGCCCGAAGTTGAAAAGACGCCAACCTTAAAACACCCGGCTGAAGCGAGAGATGCAAGAGAAGTGGCAAAGAAGCTTATCAAATCAGGGGCCATTTCGGCAATCATACGGCCGCCTGAGCGCCATGATACCGCTGGTTTCAAGCGGTCTCGGGGCCTAGAAAGAAAACTGTCTGCCTCTGATCGTGTGCTTGCTGGGTTTCAGCCTTTTTCCGCCAGCCAAGGTGGCGACTCGCCTGCTGAAGAACCACTTCCAGACCCTAAAAAGCCCAAGGTAGGTTTCCATCCTAGATTCAAGCCTTCTGCTTATCAAAACTTTTATACTTAACCAGGTTCAAAGCCTCTATGATACTTTTGTGCCGTCCAAAATCAGCGAAGGCTTAACTACCCCTCCAAGGAAAGAAGAAAGTCCTGTATCATTATCACCTATCAAAGAAGGATCAACGATGAGGCCGGACAAACCTAAAAGCGGGCATACGATTTACGTGTTCGGCTTTGATATTACCGAAGATTTGTTGAAAAAGACCTTCCAGCCTTTTGGCCATGTTGTTAACATTTCAATGGAAGTCGAGAAAAAGTAGGCCCTAGACTATTAAACTCGAACCTCTAAGTTTTAACTCTAAATTTCGCTGTTTAAATCCTTATTGCAGCTGTGGATTCGTCACTTTTGACAAGACCGAAGCTGCAGACAAAGCTATCGCGGAAGTCAATGGAACAACCGTTGGCTCTACTCAACTTAAAGTTTCTTTAGCGAGAAGACAGCCCGTAATTGAACCTATCAATGACGCATCCTCTTCAACGACTTGGTCTACGATAGGTACACGCAAACTAGAATTACGCGAACGACTACCTAACATTTCTCTTTCACCGTTTACAGCGTCGCGGAATGCCCTAAAGGGCTCGCACAAAGACAGGCGAAGTTTAGTAGCTTACGACGAAGATGTTTTCTAGCACGCTAATTCGAGTTGGTACCAAAAACTGTTGGTCGTGTTTGATATCGTAAGTAACATTTGGATTGAAAGGTTCTGGCCTATAATACAAGCTGTACAAGGTAACAGGCGTCTTATGGATTTACGAAACAGGGCGAGAATTAGAATATGGAAGAAATGTCCCACAACAGCCGAATCAACATAACAAGAAAACCAATAAAGGAAAATTAACTGCGAAAACGCAGTACAAGAGAAAAATTACACAATGTGGGGAAACAACAAGATAATTTTGGACTCAAATGATCAGCTTTCTTTGGGCGTTAATCAGCATGTTGGGCAAGACACCTCAAGATTTTGGCATTGCAATTAGGAGATTAAAAACAAAACAAAAACAAGGCTTCTTCAACAAGCCGCATCACGCATTTCCGCAAACAAAAATAAAACGAAGAAATTAATTTAGGAATGTCCAACCGGGCAGCACGGACTAGAGAACTGGCGAGGCATTGGATTTGGAATGTTAAAAAAGCAAGGAAAACACTCTGTCCCTTTAGTCAATATTTTTACTGTCTTGCAAAGTTGGGAAAACAAGGTCTTGTCATCTTTATAGCCGCCTGCCCCCAAAATCCGGACTGCACTTTTTTCCTTTTTCCAACTGGACAGTCATCACAGTTCTACTCCGGACTATTGTGCTAAAAAAGACTCTATGGCTTTTTAAACGTCAACTCGATCCCGATCAGGAGGATGCGGTCGTCTATTTGTTTTTTGTTGTGTTTTTTTAGGTGGTAATGCAGGCAATTAATTCTTGACAAAATCTATCGTATTGCACGTAATCACCCGAGATGCGCCGCAGTTTAAGTCCTTTGAGTCCTTGGGGACCGCTTGGCGGACAAACTTCCAGCGCCACATGTACCCCCCCAGGCTCTTCCAACACCAGTTCCTGGACGTGCTCCAATCCTGCGCCGCTTTCAGGTTGACACACTAACCCGGGTGCTCTATCGTCAATTAACCTTTTTAAGACGGTCATAATATCCGTTCCGTTTAATTGGGAATACACGGATGATAGCTGGACTTCTATGGACCCCGAGGACGATTTATGCAATTCCGGGAAAAAAATCCCACAATCTTCCAGCGCGCTGTAATTATTATTGCAAAACGTTGTCTGCGGTCGGTCTTCTTCACCTGGCTCCATGACTTGTGTTCTTGTCCACGCTCTCATCACTTCTTCGCTCAGGCAGTCACCCGAAGACCAGGAAAAATCGGGGGCGTTATTGCTGATAACCTGGTTGGGGATTTCACTATACGCGACGTGTGTATTGTTCACATCTGCGGGCGGACTGGGACCGAAACCGTGGAGGGGCGAAGTAGGCGTCGAGTTTAAAGAAGTAGGTATAAAAACGGCTCCTTGCTCGTCCGTTATTGAGATCTGCGGATTGGCATACGCGATGCCTATTTTGCGCACCTTTTTATTAGACCGCGGCGCCGGACTGAGCTCGTGAATTTCCGGATGTTTCATACTCAAGTCCAATGCCTCCTCAAAGCCCTCCATAGTGTCCATAGCCGATACTTCTTGGAATTCTTCGTCTATACTATTACGGTTGGATTCAAAGTCTTCTCGTATGCTGTCCAGCACACCTGGAGGCGGTGGTGAGCCTCTTAAAGGCGCCATGACTGGAGTGCCTGTGCAAAATAGAAGATGTAACGCATGAAATGAAAAGGGAATTTGTTAGAAACCTTGAGTAATTGAGCCCGTGGCAGCATTCACGAAGTTGGTAATGGGCACCATAGTGGAGGACGCTTGAACCAGCGAACTAGACTGCAATACAATGGGTGTTCCATGCATGATTGAGCCCATTGAAGGCGGTTGCGGGCGGCTTGGCAAGGGCGTGTTGGCCATGATCGAAACATAGGATTGGCTATAGATAGGCGGGGTAGAGGGGGTGGCTAACGGTGGGGAAGGAGAGTATGAATGAAGACCAGACTGTTGGAGTTGTAACCGCTGCAAGTGTTGGGATAAATTGCCCGATTCTGGACCTTGGGATTGATGCATAGGAGAGCCAGGCATGGAATGATTGGAGGGGGGAGAGCCTCCCGTAGCAGTAGGTGAGGGAGGTGTGGGCGTCATCCGTGGAGAGAAGCAGCATGCGTTCGTGCAGACTGATTGCTGACTAGCAGCCTGCCAGTGCTGCATATCCAATTTGTGTCGCAATTGAAGTTCGGCAGGCGAAGCACTCGAAACCATAGTGCTATGCTTCTAAAAAACAATCGCCACAATTTTTTTAAAAATTAAAACAAAACTCGCGCACGTCTAATGGCTTTGAACATACCAGAAGTTGTTGACATTCTTGTTGCAAGGCTCGCACATTCCTAGCATCTGTAGCTGAAACACAACTTGTGTACTTTTCTGACAGCGAACGATACTGGTTAATGGAGGGAGAGCCGTCGCTCGCTCGTCGGAAGTATCTCTCACTCGGTAAATGCAAACTATTGCTTTCTTTCCCACCTTCACGCCCTAAGCATAAACCAGGATTACTTTTCCCGCCGAATCCACGACGCGTCAATTAAGTTGAGGTATACACATCAACTGTACATGCCAAATAATATAGGTGCAAGCTGCAACTTAAAAAAAAAAGAGAAGGTATGGAAGAAAAAAATAAAGCTGCCAAGCTACAGAGCTTGGCGCATAGCTACTTTCAAACCTGTTTGTCCCGTGGTAAAAGTAAAATCGTTGATAACCCTAAAAAATAACAAAAAACAACAGAAATACCTAGCCTCATGCCCTCTAGAACGGTCGCTAAGCCAGTACGTCTTGTGCGGTTTAATGTCATGGGCTGCGCTTTGGGGCGCGTAGGTACCGGTACCATGATCGAATTCCCATTTCCACTGGACGATGAAACGGGCACGTGTATAGCAGGCAAAGGCAATCGGGGAGGTGTGTACTGACGGTTCATGCGGGCTTCTACTTCCATGACCAACTCGGGACTAATGACTTTAGGGTACAAAACCCAATATGGGGTTCAACATAAAAAAATGGAGGAAAACAAAAAGGCAAGCCAAGAGCTCTCTGGTTAGCACCATTATGAACGCAATCAAGATCAAAATCTCATGAAAAGCTAGCGTAAGAAACAAATCCGTTCATAATGCATTCAAAGAGCAAGCTACAAAATCGCATTTAAAAAGGAAAAAATTAAAAACATCTAGAGAAAAAAAGATGGATGCTATAAAATGGCCGCCTGGTACCTGGCGGCCGCTCGCTAACGGTTAAAAGTCCTGTACGTCTCGTTCGCGGAGTCTGTAGCATTTGTCTTTGCGCTTGTTGGACATCTTCGGTACTAGCTAGTGTGTGACGTTTTGAATGACCGCGGGACTCCATATACCTTAAAAAACAAAAAATATATACATATATAAAATATAATTAGTAATAATGCTATTTAATAATAATAATATAATAACAATAATACACATAAAAAAACTGGAAGCTAGCCGGCAATGTAAACGATAAAAATGTCATAAAAAACGGGACCTTTAATAAAAATAACCAACAACAGGCGGAAGGGCGGAAGCCTAAGTTGGTATAAAAAAAAATAAT
The DNA here is from genome assembly GCA_022832285.1 of Lepidurus apus apus. Taxonomy (NCBI): domain Eukaryota; kingdom Metazoa; phylum Arthropoda; class Branchiopoda; order Notostraca; family Triopsidae; genus Lepidurus; species Lepidurus apus. The sequence goes on from JAGJRO010000309.1 coordinate 60,800, forward strand.
AATAATTTTTTTAGTATATCCGTACCTTGCTACACAATTTTGATCTGGTGGCTCTTCAATTCCTTCAATGTGCGAAGGACTACCTGGGGCTGTTAAACATAAGGGACGAGGCGATATTTGACGAGAACCGGAGGCACTTGATGTCTATTTAAGTGTAAAAGGGATTCAATTAGTATGTACGACAAGAAAAGACAAGATCGGCAGACCTGTGGCAGTAATTCTTCGCTCGTAGGCTGGCTCCAACCTCCTTCTTGGATTTGCCGTTGATAAAAGGTTTGCAGGTTTGCCCCGCCATCTGAAGCTCGTCTACCGAAGCCACCGGCTTAAAAAAAAATGGTAAAATTAAGATAGAAGAAAAAGCTCAAAAATATGAAACAATCCAACCTAGCACAGAAATAAAAGTAATCATACCTGCTCCCATTGCGGGAGGTGGCTTGAGTAAATGCTGGTCCTTGACACTGAAGGTATGGGGCGGTTGGTGCTGAACAAAGGGCAAATGGTACGGGAGATTGGTGTGTGGCAGGACTTGGGTGTTGGGTAACATGGGGAAATGGGACATGATATTCTCTGGAAAGGTACCAGGTAACGACAAGGGCGGCAACTGAAAAGGTGGAAGAGAAAGCCCCGCCAACCCCAAAGGGTGACTAGAGATGCCAGCGGGGTTTCCTGAGTAGCTATTTTCTCCCTGGCATGACGGCGACGTTGTGGTCATTGCTTTTGATGGTGCAGCAATATTGAATGGCATAGGTAAAGCGAAAGGAAAGCCCAGTGTTGGATACAGGTTCCAGTTTTGACAACCGACATTTGCATGAACGGCGGTGTCACTGGGTCCAACCGTATGCCTTCTCGCTTGCTTGGAGGGCGCAGCTGCTTGTCGACCTTCACCTGAAGACGACTCGAGCAACTCATCCGTCTCTGTTTCGCTAGGGAGTTGTAGGTCGACATCCGCTTCTCGAAACTAGACATAAGAGAACTGACAACTAGTCAATAAAAATAGAATACAGCCATACATTCTCGGTGAACTGGGACACTTCCAAGCTAGGAAGCTCTGCCACACCGCTCGAGCTCGCAGCCGCGACAGATGGGTCAGTGGGAGGAGTCACTTTTAAGCTTTCTTCGAGCAAATGATACACGGCGTAGACTTGGTCAAAGCGTTTCCCAACCACTGACTAAATGATTTTTAACTCAATACAAAATCCGAGGAAAGAATACAATAAATAGGATTTTACCCGTATAATTGAATCGCGATCCAAGCCTGGTAAAGAAAGCATGCAGCTGACTATAGTTTCATTTAGCGCATCCGGGGGATCTTCAGGAATTTCTTCTACATAATTTATCGGACTAGTCGTGCCGTCCTAATTATTTCGTTCCTTTTTTAGTAAACAAATAGTAAGGAGTAAAAAGGTTGTTACCACAGTCATCCATCTGTGCTGAACGATTTGACGAATGTTGTAGCGCTTTTCCGGGTCGACCACCAACATATGTCGAATAAGATGTTCGCAATCTAAATCGGTTTGCCATAAAAAGGGAAACAAGGCACATGACTGTACCTGAGGACATGAAGAATGGTATTCGAAACTTGCCAGACAATACCCTTGTTCTCAAGCCTTGTAAAGTGGCCCCATCAAAGGGTAACGACCCACAGACCAGTACGTATAAGACAACACCCAAACTCTGCTCAGGATTAAAAAGTCCGAATCATGAAGAAATAAGTTTTCGGAAAAAGCAAATTTGAGTCAGTGCCATTTACCCAGATATCGACTTTAGGTCCGTCGTACTCTTTTCCTTCAAATAATTCAGGAGCAGCATAAGGAGGACTCCCACACCAAGTCGACAGAAAAGACCCCGACTGGAAATAATTGCTAAAGCCGAAATCTACAAGACAGATATAGTTATCTCTACTCCTCTAGAATGGGAATTAAACATACCTGCTAGCTTGATGTTCATGTTTGCATCCAGAAGCAAATTCTCAGCTTTAAGGTCCCTGTGTACAACGTTCTGTCTGTGACAATAATTAACTGCTGCCAAGATTTGCGTAAAAATGCGTCTGGCTTCATCTTCTGAAAGGCGACCCTTTGACACTAGATAGTCTGCCCAGGAAAGAAACTGTCACTGACCGAGATACTTGATTTTTGTAAAATTACCGAATATTTCCCCATTGCTGGCATACTCCGTCACTAAGTAGATCATTCGTTTAGTTTCCATCACTTGATATAAACGCACAATGTGAGGATGGCGCAGTGTTCTCATAATTTCTACTTCGCGGGAAATCTTGTTGAGATTGTCTTCATCTAGCTTGGTTTTATCAACAATCTTAATGGCAACCTACGGATGGCAGAAAGAAAAAATAAATTGTCATTAAAAAGGACGGTAGTTTGAAACCGTGAGGCTGAAGAGAAGAAAGCAACAGACGGAAGCCATATTCAAATGATCCACAATTTTCTAATATCACTGATGTTTTATGGAGAAGTATAGGTGAAACTTGAAAAGCGCCAATGCAGGGTAGGCTAAACGAGCAAAAAATTGACCGTTACCTTGGACTTGGTTATTGTGTGTGTAGCTAGCTTGACTACAGCGAAATTCCCTTTTCCGATAGTACGTCCCAATTCATAATATCCCACTTTAGCCGGCCTTTCCACGTTTAGCGATGGATCAACAGGCAATCGACGGGCCGCCATTTTACCCGCATAACTAAACGGTCATGTTGTTATTTACCTCCTCGTCCCTGGCGCATCCTACAAAGTCGGCAATCCCTTTTTCCGTAGCGTTTTTTTGCTGCTGTCCAAAAAATAATTCCAATACTTGCATTGAATTATATAGGTAAAGGGAAGATTTATACAAACTCCGTACATTGGGGAGTTGCTCTTTGGTAAACTTTAGACAACGATAGCACCCTGCACCTATGAAAAATACACCTTGCATATAATTTTGCGAATAGTAATACTGGGAAAAAACAGCAGTTATTTTCTTATCATCGGGAATTCGACATTTTTTACAGGAGGCAACTTAAATCACTTAGTATTCTGTCTTCTTCTTATTGAAGCTTATTTTACTAGTACTAGCTTTCTAGGATTTTATCAAATTCTTGGTACACGGTAAAGGTATTTTGCAAACATTGTTATTGATTGAAGGTACTTCGGGGAAGAGCTTGTTTTGCACCTTTGGGGTAGCAGTCAGTTTCGGTTGGGGTAAATGCGTGTTACCTAGCCCGCCGGCCGATTTCCTCCAGGCCGACTGTCGTAGGAACAGGCTATTTTCGACACCCGGGGGATTTGGTGTGACGTTCGTTACACTGAGGCTATTCACCGAGTCAATTTTGGGAGGCGTTTGATTTTTTACTACAGCTGGGACACTTGGTGGCTGCGCAGGTAAAGACGCAAGCTTCCGGTTGGCGAAAGGTGTCACAGCTCTACTCTGTAAAGGCATTGGTGGTGGTCTGGATCCTGTACTTGCCCGGAACTGATTCCTTATGAACGCTGGAGGAAGGTTTGAATTTTTTTGAGAATTCGAATCAACAGGTTTCTCAGGTCGGGATGCACTCCGCCAGATTTGGCTATTCAATTTGGTGGGTTTTTTCAACTCCCGAACTGGACTATTGCTTCGACTTGACACAGGGCTCGTCAAAGATACCGAAACTGGTCGGGGTGGCGCGTGAGCGTTTATTTTGGGTCGAAGAGGAGCGTCCAAGTGTTCCTGCGACTTTGACTTGGCAGCGCTTGACATTAAACTGCGTTTGACTGTAGTCTCTCTCATAAAACCCGTGGACATCCGGCTCCTGACAGACTTGGGTTCCGTGACGTTTCCATGAGCGTGTTCTAATTTACTTTCTAAATGAGACACATTGCTCTGCACTTGAGGCGTTCTTAGGCAAGCTTGAGGCTTGGGAGGCTTGGACATTTTGGATGCAAAAGGTGTCGGGATTCTTGAATTCGACGAGGTCATGGAGCTGTGATTGATGGACGTTGACGACAAGGGAACACCTGCATCCACCAGGAACTCATCTGTGGCGGGTCTCGAATGAGTTAAAGAAGCATTCCTGGAGACATTCCAATTAAAAACGAGTTGAAAGTTGGCCACTCTTGGCCAAAGAAAGATATCTTACTTGGTCGACAAATCTTTGGAGCCCGAGTCATTCCGAATAAAGAGTAACGGTTGTAATGCTTCTGTCGCATGGGTGGATGTTTTACTCTTTGTCATGGTGTTCTCTTCGATTTCACGCCTTCTGTCTTCTTCAATTTCGTCCTTCGCCTAGGACGTATTTTGGGATCGATTTATTCAATCTCATCTCCATTTCGATTTCCACTAATGCTACATACCTGAGATGCCGGAATATCCATGGATGACGCCTTCATCGACTTTTGAAGCTGGAATTTCACGTCGCGATCTTGCTCTTTGCTCACCAAGTCTCTAATTACGACGTCAAGCTCTTTTAAAGTCAACTCATCGCACGCCACCTTTCTGATAATAGGTAAAAGTCCACAAAAGCGCAAGCGAACGTTCGGCACTTTATCTCCTTAACGAAAAAAACACTTAAAATCGAACACCATTTCAAATATCACGTCACTTACTTGATAATGCCAAGACTGCATCCCAAAAATAGAGCTTAAAGAACGTTCTCGAAACCACGTCCAGTAACATGTCGCACATCTTTAGAAATAACATTCGACTATGGTAGTTATTTCCTTGGGCTAGCTCTGTAGCATAAAATATAAAGTATATATATATATTTTTTTAAATATAGGTCCTTTATTACCTGAAACAATTCTCTGGCAGCAGGTTTGCCTGCAATCTTCGCGAGTTTCCGTGCGCAGAAACCAAACCAATGTATGTGTCGCCGAAAGCCGAACAGGTAACGGACGCTAACGCAAATGAATATTAGGGTAAAAAGTCGTTTGACGAATCCTATTTACCGAATTATGAATACGCTCAAAGATGATGGGTACGAACGTATCATGAACGCTTGGGTAGCTCTGATATAAGGGCAGTAGAGCTACATGGGCCCAAAATTCCGCATGCGATCGCCAATTCCGAGTAGAAGCCAGTTGCTGTTCGCAAAGCAAAAGTGCCTGACAGGTTTCGGGAACAGCGGAATTCTGCTCAAAGAAAACAAGGTGCAAGACTATAAGAATGATGTCAAAGCAGTCGGCAACAAACTCGAGCCTATACGCAGTTGACACTAAAAGAATAACGTCATAGACCGTACCTCGGATCCAAACGGTGAATTTGATCCTAGCCGACAGAAATGATCCAGCGTGGGCCCAATGTCTGATACTAAGGTGCAGATAACGTCATAGTTGGAATCCTGAAGTAGGCGAATCCAAACGATGTAAAGTCGTTTGGAAAAGTTTCCCAAGCACTTTGCTACCTTTAAGAGCTTTCCATTACAAGTTGCTCATGTAAAAACATGTACAAGTAAGTTATAGCCTACTTTCAAAAGAGCAGTAGCTACGTGTTTCCGGACTTGAGGATAAGGATCTGTACTTAAAGACTCCATGACATCAAGTAACACAATGCTTCGGTGGGTTGCCATCTGCCCACTGTTGTTCCAAGTTGCAAAATTCGCCATAAGCGGAAGGTTTACGGCACAAGCTACCCGGCAATCAAAGAACATTTCCGCGCTACTGACGACACAACTTTCCTTTTCCAACGGAAGAAGGTCCGGCATCTACTCGATAAAACATTTTTTGATATGCTGTGCCCACTAGTTGGAAAAAACGTACCGTATTGTTTTTGTCAGTAGGTTTGTTCAGTCCCATCAGACTAAGCATCACGTAGTAATCCAATAACCAATCCTTGGCGTCATTTGATACACTTGCTGAAAAATGGAACGACATGTAAAAATACAGATACAAGGTGGAAGCCCAAATCTAACCTTGCAGGTTTTTGCAGAGATTTCCCAAGTGGGTTGCTATGACTGGTAAAGACCAATCCTGCTGCTCTAACGACTTTTTGCATAGCGTGCGTAGTAAAGGTACAATGACTGCAGTACACGTGCCTGTAAACCAAAGGGTAAGTCTGACGAAAATAAACAAGAAATAATTGGCACATTACCTTCATCCGTAATGCCACTAGCACTACTTAGGCAGTCGATGGCAGCAAGTTTTACTTCAAGAGCGGAGTCGTTCGTGGCATCGACCAACATCTGGATCAAGACATTGTTGCAAGTACTATCTGGCTTGGATAATAGGCCCTTCATTAGGAAAACAAGCTGGTTACAGATAGCGGCCCTGACGGCAGGATCGTCATCTTGGCTCAGTGACTCAGCCAACGGCAGGAGCTCTGCTTGGACACTAATTTTTGGGAGCAATTTATGTTTGTCAAGTATAATATGTACTAAGGAAGAGAAAAATTACACTTGGACTTACATGGGTGCAATGAGCCTTCTGGACAGCTTTCCTATTAACTGACAAGTAGATATTCGACATAGTACTGGTTGAAAACGCTGACTTTTTGACCGGGCAATGTCAATCACTTCTGTTTGTAGTACTTCTACAGGAAGTAAATCCACAACATCAAGCAAAGTTTCTAGCCAGGCTGTTGCTGCAACTATATATATATAAAATCTTTTTAACAAACACATTCAAGATGACAATCAGGCTTATTTAATCTAGTTAACGGCAACATAATCTACCGTAAAGGCAAACACGACCGAAAGACAGATGAGAAAAACGACGGTTTATGAAAGCATAACGGTTTACGGGAGCAGACGGTTTATGGCATAAAGCATAACCATGCTAATTATTCAATTCATGTTTGAAGTTAAATTAAATGAAAGTACGACAGAATAACTTACCAGGGTCTTTGCTATCTATCGATGACAGTATACTCTGGAAAAAGGTTTGTGTAAACTGCACATTTAGAGACTGCATGTTTTAACGAAACATTGACACGCTTTTCTGATAAACATTTCCTTTTTCTGACTTAGAATCCGTAACCTTCAAAGTTGTCCCTTTTCGTCTGAGTCAAGTCCGAGTAAACAAACAAGGTATTGACAGCGTTGCCATTTCTTGAATACCGTTATTAGCTGGGCAAGTCCCTTTATCGATAATCCCGTCTCTTTCATTGTGTATGTCATATAAAAAGACTACCTCAAGAACATTTCAAAGATAAGGCATTAATTATTACAATCTGTATGCCTGTCTTTAACAGAACTAAATTATTAGCCATTATTCGCTCCGGAAGCTCCACCCTTTCCCCAAAATGCATGAAAATGCTACGAATTTCCTACTGAGATGTACTTCGTACGTCCCATATGGTACGTCCACATAGAAACATAAAATAATAAAACTAAAAAAGGCTAAGTATGTAGACACTAACGTATACAAGGGATGTAATTTGATGCCACAAGTACAAATATTTGCTGCACCTTTACAACTATTTCTTTTCACCGATAACTTCCCTGTAAGGCACATCCGAACGTTATCCCAAATGTGATACTAAAACGCCATCCAAATAACATATGCTATATAAGATGCCTCGAAACTACGAGCTACGCAAGAAAAGACAAAATGATAGTTGAGAAAGGGTTCTTGTGTCTATAGTATAAACATATTTGGTTCCTTGAGCAAATTAACAAGTTTATAATAATCCGAAAAATTATAACAAAACCGGATCGGCTCGTTGCCATTTATAAATGGGAATGTGGTTAAGTACAAAATAGAAAAGAGTAGGCTAAGATAAAATGCCCCTAAGGGATAAGTGAATCGTCTCTGTAAGCAATAGATTGGGAAAATAAAACGAACTGGTGGGATATAAAAATTTTGATCTTTGTTAGCACCCTATATCATAAACTGTAAAAGGTTTACTGCTAAATATAAAACGGCCGGGAAAGGTTATTTACAATGGCTTTTCTAGGGTAGGCACAGGTGATCCGACATTTACATGGTCTTGCAACGACGAGTCATGCTGCTCTAATTGCAAACCGGAAATCACGACAGTCTTGGACAGCGCTCCTTGTTCTACGACGGGCCTTATATGCATAACGGGTTTTTGCACCGAAGACTCGATTCGGGAACCACCTTCCTCCCACCGCAAATTGGTTTCGAAGCTTAGACGGTGGCTGCTGTTAACCTTAGCAACATCACTAGGAGAGCTATGTCGACTAAGTTGCTCAAATCGTTCTCTGACAGTAGCGAAAGAGTCCGCAATGGGATTCAAGGAAGTGTTTTCGTCACCGTTGTCGTCATCCAAAGATTTGTCTGTTTGGTCATCAGCTTCTTGCACTTTCCGGAATAACGAGGTGAAGGTTACATTTTCCAAATCAGACTGGGAGATTTCAAGCATTTCTCGTCCATGGTTGCCATTACTCAAGGTCACGGTCGTGTACTGGTACTGCACATCAGTCAAGGGTAAAGGGCTTGTACGGGAACTGCTGTTGCTTGAATCGGTAGGCGTACTTTCTAAGGTTATAGTAGTATCAGCACTCAAGGATTCGTCAGTTCGGCTTCGGGTGGCGCCGGCATTCATATCTGAATGTGGATCAAAGGCTTTGTCGGATGCTTCTTTGCCGGTTATGTACAGGGAAGTTGGACCCCAAGATGCTTCATTTACCTCTATCGCTAGTACTGATCGACCAGATGCTTGCTGAGGATTCTCGAGTAACATGTCATCCATTTCGACTGCATCTAACGCCAAATTCAAGAACCCTTGACTTCTTTTCTTTGTTGAAGTCACGATTTCTTCGTTGCTAACCCTACTGAGGTCTTGCACGGGGTAGTCAGGGTAACTACGCTTGGTGCCTCCTAAGCTTAGGACAGCTTCCGAGCCAACTCGGAGATCTAGAGAAACGGTTCGTTCCAAAGAAGAATCGTCATTTACCGCGACGATTCTCGTAAGATCTCCCATTGAGCAAGCTTTACGACCTTTAGTATCGGTTACAGCAATGTTATCCGATACAAAGTACGTCGAGATGTCCTGGTCCGATTGCATGGGAGCTGCAGTAATTATCCCCGATCGAAAAGTTTTCACTTCCATAGACTCCGACCCGGCTTCCATTGCTCCATCTTTGGTCGTCTCATTCACTTCAAGATTCATCAAAGGTACCATCGTCTGCAAAATTAATAATTTCATATATTAGTGTCCGAAACATGAGTTATAGAAATTTCAATAAATATTTGTTTACTATACCTTGAAACTCGACGGCACGATACTAGAGATGCCTCTTGAAGCATTATCGCGTTGTAAATATTCTTCTGGGACATCAACAGCCATTTCTGCGTAACCATGCTGCTCAGCGTTTTCAACAACGCTTCCAATTCTCGTGATCGAAAGCAGTTGCGGTTCCTTCGTTTCTCCACCCGGGATTGACCCATGGTATTTGGGTAATCGTACTCCGGCGCTCATCTTGGAATTCTTTTTAACCATTTCAGCACGGTCTTTAGGAGACAACCCTTCCATGGTGCTTTCGGAACCTTCAAAAAATTCAAACGATCCCTTCCTGTTCAAATCCACGCGCGGAATCTTGATTTCTAGAGGCTCTTCCAATTTGCCCTTCGAGGAAGATTTCCCAGGGGAATGACCCTTGGGCTTTTTTAACTTTATACCAAACCGAAGACTTTTGTGTTTTTCCTCGTCTTCATCGTCACTCTCCTTTTCGTTTGACCTTGTTCTGTTATCATCCTCTTCTTCGGGGAGCACAGTGGTTTTAGAAACTCGTGGTCTGGGCAGTTTAAACTCTGTCTGTGCATCCAAATCATCCTTCTCCCTAAAGGCGAATGTGGGCATGTGCAAGTTGACGCCAAATTTAGCAGCTTTTTTCTTTTTCGACTCTTCGGCCTCCCCAGATTTTGTCACCTCTCCACCATACTCGGCTGACAACTGGGAAGATTCATTCTCCAAGTGGGGCAAGCTTACATTGACCTTCCCGTCTACTTGACCTGGCTCTACCTCAATAGTTTCGTGATGCGATTTGCCCATATGCAGCTTTGGAAATTTGATACTAAATTTCTTGTTGGATTCCTTTCTGGTTACTTCTTCGACGCCACCGATGTCATCATTGTTGCCATATTCCATACGAGGGCCTTCTAAACTTACATGAGCTGTAGATAGCGACACTTTGGCATTTGGGATTGCTACTGTAGGTGTTTGCATGACAGTCGTAGGTGTGGATACTTTGGCACCGAACGTAGGTGCTCGAAAGCCAATCGAAGGTTTGGTTTGGTCAGTTGCAGCTGACGTTTCAAGGTGAACTCCTGTACGATTAGCCACACGAAGGTTAGTTTCAAGGGCACCCGCCAGAGGATCGGACTTCAGCTTGGGCAATTTGAGGCCAAGGCGGTATTTTTCGCCCTCTTCAACACTTTCCAGCTCACCGGTGGCTAAAGGTGTGACAGCCACATCTCCGGAAAAACCTGGGGTATGGGTCTGCAGCTTGGGAAGTTTGACATGAACCTTTGAATTGGCTGCAGTGTCAAATATCTCAACTCCAGAGAAAGGACTAGATACACGTGCTGTTACATCCGCGCTGGACACGTTAACTGCAAGGTCAGAGCCTTCCAAGTGACTAGAGCCCACAGATTTCGTACCCAGTGAGATTGCGGCGTCGGGGATGTCCGGTAGGTCAGTTATAATTCCTGCTGGAGGAATTTTGCGGTCAATGCTGCCTGAATCAAGTGAAATTTCGGCATGTGGCTTCCCGAGGTTCATGTGTGGCATCTTCAGGGAGAATTTGGATTTTTTGTTTTTAACATCACCACCTGCTTCCATGTCCGGATGGTCTATTTCAACTTCGGGACCCTTCACAGATACGCTGACGTCTGGGATACTGGGAATACTGGCAGGCACTTCTGGGTTGCTTAGCTTGCTTTCAACGGAAAACGAGTCAGCCGCAACATCGACATGAGGTTTACGAAGGTTCAAGTGAGGCATCTTTATGGAAAATTTGGAGTTTTTCTTTCCCTTGATGTCGTCTAGCTCAATATTAGAAAGGTCCGCATCAACAGCAGGTTGTTTAAACGATACATTTACGTCTGTCATATCCGACAGATCGACTGCAACGTCATCGGTAGATTTTCCGAAATTTAAATGGGGCATTTTCACGGAAAACTTGGAATTCTTGCCTTTCGCTCCGCTAACCTCGACTTCAGGAAGATCAAGCTCAAGGGCAGGAGCGTTTAGTGATACGCTAACGTCTCCATTGTCGGCGGAAAGTTCGGGTTCGGGTAAGCTGCCCTCAATGCTTCCAGGATTAACCGATAGGTCTGCACGATGCTTGCCGAGGTTAAACTGGGGCATCTTCAGAGAAAACTTGGAATGCTTGCCTTTTAGATTAGCCTCCATTTCTGCTTCGGGCAAGTCTACTTCCAAATTGGGGACATTGACAGTTACGTTGCCATGTGGGATGGAAGGAATAGAGTCAGACTTGGTAATATGGGATTCTGCATGCGATTTGCCAAAATCTAAATGAGGCATTGCAAACTTGGAATGCTTGCTCTTTAATTCCCCACTAGTATCTACGTTACGCATATCCGCATCGAACTTTGGACCTTTCAAGGATACATTCATGTCTGCAGTATCGGCTGAACCGACTGACATCTCAGGTACCTTGCCCTCGAGGGTTTCTGGGTCCAATGCAAAGTGAACGTGGGGCTTTTCAAAGTTCACTTCAGGCATTTTTACAGAAAATTTCGACTTCTTGTTCTTCACGTCGGCACCTATATCTACTTCAGGGAGATTTGCGTCGACACTAGGAGCTTTTAATGATACGCCCACATCAGGAATATCTGCAGATATGCCTGCCTTTGGTAAGTTGGCCTCGAAACTGCCGTTATCAACGGATACGTCTGCGTGGTGTTTGAGAAATTTCATGCTAGGCATCTTCAGAGAGAACTTGGAGGAGTGTCCTTTTAAATCAGCACCAAGGGCTCCTTCTGGAAGGTCTACATCCAAATGTGTATCCATGATGGACATGTTGACATCGGGGATATCTGGAAGGGTAGCGTAAATTCCCCCCTCTTGAACTAAGTCTACATGACCTGGATCGACCTGTAGTTCTGCGCTGTGTTTTCCGAAATGCATGTGGGGCATTTTCATGGAAAATTTAGATGTCTTTTCTTTATTGAGGTTTACTTGGGGTAGGTCAGCGTCGATCCCTATTTTAGGAGCTTTCACGGATACGTTCATATCCGGGATTTCGGGGATAGTAGCAGATACTTCAGGCTTCGTTATGCCGCTTGCATCCAAAGTAACATCTCCGTGGTGCTTGCCGAGGTTCAAATGTGGCATCTTCAAAGAAAACTTGGACTTTTTACCCTTCGTTTCAACTGAACCATCCGCATCCTGAAAGTCAACATCTACGTCGGGCAAAGAAGCGGATATTGCTGCCTCCGGTAATTTACCTTCAATGCTACCAGTAGTGCCAGAAACTTCGACATGTGGTCTCCCAAAGTGTGGCATTTTCAGAGAAAACTTAGACTTTTTGCCTTTCAGCTCTCCCAAGTCTAAATCGGGCAGCTCGGCGACACCATCAATGTTGACATCCGGTATGTCTGGCAGCACTGCAGAAATCTCTGGTTTTGGCAAATTCATGTCAATTGTTCCTGGATGGACCGCTACGTCCAACTGAGGCTTTTCCAAGTTCAAACCAGGTAACTTGACGGAGAAACTTGATTTTTTGCCTTTTACGTTGACATCAATGTTTTTTTCTGGGAGGTCTATATTGACACCGGGAGCTTTTAACGACAGGTCAACATCAGTTACACTGCCGGACATACCCATCTTGGGTAGATTGCCTTCCAAATTACCCAAATCAACGGAAGTCTCAGCGTGTGGCTTTCCGAAATTGAGGTGCGGCATTTTGAGGGAAAGTTTTGACTTTTTGCCCTTTCCTTCCGCAAAGTCAAAATCGATGGGATCGACTTCGACAGTGGGAGCGTTTAAGGATACACTGGCGTCGGGAATATTCGGTAAAGCTGCTGATACACTGACATTGCTTTTTCCCAGCTCGGTGGAAGCTGGATCGACGGACATTTCTTCGTGATGTTTACCCAAATTGAAATGAGGCATTTTTATAGAAAATTTTGATTTCTTGCCTTTTAATTCAGTATCAATGTCAGTCTCGGGTAGGTTGATGTCCGGTACGTCTGGCATATTCACAATAACCTCGGATTGGGTTACCTTTCCCTCGATGCTTCCTATGTCGCCCGATATTTCTGCGTGGGGTTTCCCAAAGTTCAAGTGAGGCATTTTGATGGAAAATTTTGATTTGTTTCGAATATCCATCTCTGCATGCTCAGATTCGACGCCAAAGTTGGGACCTTTTAAGGATACGTCCACGTCGGGAACATTTGGCGTATTTACCGACAATTCCGGGTTCGAAAAACTTCCCTCCATGTTTCCGGTATCGAGCGTTAGCTCTGCTTGAGTCTTTTCCATATTCAAGTGCGGCATTTTCAGGGAGAACTTGGACTTTTTATCTTTTGCTCCCTTCATGTCAACATCAGGTGGGTCCAAATTTACGTTCGGTCCCGCAACTGACATGTCCATATCGGGGACGCTGGGTAGGGTAACAGACAGATCGCTTTGTGGTAATTTGCCTTCTATGTTGTGTTCTGCGTGTGATTTACCAAAATGTAGATGGGGCATTTTGATGGAAAACTTGGACTTCTTTTCTTTAGAATCGCTACTTAAATCAACGTCAGGAAGGTTCAAATCTACTTGTGGCCCTTTCATGTTTAGATCGACGTCAGGGACATCTGGCATGGAGGCAGAGAGTTGCACTCCGGGTACCAAACCCTCTAGACTTCCTGGATCAACGGACATGTCTGCTTGATGTTTACCAAAATTTAAGTGAGGCATCTTCAAGGAAAATTTGGATTTTTTCCCTTTCGTGTCTGCGAGTTCTGCATTAGGAAGGTCCACGTATACTTCGGGAGCTTTCAATGTAACATCCATGCCTGGGGCGTCTGGTAAAGAAGTAGAAATATCGAGCTGTGGTAAGCTGCCTTCAATGCTTCCTGGGTTAACAGAAATGTCAGCCTGGTGTTTCCCCGTACTTAAATGAGGCATCTTCATTGAGAACTTGGATTTCTTCCCCTTCAAATCACCACCCATTTCTACCTTAGGAAGATCAACTTCTAAATGCCCAGCCTTGGAATGGGCGTCGAACTCTGGGATATTAGCGGATAACTCTACTTTGGGTGCCTTCACATCTACATTCCCTACGTTGGCTACCATTTCTCCATGGAATTTTCCAAAGTTGGGCATCTTCATAGAGAACTTGGATTTCTTTCCCTTCATTTCGCCAAGCTCTGCTTCGGGTAGGTCCATGCCTACTTGGGGCCCTTTCAAAGTTACATCAACCTCTGGGATATCTGGTATACTAGCAGATATCTCTGGTTTTGGTAGCCTGACGTCAACATTGCCAGGATCGATGGATAATTCTGCATGCGGTTTACCGAAGTTAAGGTTGGGCATTTTCATAGAAAATTTGTTTTTCTTCCCTTTCATTTCCCCAAGATCGACATCGGGAAGGTCCAAATCCAAGTCAGGATTCTTGAAAGTTACACTGACATCCGGAATTTCTGGAAAATCAGCTGTTATCTCTGGTTGAGCCAACTTCATATCGACGCTACCAGGATCAACGGAAAGTTCTGCCTGTGGTTTTCCCAAGTTCAAATGTGGCATCTTCATTGAAAATTTCGATTTTTTCCCTTTCCTTTCGCCAAGTTCTGCATCAGGAACTTCAATGCCAACTTGCGGACCTTTCAATGATACATCAACGTCGGGTATATCTGGGATGTTAACAGATATTTCCGATTGAGGGATACTGAAATCAACACTGCCAGGGTCAACAGACAATTCGGCATGGGGTTTGCCAAAGTTAAGGTTGGGCATCTTCATAGAAAATTTTGATTTCTTTCCTTTCAAATCGCCGAGGTCCGCATCAGGAAGGTCAATGCCAACTCCAGGGCCCTTCATGGAAACATTGACATCCGGTAAGTCTGGGACGTTAACAGACATTTCTGGTTTCGGTAACTTGGCATCAATGCTGCTTGGATCAATGGAAATTTCTGCGTGGGGCTTACCAAAGTTGGGCATCTTCATAGAAAATTTGGGTTTCTTTCCTTTCATTTCCCCAAGATCTGCGTCAGGAAGATCTACGTCAACTTCGGGACCTGTTAAGGAAACACTGACATCCGGTAAATCTGGGACTTTAACAGATATTTCTGGTTTTGGTAGCTTGGCATCAAAGTGCCCTTGGTCACCAGAGAGTTCTACGTGAGGTTTGCCAAAGTTGAGATTGGGCATTTTCATAGAGAATTTGGATTTTTTCCCTTTCATTTCACCAAGTTCTGCCTCCGGGAGGTCCATTTCTACACCTGGTCCCTTGACGGATACATCCAGGTCAGGGATATTTGGGATATTAGCAGACATCTCTGGCATTTTCATGGAAAACTTCGATTTCTTTCCTTTCATTTCACCAAGACTTTTATCGGGAAGGTCGATGTCAACTTTAGGTCCTTTCAAGGAAACGTCAATTTCGGGCACATCTGGCATATTGAGAGACATTTCTGGATTTGCAAGCTTGGCATCAGTGCTCCCTAAGTCGAGGGACAGTTCACCGTGCGGTTTTCCGAAGCTTAGATTGGGCATCTTCATAGAAAACTTGGATTTCTTTCCCTTCATTTCTCCAAGATCTGCGTCAGGAATATCAACACCGACTTCAGGACCTTTCAAGGAAATGTCTACATCCGGTAAGTCTGGCACATTAACATGCATGTCTGGTTTGGATACATTTGCATCAAAGCTGCCTGGATCTAGAGAAAGGTCCGCGTGATGTTTGCCAAAGTTGAGGTTGGGCATTTTCATGGAAAATTTTGATTTCTTGCCCTTTAAATCACCCAGTTCTGCGTCAGGAAGATCGATGCCAACTTCAGGTCCTTTTAAGGAAATGTTGGAATCCGGTATATTCGGTGCATCAAGAGAAATTTCCGATTTCGGTAATTTGAAATCAAGACTGCCCGGGTCAACTGCGAGTTCTGCGTGAGGCTTACTGAAGTTGGGCATCTTCATTGAAAATTTGGATTTCTTCCCTTTCATTTCAGGAAGATCTGCGTCTGGAAGGTCTACGCCAAATTCAGGGCCTTTCAATGATACATTAACATCCGGTAAATCTGGGACATTAATAGACATGTCTGGTTTCGGTAATTTAGCATCAAAACTGCCTGCATCGAGCGAGAGTTCTGCGTGAGGTTTACCAAAGTTGGGCATCTTCATAGAGAATTTGGATTTCTTCCCTTTCATTTCAGGAAGATCTGCGTCTGGAAGGTCTACGCCAATTTCAGGGCCTTTCAAGGATACGTTAACATCCGGAAAATCTGGGACATCAATAGACATGTCTGTTTTAGGTAATTTAGCATCAAAACTGCCTGAATCAAGCGAGAGTTCCGCGTGAGGTTTACCAAAGTTGAGGTTGGGCATCTTCATAGAAAATTTGGACTTCTTTCCTTTCATTTCGCCAAGGTCTACGTCTGGAAGATCAACCCCAACCTCCGGGCCTTTCAAGGAAACACCGACATCTCGTATTTCCGGAATGTTGGCTGACATTTCTGCCTTTGGTATTTTGACATCCAAGTTGCCTGGGTCAATAGAGAGGTCTGCTTGAGGCTTGCCAAAGTTAGGCATCTTCATGGAAAATTTGGATTTTTTGCCTTTCATTTCAGGAAGATCTGCGTCAGGAAGATCTACGCCAACTTCAGGGCCTTTCAAGGAAATGTGGACATCCGATAAGTCTGGGACGTTAACAGACACTTCTGGCTTTGACAACTTTGCGTCAAAGCTGCCTGTGTCAAGAGACAGGTCTGCATGGGGTTTACCAAAGTTGAGGTTGGGCATCTTCATAGAAAACTTCGATTTCTTGCCTTTCATTTCCGGAATTTCTAACTCAGGCGGATCAACATCCACACTTGGCCCTTTCAGGGATATCTCGACATCTGGGATATTAACAGACATTTCTGGTTGTGGTAGCTTGCCAGTGATGCTGCCTGGGTCAACAGACATATCTGCATGTGACTTCCCAAATCCCAAATGTGGCATTTTCATGGAGAATTTGGATTTCTTCCCTTTCAAACTTCCTCTCAATTCTGCATCAGGTAGGTCCAGATCTAATTTAGGACCTTTCATGTTAATACTGGCGTCCGGGATTTCTGCGGATATTTTGGGATTTGGTAGGTTGCCTTCGATGTTGGCTTCCGCGTGATGTTTCCCGAAGTTCATGCTCGGCATTTTTAAGGAAAATTTTGACTTCTTGCCCTTTATCTCACCAAGGTCAATGTCAGGTAAGTCAGCGTCGAGGACTGGGGCATTAATGGCCAAACCAATGTCAGACTTATCCGGGACACTGACTGACAGATCTGGTTTTATTAAAGTGCCTTCAAGGCTTCCGGGTTCGATGGATATTTCAGGATGTGCTTTTCCAACGTGCAACTGTGGCATCTTCATAGAAAACTTGGACTTCTTTCCCTTTTTGTCACCTCCGAGATTGACATCTGGTAAGTCGACTTCAAAGTTTGGACCCTTCAAAGATATACCAGCCTCGGGCATGTCCAGTTTCTGCGCAGAAATCTCAGGTTTGTGGATCTTCCCTTCAATATTGCCAGTGTCGACTGAAAGTTCTGCTTCGGATTTACCAAAGCCAAAGCCAGGCATTTTCATGGAGAATTTTCCTTTTTTGCCTTTGACAGCGTCCAATTCCACATCCGCCATATCAGTGTTGATTCCTATTTTAGGACCTTTCAAGGACAAGTCTACGTCTGGTATCTGGGGCAGATTTGTGGATATTTCAGCCTTGGGTAGAACACCTTCAAGGCTACTTTGGTCGACTGATATTTGTGCCTGAGGTTTTCCGATGTTCAGATGAGGCATTTTTAAGGAATACTTGGATTTATGGTCTTTCATTGAACCTCCCATGTCTATGTCCGGCAGGTCGACATCAACGCTCGGAGCCTTCACTGAGATATCAACATCCGGAATGTCTGGTATCGCCATCTCGGGTAGCTTACCCTCAATATTACCAGGGTTGACATTTATTTCGGCATGGTGTTTTCCAAAATTTAAGTCAGGCATCTTGAGAGAAAATTTCGACTTCTTGCCCTTACCTTCTCCCAGATCTAAATCGGGCAAATCTACATCAACATCGACGTTGGCTTTCGGAATACGCATTGCCAAATTGGCGTCAGCCGAAATGTCTGGGTTAGCTAAACCGCCTTCGATACTCCCAGAATCTATGGACAACTCTGCTTGAGGTTTGCCAAAATGTAAATTTGGCATCTTTAGGCCGAATTTGGACTTTTTGCCTTTCAGATCCAGGTCGACTTCTGCGTTCGGTAAATCGACGTCAATATTGGGAGCTTTCAAGGACAAATCGACGTCAGGGACGCCGGTAGTTATTTCGAGCTTCGGCAATTTGCTCTCCAAACTTCCCGTTTCCAATGACAGATCTCCTTCGTGTTTTCCAAAGCTCAGATTAGGCATTTTCAATGACTTCGCTTTAAGCCCCTTCGTTTCACCACTAATAGCAGCTTCGGGAAGGTTTACGTCAACACTGGGAGCTCCCAAAGACACGTCGGCATTTGGTAGTTCTGCCGAAATGTGGGGCATGGTCATGTTGCCATCAAGGGAGCTTCCACCAACCGAAATGTCTGCTTCAGGCTTCCCTAAGTTTAGGTGAGGCATCTTCAGGGAAAACTTGGATTTTTTGCCTTTTGGGTCGGTAGTAATACCAACACTGGGCAGTTCAAGGTCGACATTGGGACCTTGGAGGGATACATTGGCATTTGGGATATCCGGTACTGAAAGAGCCACTTCCGGCGGGCATAGATTGCCATCAATGCCTCCATGGTCGACGGATATCTCGGTGCTCGCTTTACCAAAATTCAGGTTTGGCATTTTCAGAGAGAACTTGGATTTCTTACCCTTGACATCTCCGATGTCTACATCGGGCAGATCAGCGTCAACATCCAGTTTGGGACCTTTCATTGACACGTTCATATCGGGGATGTCGGGTAGGGTCGCAGTTGTATCTGTTTTGGGAAACTGCCCAGGGTTGGCTGAGATATCTACACTGGGGACTTCGAAATTCAGTTGAGGCATTTTCAGACCGAATTTCGACTTCTTGCCTTTAATGTCGATACCTGCGTCAGGTAGGTCAACTTCTAGCGTGTGTTCAAGATCTCCACCAGAAATACCTAGTTCTGGTACTCGTCCCTCTATTGTGTCAGTGTCAATGGAGATGTCAGATTGATGCTTCCCAAAATTGATATTTGGCATTTTCAGAGAAAACTTGGATTTCTTGCCTTTCAAGTCTCCAGCAATGTCTGCGTCCGGAACATTCACGTCGACAGTAGGAGCTTTAAGCAAAGCGTCCGGTATGGTGACAGATATGTCCGAATCGGGAAGCTTTCCCTTGACGCTCCCTGGCTCGGCCGATATGTTAGCTTGTGCTTTACCGAGATTCATCTGCGGCATTTTTAATGAAAACTTGGATTTCTTGCCCTTCAGTCCAGTATCAAGTTCGACGTCCGGCATGTCAATTTCAAACTTAGGCGCTCGTACAGATACATCTACGTCTGGTACACCCGTGGCGTCAACAGCAATTTCAGTATTGGGTAGTACGCTTTCGATGCTACCCGGCTCCAGTACGATGCCTCCACTGTGTTTCTCGAAATTCAAACTGGGCATTTTCACAGAAAACTTTGACTTCTTGCCCTTACCATCTCCAAAGTCCATGTCGGGTACATCTACGGCTCCTCCCACTTTTTGACCTTTCAACGATAGGTTGACATCCGGCACGCTTGGTAAAGAGATTACAACTTCGGGCTTCAAGTTGGGTAATTTACCCCCCACGTTTACTGTAGCCCCAGATAAGCCCGTTCGGGGCTTCACATCAAGCCCGACTTTGGGCATTCCAGAAATATCGATGGAGGGCGCTTCTACTGTAACTATGTGGCTATCAGGTACATCTACACCTTCAAAAGTTGCTCCAACGGACGTCTTTGGTTTGAGTTTCAAGTCAGGCAGTACTTTGACACCAAATTTCGTCGACTTAGGCTTGGCGCTCACGTTAACTCCTTGGCTGAGGTTAGGGTCCAAACCGATCGCAAAATCCATTTTCGGTTTTCCCATTTCTATGTTAAGACTTTGGGCTTGCAGCTTGTTATGGTCCAACTTAGCATGTCCAGATGGCAAATTCACAGAAATCTTGGCTCCCAAATCCTCTTTGCCGACCTAAAGAACAAAACAAAAGCCGTCTCTAGTAAGTGAAACAATACTGCATATTGCAGTAGCAAAACAAACAAGCAAAAATAGCACAACGAGCTATTCCTATTGTTCGAGTTATTGTTCGCAATGTCGTGCCAACCCGATATCTTATAAAACTGGTACTCTTATTGCCATGGTAAGTTTTCCGTTAGGAAAAAAAAACAGTTTTGCAGTGTTGCGAAAAAAAGTTACCGGAAACAAGTTGTTGAAATCGACCATGACAAATCAATTTCCCCCGAGTCAAAGTGTATTAATTCTAAGTAGCTACTTCTTTTCTCTTTTTCTTAGTCGCAGCTTTCTTATGAATGAATGTGGTCACTTATATGGACTTACTTTGGACAAATCATCGATGGATTGTGACCTGTACAGCGGATGTATCAGGCGATCAGGATTGTTCATATCGCCACCCAAGTTGGCGGACAAGGCTACATTTGGCGACGTCAATGAAGCAGCACTGGTGGCTCTGCGCTGAGGCGTCAATTTGCCCTGAAGCCTTGCTTTTTCTAGCATAAGAGTGACGTCGTATGGTGAAGCATAGCTCAAGATAGTCAAGGCGTCCTCGAACACCATGTGTCGAAAAG
The DNA here is from genome assembly GCA_022832285.1 of Lepidurus apus apus. Classification (NCBI taxonomy): domain Eukaryota; kingdom Metazoa; phylum Arthropoda; class Branchiopoda; order Notostraca; family Triopsidae; genus Lepidurus; species Lepidurus apus. Next base: position 81,637 of record JAGJRO010000309.1, read on the forward strand.
AAACCGTCACACTCTCAATACGATCTCCTAAGAATAATCAACAACGGTTAATACCGATTTTTATTTTTTTTAAAAATTATTAACAAACCTGGCGTAATTTGCCCGGATTCGGAGGCTGGTCCCCGATTTAGGACATCTTTCACGTAAATGCCATCTCGCATGTTGCCAGCAATATTGAAACCCAATCCGGTGAAATCATGGCCTCGTAAGGGCACTTCAACGCGCTCTGGTGCCTAGTTGCGAAAAGAATTTATTAGTTAATATTCTGCAAGAACTCGAGTTCTGCAAGCTAAACATCAGAAGGAAACGACTTAAAGTTTACAAAAAGTTTTCTTTACATTAAAGAAAACGACTACATCCTTTAAGCAACTACTTAAAGTTTGCTGAAAGTGGATTATCTTCATATACGCGAGACAGAGGATGCCTTAATCGATCACCTTCTTCACAATAATTTTTAATTATTCGTTAAGCTCCCACGAAAGATAAGCATGGTACTTTTCCATTAAGTTAAATAATTGATTACTAAAAGTCAGCTGCTGAACCAACAGGCATTTAAAAAAAGTAGTTCGTGACTAGCAACTTTGGAAGAAAGTGAAAGCGCCCTCAATGAACCGCACGGGCCAAGGTAAATGACAAGGACGGCTACACATGACCTTACGACTTTTTCTACCCAGATACACTTCAAGATGCATCCTATGCGTCTTTTACATAATCCCAGACTTTACCTCACCTTTCCCTTTATATAAAGTAAAATAGGTAAAATTGTCGTGCTAATTTATAAAGGCTTTCAAATTTACACACTGCAGACCTAGTTTTATGTCTACCCTCGTAAACCGTTATATAGCCACATGAATGCGAATTAAGTAGGACGTTTGACAAAAGAGAGCAAAACATACCACCACAAAGGAATCGTCGACCGCTCTCCGCTTACTGCTTTTGGATAACCGAAACAATCGAAATGGGGTCCAACCTTTCTCCTGCAAACAGAAAACAAAAGCAGGCTAATTATACCTTTGTGTTATAAAGTATTTGACAAAAAGCTATTGAAAGTAAAGGTTTATGTTCGACTTTTGGCTACCCGGACCTGCTGTTTCATGTACTAACAGGTCCTCATCCATGAAAAATTTGCATCATCCCTCCCGCCCACCAGCTTCAACTTCCCAAATCCGGCGGAAGTGGACTCACACATGGATAAAAACGGGTTCAGTACCACCATAGGAATTGGCGTACGGCTGTCATCGTGTTCATGACTATATTTAATTACACTGCTTTATTTTACCTGCTTTGTTTGCAATCCATCTTTGGTGGTTTGACCGCCAACCGCATCTGCAACGGGGAAAAAAATAACAAAGTCATTAATAACGTTGCATTTGTATGTGAAGGCTCTCATCGTATAACACACAGGTCTATGACGCAGTCTTGTTTTGCAATTCAAAGAATGTGGGATGGTGTCTATAGTAACCATAAAGGGATGCAGCCATTCATAGCTTAGCCAGAGGCCAACAAAAACATCAACGCATGAGCACGCCAAACCTATTTTTTCCCCTATCAAGTGATAAACATCCCGTACGCTAAAAGTGAACTAGAACGAACAAAAGCGGAAAGGTTATTTTCACGAAGCGTTAGAGTACGTGCTCAAACTCACGCTAGCTAGCGCAAATTAGTGTTCCACGAATGGACAAACATAACATATGCATACCTTCCTGCATACAGAAGCCAAGTCGTCAGCATTTCTGACGGTGATCTCATGCCCCAAGTTATAATTAATTGTTAATTGTTGAAAGTATCATACAACTCGGCGCCAAACGGCATGGCGAACGCCTACATCTATTACTGCGTACCCAAGGTCTGTTGCATTTTCGACAGTCGGTCGCTTTTAGTTTTCCTTCTAAGATGCGCGATAAGCTCAAACGTTCGTCACGAATGTTAGCTAACAGCTTCTAACATTATCTCGCAGTTTACCAGCTTGGAAAATAAAAGTGACAACACAAGCAAAGAAAAGGGAGACCATTTTGGCGTTCATGCATGTGTGGCTAAATGCCGCAGATGACTTCACCACATTATGGGGTTCCGATGCGAATTGCCTTGAAACCTTTCTCTTTTTCTGAATCGTTGCTTCGAAGGAAAAACTGCTCGTATGTACAGTAAAAAGCAAAAAGTACCGAATTTCACGGGAAAACAGGAAAAATAGTTGCAGGACTAAAAAGCGCGAACAGGTGTTCGGAACGACCTTCAAGTGCATGGTTTGGAACCAGGTTGAGAAACCTACAGGCCATGGGTTAAACACAAACGAGTATTCAGATACTGTAAAATGCCTCATTCTAGGTCGGTATGGCTACACCAGCATCTCGGAGAGAAAACGCTGGATGTTGACTATGTAAGCCAGGTACATTCCTTGGCACCTCATCCTTTCGCCTTCTTTGCACCAAGCATAAACAAGGGCCTTGAAGCCAAGGCACGGTCTCGAAACTTCTCAGCTTGATGAGCTCATGTCATCATCACTCATAAGAATAATTTCCTCAATAAAATGTACATCCCCTGGCGACTGTGCAATAATGTGCCTACGGCAGCTCCGAATGCAGTTAATGCTCATAGTTTGGCAGCAATATGGGATATCAAGTACAAGGGTAAAGGAACAAGAATAAGAATAACGTCGAACCAGAAAACCTGTTTCTTCCTGCAGCCACCGCCATTAAAATTCCTGTTCGCGATGAAACACAAGATCTGTAAAGTCTGTGCAGTCGTAACGCTATAATCACATTAAGGTCCTGACGCATAGCTTTTACTTTCCAATATACCCTGTTTTCGCCCAGACCACGTGTGTGGGCTTGCCGTTTCGAGCTCCTTCCTCAACAACCTAACCCGGTCCAATTACTTATTGTCTGCAGAGGAAGCAGATAAGTCCCATAATAACCCAAAATAAATCTAAACCCCGACAGCTCCCACCGAAAGAGCTAGATAGAAGGCAAGTGTACACAAATACATGCCCTGTGGCTTAAAAGAACTTGCGAGTTTAAAAAATAAATAAGTATACTAAAGCCACGACTACAGTAAATATTCATCTCGTAAGTCTTGGCTAGAAATGAGTAAACGGAAAGCAGTGCACGGCTTTTACCTTTGAGAAATAAAATTGAAAAAAAAATCCGCTATAAAATCCGCTGACCCTATTTTTTCGCAATCTTGAATGAAAAGACTGGGAAGACAGTTTACTTTTAGTTTGATCGGAAGCTTCAGAGCCAAGTTTTTTTTTACTGGCATGTTTAATAACAGGATGTCCAAACAAATTCCGTTTGGATTTCCCTCGCAAGTTCATTATACTAGGATCAGGACAAGAAAGAGCTCACCAATAACAAATATATTAGAAATCCCATGTCTACACAACAATACGATGCTTTCCCCGGAGCCTGAACAGAAATTGCGCATTGAGTAAACAGATAGAAGTAGGCCAACGGAAGGTATGAGAAAGGCCGTAGATTCCTAAAGGCGCTTTTGGCTCGCATCGGGCCATTTCTGAAGTAAACCTTGCGGTAAATAATCTACCCCCTGCTTGCTTTTGGTATGTTGTAAAAGTTTACCACAGGTCAGTACTCGTCACTATCACCTACTTAAAGGGCGAACTATGCAATATTTTTGGGTTGTAGGGTGCTTGAAGCAATAGCAAGGCAACGTGTGTGTAATTCTTTTCACATATGGCGTTCAATGCAAAGTTTATTAATGTAGAAATCGTGCTTGGCAGAATGCCCCAAAGTTCTCTTGTCTGCCGGTGCTAGCTTTCCTTCACTGCCTCAGTCAAATAAGAGGAAAAACGTGGCTAGCCTTGTGAAAACTTTTTTCTACCATTCAACCAACATTGGTCTATAATTATTCGCTCTGAAAAAAACACCGCACGTTCACGGTTACACGACGAACAAATATGTCTAACAGAGGAGCCTGATCAGCGTATTTAATCAGTCCTTTTTCGCTTTGATAAGCATCAGCTTGTGCATCAAGTAGTATCTTTCCCAAGTTCTCATTCGGTGTGATGAACATCAACTTCACACAGAAAGCGGAATTTGGCCTCAAGGGCTTGAATGGGCCCGTGTGATAAAGCGTCATAGAACCACTGTTTCCCAAAGCTTCAACTATCGTACGGGAATTGCCTCCTGTTCCCACGTGCCTCCATGTTGCTTCAATTTACAGCAAAACTCCACCCAAGTCCTGTCGCAGTTCCGAACCAGAAAGTTGATGTTTTTAAACTCAACGGAATGTACTCACCTGCCGAGGACGCGCTTTCATCAAAACAAGGATTGTCGAATCCACGAGTTCCCACTTCAACGTTTCCCAAAGGCGATATATTCTTTCCTGCAACATCCAACAGGGGAAAAAAACGTCAATTATTTCTCTTGTGCTGGTTTTCATTTTCAGCATGCAAATCATACATAATAGCCCTATACTTGTGCCTCCAAAAAACGAAATATCAAACAACTTTTCAAACAACATAAGAAGTCAGGTATAACAATTGCACGCTTTCTGGGTTTGTCCCGGCTTCTCTACTGCAGGCTTGATACCATGAACCGCTATGGACCATAGAAAAATAGTTCGACTTCAAAATACGAACATTCATTATCCACCGGAAGCATTTGGCTTTGGGGAAACTTTAACCTACATATTCCAACGTCACAGAATGCCACTCCATTTTCTGTTCGTACGAGACAGTTTGCCCAAAAGAGTATGAAACAAGAACAAAATCATTAAAAAAAAATAGCACCGAAGCGGTCAACCATGATTGCGCATGATTGCCTACAGCACACTCAAAACGTTATAGACAAGAAAATATATGATCTAAGGTGTGCGGTGTAGGTTGGTTACGTTCCCATTTCCAGCTGCGGTTTCTATCCGGAGTGCTTTTAACTTTAAAAACAAACTATTTTTTTCTGTTTTTAATCCTGACCCTAATAGCCTCATCGTCAGCTCATTAAGGATAAGAAAACAACATTTAGTAACTCTCAAACGCCCGTGCCTCAAGTCTGGGTCGTGTTGGAACCATGCGCTTCCCAGGTAATAATACTACCACCTTCATTTTCCCAGCGAAAATTGCGTCCAATTCAATTTGTCTCTGAGCAATTTTACTGATACGTAAACTTTAGCAGCTCTGGGATTCAAAAAGCTAAACAACGATGTCCAACGAGAAAAGGAGTACTATAGTGCTCAAGTTAAATGTTATAAGGCTTTGAAAAGCGTTACCAAACTTGTTTTTCGTCTAACGAGGCTTTCCAAAAAAAATCCTTAAGGGGACTTGCATATATTTACGTTTTTTAACATCCCAGCAACCTTCCAGTGGATGGGATGCAATGCAAGCCCAACACACGGGGAAATGCCAAGCCACCGCCTTAGCATAAGGCAACCAGATGGAGTTGCCAATTGAAGTTGCAACCTGAGAGCTGGAAAACCAAGCCAAAGACCACAGTGGTTCTTTAGCAAAGAAGATTATATAGCAGAGAGACAGTGAATACAGGTGCAAAGCAACAAGAGTTTGGGGCTTACTTAGTTTCCCCTTGAAACCCATCTCCATCTTGAAACAACCTTCTCTATCTTAGCCAGAAAAAAGCCGGTTTTCTTTCAAGAGCTGCGAGGCTCTTGGAAACTTTTGGCATTGGAAAACGGGCCAAGAAAGGAGAGGTGGAAATAGATGCGATGATGCGCAGAAGAGAAGTGAACTGAGGTAAAAGATGAGACAGAACCAAATAGAATGCCGACTTTGCTATTAACTTTAATTACAGAAGGCAAGAAAGCAACCCACTCCCTAGCTGCAAATAGCTGCGCGAACCACAACGCACAATCTGGACCTTCCTTCGAACTCATTTCGTCTACGTAAACGAAACTAAAAACCGTAAAAAGGGAGCAGGTTTAAACAAGGTTGAGAAAGAGCAGCACCCTAACCATAATTACAATGAAGTGACAACGCGGCATTTGGAGTGCGATTCATTGTGTGGCAATCAAAGCGTAAAGCGTATCCCTTTCCTCAAGTCGGATCAAGGAGTGTCGTCCATTACAGCGCGTAAAGCTTCATTAGAGCGTATTTTTTGTTTTGTTTTTTTACTGTCTTTATCGTTCTTTGAAGTGCTTCATGATTCATGATGCAAAGGCTGGGATATTCTTCAAAGGCAACAAATTTCGACAGTGAACAAATCTGGAATCTTAGGACTTATCAAGGCAAGCATTCCCGGAGAGATTGTCCCGCCTAAGACCAAACCTATGAACACGAATCCCGGAAGTAGGAAAGCAAATAGCTTGAAAGACAACGCAATGTCTTGTGTCCCCGAAGTTAAGTTCAGCAAAACACAACATAGCTTGTTATGCATATGCAAAGCAGGTTGTGGCCATTGCGTAGGTTCTCCAGCAATATAGCTCTATGCTGGACGCGTATTTTTTTCTCGCTTTTTACCTGTCGGGCACACCTGTGTGGCGTTTTGGCTTCGACTCCACTGAGTCCCGACTCTGACTTCAGGACCCAGCCACTTTTAATAAATACTTATGGCCTTGGAAAAAGCACAAACTTCCCGACCTTGCTTTTATATGAATATACGGTATGCATATCTTAAGCCTGAGGAGGTTCAATCGGCTAATCCTAACAGCAATCCCTAGTAAAGACCCCCCTTTCCTCCCTTTACTATCATAGTAGTCGGCTTTAATATTCTAAAAAAATTACTAAGGTAGTAGAGGGTCTATAAAGATCAGGGAAGGAGGATTAATCAAAGCTTACGTGAAGTCGTAGGACGGCAATACTTCCAATAAATAAGCGCAATAATCGCAGCCGTTACGAGTGTGGCGAAAAAGGTGCCTAACACTGCTCCAGCTATACTCCCCGGCGTAAAGCAACTGGGTTCCTGACCCATCACTTGAACAAGTAGGCAACTTATTAATGCCCAGGCAATAAAGAGTTCCATCTTCTGAGCAGAACCGTTGCACTAATTTTGGGAACTTAGCAGACGAGACCCTTCTCACTCCAAGAAAACGATATACCGTCAAAATAAACTTCGATTTGCACTACAGTAACACCACTGTTCTTTTTGCACTCATGTCTGAAGTTCTAACTCGCTACCAACCCGAACAGAAATGTGTAACTTGGGTAAAGGAAGCTGAACGGCGCAGCCCTAACTGCTGCCTCTTGTAACACATAAAAAATCTTGCCACTTGGGTTACTGGCTGCAACTGCGTCAATGGTAAAGTCGGACATCCAACTTTGGCTTATACGTTCAGCCAACTTCCCACATGAGCATCAAGCCGCCTTCTAACCTGCATTCCTATAGTAAGATACCTGTTGTATAGCCACAGGTATATACGCGGGGCTTTAGCAACCCGCGGGAAACAGGTAAACCCGACAGCGCCAAGGCATGTCGACCAGAAAAAGGGACAGCGCTTGCGCCAAAAGGCATGGAACGTGGGATTGAGATTATTATACATTGCTGAAAACGCCTGTAAGGCAAGTGATATGTTATGCGTTTTCTTTTCCAGGATATTGCCAATTGGCACAGTGTTTAAGAAACCCTCTTGATTGGCTAACTCGTGCAAATTAAGCTTCTCGGAGCATTTCAGCAAAGTTGATGACGTAGATAACCAAATTCGCAGAAACTGTTAAACACAACCTACGCTCCCAGAAAGGCCATGGCATTTCACGAGAAGAAGGAACGCGGAACGCGATTAGCGAGCGCAATACGTAGTAATAGAGGACATGGCTCATACTGTACGTTGTCGGACTCGCCAAGCAGCCGCCACAGATTTACAGACTGCTATAATGAATGATGGTCAGGTCCCAATTGCTGTCATATGTTGATCACTTGCATGCCGGGTTTTCCAAGAGTCACATCATTCTCTGGGAAATTCTCAAAGGAAAGTGTTCTACTCGACAGATTACACGAGAGGTTAAGTTGTGGCTATGTGAAAGAACCAGAGGCCTTTTGAAAGTTAGTTTACATCTGGAGGCCAAGTTTGCCATGAGACTTTCAACATTCCTGTAGGTAAAGCTGTGATGCTGTGCGGGATTTTATTTTTTACTGTTTTTTAAACGTAGGATACAAATGACGCAATCTGCAGAGATACGTGCTAGTAGAAACGAGGAGCAAGACCGTGTCCTTTTTACTATGTCTAGTAATCAAGTCTCGGTTCCTTTTTCCTACCATCACCAAGAGCAAAAAAATATGAATGGTTTAACAGAATGGTTTCGGAAAGACCTTGAAGATGATCATGCTTTGGTCTACCGATGAAAGCTTTGTGTTATATTACGTCTTGTTTACAACTACGCTATTGCCAGACTTGTTGCCTAATTTGGTTTGATTGACACGAATTCCATCGAGCCTCCACCGCGTATGAGTCCTTCAGAGACGCATTCCCACTCGAGACAGAATAACCTAACATTAGAGCCAGGGCTTTAATTGCTCACCTTGAAATGATTCAAGCTGCGCAGATAGACAATTCATTCGGTTCCCAAAAATAGTACAGGAGGCCATCTGGTGTGACGGTACGGATATAATGCCATAACCCCCACTTTATCGCGACTTGTGGGATATACTGAGGATATTCTTTACGGATACTTGTAGAAATTCTTACATCATCTTTTTCTAGAAAAGAAGTGCACAAGTAGAACTATACTCACGTCTCACTATCTTCCCGCAATTGATAAAACAACATTGCTGGAAGTTGCTTAAGGCTAACAGTTTTTATTTTTTATATTTATTTAAAATGTATTTTAATACGAGTCATGCAAAATGTACTGAATAATCCAACTCAGTATAACGTAGCTTATTCGTACCGCCTATTTAAACTTTTATCACAGTAAACGAAGGGAAAAGATACTTGCGTGGAAAGAACGTCAGGAAATGCGCAATGCGGGTTCTGCGCGGAATCTACAGGATAAGAAGCATCTCTTGAATTATTCAGTTTTGGCATCCGAACTTTTTCATTCAATTAAAATACTAGTAGTTGTACAAATCTCTCAAATGGCGACACATTATATAAATTGTGTCGTCTTTATTATGTAATCCAATGCCTCCCAAAAGACCCTGTAACGCACATGTAGTCAAAAGTTTTGTGGACGTAGTACCATCTATTGACAAAATATATAAAGGGAAGAACTAACGTTGGGAACGCCTTCGCCCAGCTTACTTGAAACCTAGGTCCTCAAGTAAAGCACGGAATTGCTGGACAGCACAACGTAAGCAGTCGGCTTTGTTTTCGTGATTACTTCGCTGTGAAATTCAAGTTTTTTACTTGACTGGAGTAGGATTACTGCTCAAATTCTATCATAAAGGTAGAGGGTACTACTACTGCCTCGATAACAGGTAAGCACGTCTCGTTTTGATTTGAACTGATAGGTATTTAACTTTAAATAACTTTGCTTTAGCACGATATATTTCACTCCTTCCACATTGGAAGTTTCGTTTGTTGTTCGTGTTTGTCACTGTTGTAAACAGCTGATGTACAGCACTCTTGATATTTGCAGTCATCAGCGCATATTGATGGTCTGACATTACTATCCTAACCACTTGACTTACTTTTGGTACTTGCATATTTCAAATAACTTTGGATGCTGTATGAAATATTTCGCTAGTCAGATAAAGAGCTTAATTACGGGCTTTACAGCTATAGACGATGGAATATTTGATTATATAATTATTGTTTTCAGTACTTTAGACGCTTAATTGCAAAACAGGATAGGGTTTATTTTGCTTTAAAAGTTCAGGTGATTCACACTAGTGTTAAGTGGTTGAATGAGGTTCTTAAAAAGAACGGAGAAAGAACTATTAGATTCTAAAGCACTTGAAAATACGCGACGTAACGGTGGCATTCAGTCGTGGATTTCCCTCGAGAATATCGTGATCATGCCTGGACACAATTTCCTACAATTCCCATCTTTCTGTACCTAGCTTGCCTTATTGACCGAGCGAAAGGACTCGTAAGCGTTGAATGCGTGGGAAAAGCTTCAAGTCATTAGGTTACTACGCTTTGCAAGTAATTGTGGTAGCGTCTATAATTCGCGCTTAAAAAATAACCTTGTTTCTATTCACATTTGTCGAATAAACGAGTTCGTGATGGAAGCAACACAAGTCATTTTTCATGTTTCTAGCTGGATTCTTAGTTCATGTATACCTTGGTACACTTAATCATGGAAAACCTTCTGAAGGTATATATGTAACGCAAGCTTGTCACACTTACTCTTTGTTCCGCTATTTAGCTCAACATTTGGATACTTCGCTCTGTCAAAAATCGATGGCGAAAACATGTAGCATGTTTCTGACAGGAACCTAATCGATCGGAACAACTCAATAAAGCTGGATGGAAGGTGTTCTCTTTATTTTGTACGAGCTTTTTCGCGCAGTTATTTTTGCAGTTGAGTCGAGCCATGTACTTTGCACTGACTCTTTGCGCTTTGGCTTAGATGACTTCTTTTGTATGTTGTTTTTCATCGACTGACTGCAGTTGCTATGGCAACAGCCAGGATTTCTGATTGAGTTTGCAGAGAACAGACTACCTCTCCAGTCCATGGTCACCATCTCCACAGACAAATAGGATCGGCTACATCTGCCTTACATTCAGGCCAACAGCCCGATTTTCCATGTGCTAATACGCCAGTTTTAGCCCCAATGTCCGAAACTAGTCGTATTTCTTTGAGATTGTTGCAATTGGATCGTAACTCGATTCCTTGCTGTACAAAGTACATAGTTACGGTGTTCTGTATAAAGTTATACACGATGCTATACGCAAACAAATTTCTACCGACTGGTCAGGGTGTAAAAAGCGAAGTTATAACCCATTTTGGTTGTGGTTGGAACCCTTGTTCTTACTTGTTCTTACAGTGCCTTAAACCTAATCGATTTTGGTCAGGAAATACTCGATACTTGTACTTGTTATAGGCTTTTTATTACGTACTGTTCCATATAGCGAGAACGTATTTCCGTCTCAATAGCGGTCGTGCTTGCCAAGCCAAGTGAGTGTCATTTCTCCACTCGCTTTGTTCTGTAAAGCTAATTAATGTAACGTCTGGACGCTCTAGGTAGGTTGGATTATGGCGTTTTGATTCTGAGCTTCGTGAGTTTTGTTTGTTACCAGATGATGCAGCATGTTATTATTTTGCTAAACCAAATGTCCTAAGCATGATAGCATTTTGGTGTCGTGGATCTGTTTTTAATCAACATTCAGCTTAATTGGATAAACTTCTTTCTTTTTCTGTGACTCTGCCTGGTATTAACGGTTAATTAACAGCTCGCGATGTGCTGTGGAACAAAGGTCAAAAGAAACGCGTGCTGGAAGTATAACACGTAATGTTCTCTCTTTCTCTCCTTGCCGTGATGCCTACACATATAAAAGTTAAGCTGTTTTTGACGTGATTACGACCACGCGAGTTGCAAAGTTGGTTGGTTGACGTGGAAGTTGAGGGCGTGGAATCCGCACGAGAGAAAAAATAGTCTCATGGCAGGACAGTGTTGGTGGGCGTGTTCTACTACAAGATAACAGAAACCGGACCGCCCGAGTACCGTGCTATGGAGGCTCCCAATGATAACCTCGTTCAGGATTTCCTGAATACTGGGCGAACCGGTCGACGAAATGCCATCCCCGATGTACTAGCCGTGGGTGCAGCGGGCCAAACTTCCACAGCTGGGTTACCCGAAGCGTTAGAGCGATTGGCTTGCACTGGTACGTTGTTTCTAGTTAACTTGTGACGAAATTGGGCTGCGCTGTCGGCCAATCTTGTAAGATGAAGCAAAACGAGAGCATGTAGTTTCTCATTTAACAAGACCAAGCATCACGAAACGAAGTCGGCACGGGCAAAAACTCGTAGTTTATTGCCTAGAGAACCCAAGTCAGCTCGTGCAAATTAAGGCTAAAATAAAGTGACGCTATAGCGAATGTCTTGGGGAAAGACAGTACCAGCATGTTACTGTGAAATTGTGCAGTTGATAACAGGGATCCATTTCTCGCGTTTTCGTCTTATTCTTTAAATATTAAACTTTTACCGTGCACACACAGAGTGCTCGATGCATATTTCATACGCATACATAGTTGCTAGGATGCTGCCTCAGAAGAACCGTTGAACAATGCCTAATAGTATTTCCATGCGAATAGATTCGGATTTCGTTTTTCACTTTTCTCGCGTGTTCTCTTTGGTCGCTACGTATTGAATAGGGTTATTTTAGAATGTTTTGATGGGTTTATCCTTTGTCGTGATTACTTAAATAGATTGTTCTTAAACTTCATAGCAAGATTTCTTAAAATGTATGTACTGGCACGTCTATATATACTTAGAATAGCCTAAAAAAGGTTATGTTATGTCTCTAGTTTTATTTATTTGTTTGTTTTATTAATTTGTTTATTTTATTCAGTTGTTTATTTGTCTATTTATTTATTATTTATTGTTCTCTCTTTTTTTATGTGTTCGGAGTCTTTAGGTATGCAAGCTGGCTTTGCCAGGAATTATTATACGTTGTCAGAAAACCTTATGCGTCCCTGGGAGTTCTTTTTATATACTTATTGTACTATAGTTTGTGAGGAAATGGTTTCACGATGTTGCAGCGCAAGCTATGGCGTCACTTTGATTTGCTTTTCACGGGCAGAAAGCTAGTGGTTACTGAATGCTGTCTTGATTGCGACTTTAGAAAGAAACTTCCGAATGGCGTCGATAGTTACATTAAGCGCCTGCATGTCCGGGACTCGTTGACAGCCTAGCCTATTGAATTGTGCAGTGAAAGGTGAAGTCAATGCTAACAAAACAAATCTTCTCGCATTTTGCTATTTTAGACATCAAGCCTGGCAACTCCACTGCAGCAAATCCCAGCGTCAGTGAACCCAAACCTACTTAATTATAGCCCCCACCCCTCCGCCCGTTTTTTTCACAATCCCGCTGATAGCGATGATTTCCTCATACGTCACACATGTCTCATAAGGGCAGTTAAAGTTGCGTTTTTCGTTTTGCAAATCCGCTATCTTCGCCAAAAAGGATATAATGCGGTTTTCATGTCAGTCGATTTCGTGTCTTGCCTGTCTGTTTTGCTCCGTGTTTTTTAAATAGAGGATCTCCTTCAGTTTTCTATCTGTCTCAATGGCAAGCACCGGACTTCCGAAACAAAGACGTATTTAATAAATTTTTTAGAAGTGTTACATTATGTGAGTAGTTTTTCCCCTTTTTGTACAATAAACCATGGTTGGCTATTTACACACGGGCTCTGCTCTTTGCTTGGGGGCGTTTCTTAAGTTGATCCAAAGTTGTATTGAGACATCACATATTACCAACTTACTGAGTTAATGGCATAATTTGTGGACCCCGCAACGGTAACGCAAACGTAAAATGGGAAAATATCGATTTCGCTTACTCTGGTTTGAGCACAGGATTGCACTGTGTACACCGGACCAGGCTTTGGTTGCCAAATTCAAGATTCTTTCACCTTCATAATCTGTTGGTACTTGTGAACGACTATTGAACCCCACAGGATTGTAGAGAGAATGAAGATAGTCTTGATCGTCACCAGTATCATATTTGGAATGCTTTGACCGAAAAACATAATGTGAGCAATCGGTTCAACTGCTTGGAGTAAAGGTAATCCGAAGTTATCCATAAGAACGTACAACATCAAACAGCGGATAAACTCGCAAATAGCTCCATAGGATTTGCGCTCGTAAAGGAACGTGATGACTATGAAAGAGGCAATTATGTAAAAACTGTGCAGCCATACCATAGTTAAGGACCAGCCCTGTAGTGAAGATAGAGAAATATTAAATACGGGCTTCTCTGGGTTAGCTACGGTAATCCTTACTTTAGAAACTATATGTAGAGCCATAAAACCTATTATCATCAAAACGTAGTGCGGGACTAAATACATAGCCATACCAAATGTTATGGGAACGTAGAATTTCGTCCGAGGCTTTACCTGTCGTATAGTGTCAATAACAGTGATAATTTTACTATAAACGAAAAATTTCCATTTTACGCCAGGTAGCTTGTCGTCCCATCCCAAACGAGGGCTGCCAGGCTGCCAAGCTGGACCGCATAGCATCGTTTTAATTGTATTTATCCATCCTGTCGCCGACCAGAACTTTTCGTAAATTTTTCCAAAATAAAATAGCTAAGAGAAATGGTTTACAAATGATTATTTTTTTACCATCTGTAAGAAAATACCTCTAGATAAATTGGGTTGACAGATTCGACGGGGTCAACTAACCCGTACACAATTTGCTCCCCTTTCCTCTCTGCAGCGAACGTCCCGAACATGCGATCCCATATGATGAGTACGGCTCCGTAGTTTTTGTCAAGGCAGTAGTCGTTGCTTCCTTTAACGAAGTCAATCATAGCAAATGAAAATATTAAATAATCACATAATATCAAATCAATAATAATATTATATTGAGTTACCGTGATGGACACGGTGATGACTGGGTGTGTTCAAGATGTACTCCAAAGGTCCTAGGTTTTCTATAAGTTCGGTATGAACCCAGAATTGATGCATGAAGTTCAATTGGTGGTGTAATATAAATTGAGCTGGGGGCACGAAGAAGGCCATGGGAATATAGAAGATCTGTCATTGAGAAGACCGAAGGTAAATGAAGGGGCTGGTAGGGGATATTAAGTAAGGGTGAAAAGTTATACCCAGTGACACCAATTGTTGAGAGCCCCAAGGCGTAGGCCTGAAATCAAGGCGTAGTACTCCGAGCTGTGATGTGCTTGGTGATAGGCCCACAATACGTTAATTTCTGTAGGGAAAACCAAGTTTCTACACACATTTATGGCACTGCTGTTTTTACCGTGTGTGGCGCGATGACCCCAGTAGTATCCAAAGTCGGTAAGAATGGCTGCTACGTACCAGGTAATTACCGAATCCCAAGGCAACTCGTAGATCCGGTAGTTTTGGTACACATATACGTAAGCGCTGTATTCCAATCCACGGAACATTAATCTGGTTTAAGGAAGCATTTACAAATAAGATAGCTCAATGCGGGTAGCTCAATACGGGAGCGTCTATTCCGTACCTGAGAAGTTCGTGGATAAACCCCATAATCCCAGAAGCTGCAATGTCTGTCAAAGGTGGCACAGGTTTTTTCTTAAGCCACAGGATGAACCATTCAGCAAAAATCATGGTTAGGAAGAAGGGAAGCTGTAAGAAATAATGACCAAAGGATTCAATTGAAAAGAGACCAAAAAAGCGGTTTGGGAAGGGTCAAGGATACTTTACACTAGATTGGAAATTAGGAACGTCTTCGTAATTTTCGAACATGGCTTCTGCTGGTTTGACCAAGTAGAAATGAGAGCGCACGTGAAACGAGATTGCATTCAATGCGGCAGTAAGACTGGTAAGCTGGTCGGCTGTGGCATGGGCAGCCGCTGACGTTACTGTGTAATTACTCATCGTGTTTACCCTTTTGATTTACACAATATATTAATGATTGGACCGTGGATTCACAACACGTGAAAAGAGTACTTTAAGGTATTGCTTCACCTTGTGGGTTCAGTGGCTGAGGTTAGGTGTAGGGAGACACACAGATAAACAAAAAAAGAGGAATTTTTGTTAATTGGCACGTTAGGGCGAAGTTCTTCGATAGAATTGTTCACGTGTATAAATGCAGTTAAGAAAAAGAACACTAATAATAGCACTTATTTTTGCAATAATTGCTAACTTACCGTAATAACCAGTCCAACAATACATAAGTGGTCACGTTGGCCGACCGATACGAGGGAGTGCTGTTGTGTGTGCAGTCGTCGTGGTTGAACTGTTCTTACGATACTAAACTATCAAAACCAAAGTATATAGGAAGACACAGTAGTGAGAATGAGGGGTAACTTTCTGCGTAAAGCTTTCTCGACAGTTCATCCCTTCCTAGTTACCAAATTTGCCATTTGGTTACCTGATGGGAAGTCCCGAAAAGAAGCCTGTCCGGCAGAAATCCCTTAAGGTCGTTTGCAAACAGGCATAGTTGTTTATTACTCGGCTTTGATTGTTTTACGAACATTTCTGGTTGCGAATGCGTCGAATTCCCTAATTAATCCGCGGGAAGGGATTAACTGACGAGGACGTTATTGGACAGCAAGATGGTCCCTCTGAAAGTCCTCGAATTTCTGTATTTTTAAATGTAGGTGAGGCTAGATGTGAATATGGATGCTATTGCTGCCAGCTTAACTAGGCCGATCCACTTTTCCATCAAGTTGTTTTCTCCGGTTCTGCTGTTAGCGTAATATAAAGCTGGAATGCTTGGAGGGTGCGGGGAAGAAGTAACCTATTTACCCTTCGCTAGTTTCACCCCACGCTAGTGTGCACTGCCTGTTGACTTGGCTAGGAGTTAGTTACGTCACGCTAGGATCGTTCTAGTTTGGAGGCCTGACATTTTCTCTGAAGAGGCCTACCTGGATTTTTGGGACGAATTTGGGTACTTCCATTGACCTATTTGGTATTACCTAAACAACTACTTTTAAACTTTCTCTTCGTACTTTTAAATGGAACCTTTCGCCTGTCGACTGTCGTTGGCATGTTAACCTTTTTTTGGTTCAACATCTTTGTTAATCCAACGTGCTACAGGAAAAAAGAATTCCTAAAAAATGTAGAAGGAATTATGCATATTACAACAATGTAGGTAAATTGTCAAGGGAGAGCAAGGCATGCATGGGATATTTGTTAGGGTTAATTGGAGGGAATGTCCAGGGTGAAAAGTGTACATTTTGCCTTGTACATTTTGGGGGTAGAAGAAGGGAGATAACTGTATAGGGCAGTCCGGCTTTGGACAGCAACGGGAATAAAGCAGTCGAAAAAAGTCCATTGTGTGTAAATTACTGGCATATATTACGTTAGAAATGCTAGTACATGAAATGAAGTATGCGTTAAAAAATATTTAAAATTTAGGAATTTCTTTTTTAGAATTCTAAAATTTAGAATTTTTTATTTCTTTTTGAGGGGATATTCTAGTTTGTATTGAATTGAATGTGTCTCGGTCAAATTAAGTCTGCTTGAAGTGCATGCATACAAGAAAGAGAGAAGTACCGTACCGTTAAATAGACCAAGGGGCGTCATGTACTGCAATCCGCAATGTTAGGCTTATGTAGGGTACGATTACCATGATCTTGTTAACGTATTTTGGCAGACGGTTCCTATAGCTGAGCTCTGAACCCTGAGGCCCAGAGTCTAAACAAGGAAATTCTGTTCGGGTTCTTCGACATGTTCTACGGCTTATACCTGTTGACCTGGTTGTACTCAAAGCGTTGGTCCAAAATATCATAACAATAAACATTGAAGCCATTGACCGAGAGAAGAGATGGTTATTTTCGTAGGGTCATCGGCCCTGCGAAAATACTAGGAAAATACATTGCGAGTGTTATGTCTGAGCTAGCACGTGCTCTGGAGGTGAATGGTCAAATGTATCCGTAAGACTTTATGTATATAATATAACGTCAATACAGCAGTTGATTCTTGTAGACGCTTGGTTAATAACAATTGCCTTAGGGGCTTCTAATTTACGAAAAAAAAACTGAACCTTTCGTATAAAACAAAAGTTGGCATTTGCGCTTTGCCATAATTATAGCAGCTTGTAGGTAATAGTTTCACAATAAGGAACTGGCGAATATAAACTTCGTTTTATTTTCGAATAAGATGGCTTCAAGTATAATATGGTACTGAAATAATATACTCGCGGGAGGATAGAAGCCCTTTCTGAATCGGAATTGTTTACAGAACGCTCTATATATAGCCTATTTCTTCTGCCACAATTATTATGGAGCAAGGTGGTAGTGTACGTTAGTTATCGATAGTTGCAAGTCAGTAGTATGATATATTAAGACATTAGGTTTCCCTATTAAAAATTCATACTCAACTAACATTGAGCAATTTCTTAGCAATATCACTTCCATTCGTTCGACTAGACTTTGACGGAATGTTTTCCTGGCACCTCATTTTTCGCTGCTGACGTGTTGGCATCTTATATGTTTACTGGATAGGTAAAAGTGTACACAGTCATATGTTCAAGAAAGCAGTATATTATCCTTACCCCTACTGGGCTAAACGTCGTTGTTCAATTGTCGTTGTTTGGGTTAAGAGGTCGTTCCCCGTTTGAAGGTGGTCCGCCTCCCACCGCCGAGCAGACCCGCGAATCTTTCACTGTCGCACCCATCTCTGCCTAACCCAAACTCACTCCATTTTTCCACCCCTCTTTTCGGTGAGGCATACTACTTCGGTCAGGCCGGACTTGTAGCGTTACTCCGGTATGCCGCTAGATTTTGACTCCGGCGCATCACCCGCAATAAGTCGTGCCCACCCACCACTTTTGTTAGCAGCATCTCTTTGTAGCTATGCTTCCTCTCGGAGGTCTTAATTTCTTCCCCACGATTTGATCAAATTGTCCATGATCAGCCCCTGACTTAACGCTAATGGCTCTAACGTCACTACGCTACCAAATCAGTAGAATAATGCATTCCGGGGCGATGCTTCGAGGTTTTACATCCGCATCCCTCCAGTGGCCGGCAGACTGCCACCACGCTAGGGTGGCCATAAGGGCTGCCGATCCCCCGCTCCTTCCCGCGGATAGTGCCTATTAGCAAGCGATTTTCCCGACAACAGTTTTCGTTGGTATAAATTTCCTTGGCAACCGCTATGCATTGATAGGCCAGCTGAACCTGAAACAAACACAAGCCCTCCAACTTCTTTAAAAAAAACTGAGCCGATTCCCTTCGTGCATCGCAGTGAAGCACTAAACTTTGAGACATACTCTAAGCGCTCCGGCGTAGTCTATCCAGTAGATGCGTGTAACGTTGTCCAACTTGGAAGTACCTTAATCCGCATTTACCTTTGTTCCCTAAGACAAACGGATGAGCTCTCCCCCCTCTCGTTCTTCCTCCTGATTTGCTGTCTGCTCGATCTTGAACTTCAATGTCCAACATCTACCCCAATTTCTCTCTTTCCCTCCCGCACCCAAGTCTATTTCCCTTCCCGCGTGTATTTCCCGTGCTTGCCTGTCTTAATCATTCACTATTAAGTGAACCGCCCTCTGGTGCGCCAGATTTTAATTGTACCCCTTATATATCTCTTAGGATGCGTACAAGGGAACTGCCGTCCTTCAAGGCGACAGTTCCTTAACTACGGTTATGGTTTCATGCATGGTTTCACGCGTGAAACATGCATGATCTCAGCATGGTTTCACGCGTGAAATAACGCTTTTCTCCTCTGTCTAAGATATTTTAAACTGTCTATAGATATATTAAACTGAGGTTAGTATGTTCCGGAGTATTATTTAAGTTACGTCTGTCTATTCCTAAAAGTGGCTCATGTTATCTAATCTAAGGAAGACTGTAGAGACTCGTAGTTAGAATGACGAGCGACATTTATAGCGATTTTCACTGGCAACTCTGAGTGTGAGAAAGAGTGCCATTTTACTCTGGGAAAGCGTACTCCGAAACTGCAGATTCGCCGTGAGATCTCGGATTCGTTACTCCCAGTGGAGGGCGTTGGTCATTTTAGGAGTAAACGGCAGCCATACTTGTTTACACTTTTACGCTTGGATCCATGTTTCCCGCGCTAACGAACGCACTCTGGATATCCTACTCCGACTTCAAAGACGGAGTAGCCGAGAGTACTCTTTTTGACTCGAAACGGAGTGAGATTCCCAGTGAAGGGCGTCAACAAGAGTAACTCGCTAATCTGGCTGGCTCAGTGAAAGACGCCGCCGCTACTCGGAGTAAAAAAGATTACTCTAGAGTACTCTAGAGTAGCCAGTGAAAATCGCTTTAGCTTGAAATTTCGAAATTCGGGCGAGAATAGGTCAAGGACACCTGTGGGCCAAGAATCATATTAGAGAATAAATAGCAGTTGTAACCTTCAATGCTATAATCTTCAGTTAGCAACAGTCTTTCCCCTTTATTTTTATTTTGCACGTCTTAATCAGGAAATACGACCTTTAACACACAGGTTTTGAACAACAATCAAAGCTTATTTTCTGTGGCATTTTTTTTTTTTACCTAACAGGTGATATTTCTTTCACGTCCGATAGATGCTTTACAAATCTGAGGTACAGTTTGGATAATTGAGATCCTCAAATAATCACGTCTAGTAATCAATACTCTGAATAAGTACTATAGAATATATTATGAGCTAAAGTTGTAAATTGAGGCTGACTCCAAACGTCTGGGGTGAGTCAGATACATTTTGTTCTTGCGTCATAGGAACGTTTTCCTGCTAAGTTTTTTGCTAATCCTTTTTCAACCTTTTGCTAATCCGTTTGCTTGTAAACTTTGCCAAATCATTCAGCTTTTTTTGCTAATCTACTTTCTTTATCATGTTCTATAGTTATAAGTTAGCAGTATGTAAATGTAGACGATGACTTTTTTGTTATTGCAGTCCCGTCCTTTAGAATTCATTATTGTTCCAGCCTATTTTTGTCCTGAAAGAAGTGTTGTCAATACACCAAGGAAGTGTGGGATCAAACCGTGAAAGCAACTCTATAATAGGCATATGAAGCTAGCATGACAAATATAAACGGGGCTATCTTATCAAATGTCTTTGTTCTGTAGTAGATTTGTGTAGACTTTATGCAGTGTTTATGCCCAATGTGAACGCTATCGAATATGACATGGTTATGAACAAAGGACGTAACAATTCTGTATAAGCTATTTAGACAAAATGATAAAGTCGCTTTGAAGTTAACTATTTTGGGTGTCCAAACAAGCTCGTTCTACTAACTATTTCCATGTGGAGAGTCCTTGTTTATCCTTATCAGCGGCTTATGACAGGAATATTGTGCACAAAGATCGAACTCCAAGGTTTTCGTGATAGTACGGTAAAATCCGAGTGGATTAGGAGATCGAAAAGGAGAAAATGCAACTCATGGCTCGACGTGGAGTTGTCTCACATCAATACATTGCTGGCGTTAGGGTAATACTTAAGATTGATTAACTGTTAGTTAGATGGTTTTATTATGTGAAATCACATAAGGCACGAAAATTATAGAATCGATGTGTACTTTAGTAGATAGAATATCGTATTTCCGTGCTACTTTTTTCAAATAGTAACTCGTTTCGAGTAATATATTCAGTCGCTGAATTTTACAGCATTTTGTTTTGATTAAACTTCGAAGTTCCTAATCATCACAAGGTATTTATAGTCTAGCACACAATTATTAAATAATGGCGAAATGTAAAAAATAAGTATCACGATACAATCAAATGCTTTGCAACTTCAACGTTAAGCTTTCTTTTGTTTGGCGTGGCTGCCTAATCCTACAATTCGATATAATGAAGAATAACCCCAGACAGCAGCTGAAGCTGCAAAAATTACTCTCAATACATAGTACATAGCTTCCCTTGTTAACAGCGATTCTCCCATGCTGGACAAGAGCGAAACCTCCGTTGTCGTACAAGCCAAGAATACGGCGCATCTCAGGAACTCGTAGTATGGCGCACTGGGTTGATTTTCAAAGATTTGACCCATGCAGTACAACGAGTATACGAAGTAAAACAGATACAGCCAAGTGTCCAACGTACTTAGAATCTGCGTTAAAAATATGTGATTCAGGTTGTAATATTGTGGGCCAGCGATTAAATTCACTTACGCTTTCTTGTCGGGACAAACATTGGTGCCCAAGGAGGATAAGTATGAAGTGAAGAACAATGTAAGCTGTACGACTGCGTGAAGTGTGTGCAGTAAATGGTACACGTTCAGGATCAGCCTTCATAGTAAAAAGAAGTCAGCGTAAAACGTGGTTCGAGTTACAAAAAAAAGGTATCTTACTGGGGGTATGGTTTCGTAGTTACCCATTCGAGGACTACCAGGCTCCCAGTTAGGCCCATAGAACAAAACTCGCATCTTATTTCCGAAGCCTTTGTTTGACCAGAAGTTATTCCAAATGACCGGGAAATGATTGAACTAGTTGCAAAATCAATACACATTAAACACTTTATCCTTCCTGATTATTGCTACTTACCACAAGAAAAATTGGGTTGGCGGAGTTCATTTGGTGAACTAGACCATAAATGACTTTCTCGTCTTTGCGTTCAGCTTCGAAAGTTCCAAACATTTTATCCCAAATGATTAAGATACCACCGTAGTTTTTGTCAATGCAGTACGGATTAGATCCTATAAGGTCACTTTAGTTAAAGTCATCGGAAAATCAAGCAATTTAAATGGAAACTGATGGTTATGTTACCGTGATGTACACGATGATGACTAGGAGTATTGAGGATGTATTCCAAAGGTCCCAGGGTATCAATGGCTTCCGTGTGCACCCAAAATGTAGCGAGTAAATTGAGTTGGATGTGAAGAAGATATTGTGTTGGAGGAATGAACATGGCTGTTGGAATCAGGAACAACTGTTCAGGAAGTTTCGTTTAATATAGTTACCATCGTGGTTTTTGTAAGATTGTAGGTTAAAAGACAAATACTCCTACCCAGAGAAAGTAAAGTTGGAGTGGACCTTGCCTCATGGCGACAAAACAGTTGAAGAAATCCGAGTTGTGGTGTGCTTGGTGATGAGCCCATAACACGTTCAGCTCTTTAAGATTATATAAGAAATTAGTTAAATAGATTTAGCTAAGAAAATGGGAATGTAAACTAACCGTGAGCAGCTCGGTGGCCCCAATAATACGCCAAATCGGCTAAAATGGCTGCCAAGTACCACGTATAGGGCGAATCCCACGGTAGATCGTATATACAAAAATTCCGGTGTACCCACATGTACGCGGAATGTTGTAGCCCTTTAGAGACCATTCTAAAAGAAAATTCACACTTTCACTTCATTGCGAGTTCAAGTTGAGAAAGGTAAAGTATACCGGACGAGATCTTTCATCATGCCGGTCGATATGGAACCAATTCCGTCTCCAATAGCGTGAGGTTTCTTGCCTTTGTACTTTAGGACTATATATTCCAGAATTATAGTAACGACCATAAAAGGTATAGCCTAATCAAGATGCGATTTTTTTCTGTATTTTTTGTGATAACTATGAGCTTTTAGCTAAAGGTATATCTTACTGCAGCTTCAAGTTCAGGCACTTTGTCGATGGTTTCTGGGTAGGCTTCGTCATTCCCGACTATGTAAAATTGTTTGCCAACGTATTTCAGTGTTGCAGGCAGGGTACGGGAAAAGAAGACGGATTCTTGAGAGCAATTGAGGCTCTCTCGAACTGCTTCATCACTATAATTGCAAGACTGCATTCTTACTCTCTTCAATTCCGATCAGAGTAATACAAATGCATACGAAATATTTGTAACTCCAGCGCGATTCCACTAAAACTGCCAAAAGTCCTCAACGCAGACTGGCACTTTGGTTTCTTCAGCGAGGGTTTTAAAGACTTCCAGGCCAGTGATAAACGTAGGGTGGTATGAATGTGTTGAACTCACGTAAGAAAAATCTATTCTCATATTTTTGTCTTTGTAATCTTATCTGCGAAAGTATTGCACAGAGAAGCCTGTGGCTAGGATTGAACAGGGAAAAGCCCTAACACGCAATGGGAACACTAATCTCTGTTTAGCAGGGTCTGTTCAGCAGATCAAAGGTTGTCATACGATTTGTAGATTTATTTGAGCAGGACCAATAAGTAAGCGTTTAAGTATTAGGTATTAATGTGAATTAGAAGCATGCACAATTCCTATCCACTAATATTTAATTTAAATGCCAACAAAGAAAGATTTCATGTAATTTTCAATTGGAGATGTAAACAAGTGAATTAGCTATAACAGCACAAGTTAGATGTGAATGCATTTTGCGCTTTAGACAGAGGGGTGGGGGATATTGTTTGAAACTGATAAGATATCTCTAAAAGATAATTATCTCTTCTTAATAATACTTTAAAGTATTAAAAAGGGTAAATCTTAAGGACAGAAGGTCTAAAACAGAAGACGTAACAAAAATAATTGATCTTTCGAAGGATATTATCCGCCTAGGGTTTTCCTGTAATGATATAAGCTCATATATTTCAAGGTTGAAATACAATGTGTTCTTGAAATACTTCAATGTCCTAAAAGGTAAGTTACATTGTGAACATTGCATAGGAGAGGATCCTGATGTATTTTAGCTGGTTATTTAACACAGATAACTATAACGCTGAACACAACATGACAGAACTAAAGAAAGCTACAATTTCTTGACTTTCGTGAAACGTAATTCTGAAAGTTGTGTAACGGAACGGTAACCCCAATAGACAGCAGACACGGAAAACAGCTTACGTAGAGCCCAATGAAACGTTTCATCGCTTGCAATTGGGAAATTTTCCAGCGCCGTCAGCAATGAAATTTCCGTCTGTGTAAACGCGAGAAACAAAAGGCACCGAAAGAACTCGAAGAACGGGGCGTATGGTCGATTGTCAAAAACCATTCCAATGCAGGTGAGCGAATATATGAAATATGTTATGTGTAACAGGATACTAACGGGACTCAGTACCTATAAGAATACAAATCAAAATGGGATGGATGTCAGATTCCCGCGGTTGTTAGTTGCCTTACTTCTTCTTTCCATGTTAAAGCTTGATGGGCAAATACCATCACAAAAAAGTGAATAAGTAGGTAAGTGCAGTATTCCAAGGACACTTTAGGACAGTATGGTATGCGATCGAGTTGAACCTTTGAAAGAAAACAAAGTTTTAACAGATTTGACCTGAAATAAGTCGATTACTGGTGGTATTTCGTGATGCCATCCTAATCTGGGACTACCCGGAGTCCATCCAGGTCCGTTTAATAGGACGGACAATTTATTTCTCCATCCTTTCATGGACCAAAATTTGGTATAGATGTTTTTCATGTGGCATAGCTAAAATGAGAAAAACGCCTTAGTTATTCGTGATTATCAATTCCAATTCAATTTTTACCATAAGATAAAGCGGATTAGCAGAATTGACTTGGGTAATCAGGCCGTAGACCAATTTTTCGTCTTTGCGTTCGGCCTCGAAAGTGCCAAACATTCGATCCCAGATAATAAGCACGCCAGCATAATTTTTATCGATGCAGTATGGGTTTGAACCTGATCAAAACCCCAAAACAACAAAAAATGATAGTGGCCTTATCGTGTTTGTCGCGGACGTACTGTGGTGCACACGGTGATGGCTGGGTGTATTCAAGATATACTCCAAGGGCCCAATATTATCTATGATTTCTGTGTGAATCCAGAATTGATAAAGCAAGTTGAACTGTAGATGCAATAAAAACTGAGTTGGTGGGATAAACAAGGCTGCTGGAAGATAGAAAATCTGTCAAAGGGAAAAACCACACTCTTAATACAATCGTGATAATTGAAATGTTATGCGAATGTTATGCATAACATTTTAAACTTCCTCAATTACCCATGTGCAATAACTTTGGAACGGTCCTTGACGTAACGCAGAGGTCAGACTGTAATGATCCGAGCTATGATGAGTCTGGTGATGGGCCCAGAACAAATTGATTTCTAAGAAAGGGCAGAAATAGCATTTAATCTTTAGTCAGGACTTTGAGCAATCTTATGTCTTTACCGTGTGTAGCTCGATGGCCCCAGTAATACCCTAGATCTACAACCAATGCAGTCACGTACCAAGTCATAGGCGAATCCCACGGTAGCTCGTACAAACAGTAGTTCCGGTAGACGTACATGTATACGGAATGTTGAATGCTCCGGAAAGCCACTCTGTGAGTTTGGATTTCACAATTACTAAAACAGAAGAAGGTAATTATTGATGTTTGGACTTTTACCGAACGAAATCGAGGAACATGCCGGTAGCTACGGAAGCAAGACCATCTGCCAAGGAGGGAACCCCTTTACCCTTCCACCACCGAATGAACCATTCCAGCAAAATGAAGGTAATGAAAAATGGTGCCGCCTGATCAATAAAGACACTTCGTTTTTATATGTAAAAAAATAATTAACGAAAGAGATATACTTCTGCTTCGAATTTAGGTTCGTCTTCCACATGTTCGATATAAGCATCCGAAGAGTGTACCAAGTAAAAGTGTCGACCCAAGTATTTTAAGCCGGAGAAGGAAACTGAAATCCACGACGAGTGGTCCTCGGAAAGGTCGAAGTCCAGGATATCTTCTTCAGAGATATTATGAGCCATTGTGAGTTGAAACAAGTCGATGCAAACGTAATAGTTTAGCCACGTGCAGACCCTTTACAGATATTAAGCTTTCAATTGCAAAGTCCGGAAGTTTACCCACTTAGTTTAGCAAACTACTTGACATTTTCGAGGTCGCTCTCAGTGCACTCACGTTCGCTTAAGTCTCGTGGCAGAGTCTGGATACTTGAGCCGAATAAATAAAATTCTCGTATCACGGTGGTGATAGGAAAGCACTGTGGTTATCCTTTACCCTATCAGATCGTGTACTATGAGCTCTCTGTCGAGACGAGTGTCTTATATTAAGTTTCAGTACTTCGCAACCTTCGAAGAAACCATGCCGCGTTGTGCGGCCGAATTAAAACGCAACATTCGTGCGGATCAGGCAGCCTTCCTCATTGGTTGGACTCCAGAGGAGGAGAAAGTTAAGGGCAGGTCATATAATAAAGATTCCCTACTGCCAGGGGTCGTCGAAGGTCGAGACCTTAAATTTTATTCGTTGCTAAATTATGTAAAATAAAGCGAATGAATTCATGAACGTTAAATAAAGTTTAAAATTTTGAAATCATACAAGCAAATTGTAGTTATGTTTGTGGCTCCGACTTGATCAATTTTTACAACGACTCTGGGTCATGGATTTTCAATGTGCTCCTAAATTCCTATGTTCGGGTGTTGTCTTGCAATATGTTGGCCTCTTTCCCCTAACCCCAACGTGCTAAATCCTCACATAACAAATGCGGTGAGGTTAAGGAAATCTCCCTACGCATAGGGAAGGATATACCCTATTTTTGCGAACGTTCGCGAACGGAATACAGCTGGCTTTCTCGTGGTTGGAAACCACAGGAATCCTGAAATTTTAGCCAATTCATCCCTCATCGTGCCCGGAGCCACCTCATTTGTGCGCAACGAAATAACAGTATAACAGTAAATTTTATGGCTAATATAAAACTGGGGTCATTCTTCAAGGGTTTGTAGAATTTACGTCTATGGAAGGAATTGAACACACTTCAGCACCGGAAGTCGTGATACAATATTATAACCTAATTTTTATGATTTAAACCTTTTATTAAAGTTAACATATTCAAATGATGCGCATAGATTTTCCCCAATCTTATCAAACCCAAGTCCATGTAGAAGTGGTGAGTCAAAATGGAAATCAACCAAGAGGAACCTTGGGAGGTTCATGGGCAAATAGAGAAACATCGCTTTGGTTTTGTGTCACTTGAGATGAGGTGTCAAAACTATAGCTGGAAGCAAACTTGAAGGGGAGAACTATCGGGTAATATTCCAAGGTGCCTTTATGGCCTTGAATAAACGTAAACAGTTCGGCCTCATTTCTGTTGCCTTTAAAATAAAGTCTTTTAAAGTTTTCATACGAAACACTCGTTCTTCTGGGGGTGGGTGGGTGATTGTCAACAACAGCAGGAGTAGCTTAGCTAATACGCATGTTAATTTATACGACCCCACCACCCCCTAAAAAAAAGAACGAGGGTTTCTATCGGTATTTTTTTAACCCTGAATTCTGTTATAGACAGTAAGAACATATTCTTCAGATTTTACACGTATATATGGATTCAAATTTTGTTTTTCGAAAATTTAACGCCTTTGGACTAAGCAATTTGATAAAATTTGAAATAGGCGGGTGCGGCTGAGCTTGGCTCTGGTCAAGGTTTCAGCGTGTCTATATCCAATGGCACATCTAGGTTTTCTCAGATTCTCTCAGCATCAGAGAAAGTTTAAGCACCATGCTTCACTCTCTCTTTTTTTGTGTATTTTATCTATGTATTAAGTTTCCTTCAACTCTCCTGGATAGGTACGTACATCATATTACTATCGACATCACAAGGCCACGGTCTTTATTTTTCGAAATAAAACTTAGTCGTGGCTCTTCTTTTTCTCACTCAGTTCTTTAATGCGTTTCTCATGGCGTTCAACAGCATCCTTGTGGACCTTCACCTGAGCTGCATGAAACGTAATTTCTTCATCCAAATGATCTTTCAGAAGCTTCAGTTGTTCCCCTTGCTAGAATCATGGAAAAGTAACAATTAAATAGGTACATCTATTCAAGTAAAGGATGTACTCAAGACCCTTACCAATTTGCGAAAATACTGTTCCTCCTGAGCTGCTTCACGCTTACCAAAAGCCCCTCCTGCTTC
Source organism: Lepidurus apus apus (assembly GCA_022832285.1). Taxonomy (NCBI): domain Eukaryota; kingdom Metazoa; phylum Arthropoda; class Branchiopoda; order Notostraca; family Triopsidae; genus Lepidurus; species Lepidurus apus. Next base: position 109,804 of record JAGJRO010000309.1, read on the forward strand.
TCGAATGGCCCCAGCTTTGCCATCATTCGAATACAAACGAGAGCTATTGGAAAAGTGTTTATTAGTGTCTCACACCTTTTCATTTGCTTTTTTTTAGTGCACACGGCAAACAGAGCCGACATTAAATATTCCATTCGCTTTCACACGCGGTATGCGAACAAAGATGAGTTTGCAAAAACGTTTTTTTAAAACAGACGAGTTAAGAAAAGTTGAGAAAACAAACTAAAACCTTAAAATCTAAGTATCGTGCATATTACATACTATAGTAGATTTAATGAGATTTCAAATGAAAGCTGAAGGCGATGTGTCGCAATAATGACACTGATCGCCTGAAAACAAACAAACAACATACAATAGTATACTGTTGTATACTGGACATATTTTAAGGAAAGAAATACAAGTAGTACACGAATTTAAAATAAATGTACGTGTCATGAATGTTCGCAGTCGATTTTAGACTAGGTCTAAAACCTAGACCTAGACCTATACATAGGCCTAGGCTAAAACCTAGAGGCTAGACTTAGCATGCTCAGTGTGAAAGAGTTTTAAAATTGAATATACGTTTACATACCCGAATATATAAGAAAACTGATTATATAAAGAACGACTAACCTCATCGAGCAAACCGGGCGCGAAATACGCAAAAGCGAAATGGATTTTACTAACGCCATATTTTGCTTCCTGTTCCTGTTGGTTCAATTGTTAATCGGATGAGAAACGTATCGCGATAGGGAAATCTACGGAATTGCAGTTGGACGATTATGATACTTAGCTGCAGATAAATATTGACGACTGCGAACAAAATGCATTTGCTGGGAATTTAAGTTTTTCGTCTGTTCATAATATTAGTGTTTCTTTTGTTGTGTGGGACATGGAAGGTAACTTTCTATTATTTTACGTTAGTGGTAAGCCAGCTTACGCGCTTGCTTACCCACACCTTTCCCCCACCCCCTCCCTTCTTGTGTTCTTGAACTTCTTCGTTTTTTGTTGGGCATAACTATATGGAGGGGGTTTTGTTCCATCATTATAACGTCTATATTTATTCTGTGTATTCTACAGCAATAACCTTTACTAAACTTAGTTTTTAATCCAAGTATAGAATCCTCTACCAATATTTTTATATTGTCTTTTCAAGTCTTTACTTATAAGTATTTTCTACCCAGTTGTGAAAAACTGTCACATTCAGTTAAGCGAAAGTGTTCTGTGTGCCTTCGTTTCATGTTTTCTTTAATAAAGTTCGTAACTTTTCGTAAGGTTAAGTAAGTTGAAGGTATAACAGTAAACATTCGATTCGGACTGGATTGTGTACCTCAAAGCGCGTAAACCGGTTCTATGTCCGGTAGGAGCCAGCAAGTATTGATCGTTTTGCTAGGGAGGGCTTCGTCAAAAGAAGCACTAGGGCCAACCATCTTTATAGCCTATAGCACCCCATCAACGATTAGGAGTGCTATATTTTTGCACCCAACACTCTCGTAACTTGAAATGACCGTGCTGAGATTATGAACTAAACCCTGTCACTCATATCGAGATTCAAATTTTTCATACTCGTATTTTTTTTTCATATTTTCATACTCACGTGGTCCCTTGTCTGCTTTTTAGGAACGACATCTTCCAATGCAAGCATCGTTCTCCGGGAAGATGCACAGTCAGTACGGTCAGCCTCAACTCGTACTGGTTCGGAGTGTTCACGGGAGACCAAAAGTGCCAATCGCTTGTCTTTAAAGCTTGAAATACCTGAAATTGGAAGTCCGAATCCAGGCGTAGCCAAGGTCACTCAGAGCGTCTCGGAACTGCGCGATTTACTTAGAGAACTCCAAACCGAACGGTAAGACTCCCCCCTCTTGTTACAAAATTGTGTTTCACTTCGTGCTTAATCCTGGCTTTTTAACAATCGCAATTACAGAGAACGCTTGGTTGGACAGTTAGAAGCAGAAGACCACGACCGCTACTCGTATTATCGTCAGCTTGAAAATTTAGCTTTGCAGATTCGGCAGCTTCCCGTTCCTACTGATTCAGTAATACTTCAAATTGACCATTATCCGCTAAGTTAACAATTGGTGTTGCAGCCTTCCCTAGAATATGAATTGGAGCGACGTCGTTTAGAGCAAGAGGCGCAACGACACCAAGAAATGATGCATCGCAACTTAGGCCCAGCGCGGGAAACCGTACGGCGGCGAGAGGAGCGATTATTAGCACTGCGTTCCGTTGACCAGAAGATTGCCGTGGTGGATAATTTAATATCGCAATTTGAGACTCAGACAAAAGCTGCCAAGGACGAAACTTGTAGCGAAGATGAGAATGGGAAGGAAACCTTGAATGTACCACCTAGCTTCTTTGTAAATCCTGAAATGTGGCAGAGTGGCTCCAGCAATATCTTCTTCCAAGAAGACCGAACAAATGGACAAGTAACCTAATTTTTAATAGGTTCAATAACAATAATGGGAAAATTTTGAAATTAAAATAGGGCGAGACTTCCAGCGTTATGAGCTTTACATCCAGTGTTCATTCCATGGGTTCTAGTGGTGGAGCGAACGGAGGAGCCGGGGGAGTTGTACCGCATAAAACTCATGGTTTGGGCGCCAAAGTGGAAGTCATGTACAGCCTTTTATCCATGCTTGCCTCGCACGACAAAGAAAATATGAGCAAAACGCTGCTTTCCATGTCTAGCAACCCTGAAAGTTGCGTAGCTCTGCGACAAGCAGGTAATAATCAGTTTGTTTGCTTTTGAGTGTCTCTTATAAACAGGTTTGGTGCTTTAGGGTGCCTGCCCTTGTTGGTACAACTGATACATGGTCATGAAACTCCTAAAGGATATTTTGGCTCAAGTGACAGAGCAACACGCTCCAGGGCTTGTGAAACTTTACGTCGACTAGTGCAAGGGCCCGGATTAGGCCAAGGCGAAGAGCGCCGCGCAAGAAGAGAATCACGAATTCTACGATTCTTGGAAGTTGCAAGGGAGTATAGTGATTACTTACGCGACTGCAGGGAGAAGCGGGAGAAGGAAGGCCAAGAAGAGCCAATAGAAGGTACATTCCAGATTGGGTTTTGTATTTCTAATTGCGCTCATCCTGTTGCTTATCCCGATTAATTAACGTTGTTTTTAGTCGACATGGAACGCCATCCGGGTCCGACAGTAGCTGGCTTAATGAAATTGTCCTTTGATGAGGAACATCGTCATGCCATGTGCCAGTTAGGTGGTTTGCAAACACTCGCTGAGCTTTTGCAAGTAAGATTATATTATAATAAATTTTGCTACATTTTGCGATAAATTTTGAATTTTTGTGATAAATTTTGAATTTTTATGATAAATTTTGAGTTTTTCTGATAAATTTTGCACACAAATTGCGATTTTTTTTCTGATAATTTTGCACTCAATAGTTCGTTTGGGATTATTCCTTTTTTATGATTTATTCCATTTGCTGTATTGTTTACTTCAGGTGGACCATGAGACTCATGGACCTGATCAGGCGGAGGTGAATTGCTTGACGTTACGGCGATATGCATCCATGGCCTTAACGAACTTGACGTTTGGGGATGGGAGCAACAAGTCCTTGCTGTGTTCTCAAAAAGGGTTGCTGCAAGTATTGAACGCTCAGTTAGCATCGGCGAGTGATGAACTAAGACAGGTAACTTGGGAATATTAGGAGAAGGGAAATATATTTGAATGCAAATTTTCTTATTCCGCATAGGCGAGTGCATCGGTGCTTCGCAATCTCTCCTGGCGAGCAGATAGCGTTAGCAAGGATGCCCTCAGGGAGGCTGGGACGGTGAAGGCTTTGATGGAAGTGTCTATGACAACATTCAAAGAGTCGACGTTAAAATCTATCTTGTCAGCATTATGGAATCTCTCTGCTCATTCGAGTCAGAATAAGGTATACAAACTTGTTACAGTATTTAAAAAAAAAAAATTTAATGCCAACGTAGGCTTCCGCCTATTTTGGTTATCTTTATGAAAAGTCCCGTTTTTACATAGCTCTTTTAAACTTATGATATAAATATATACGAAGGGAGGGTTACAGATTTTATGTGTTCTTTATCAAAACGTAACATTCGTAAGCCGCTATTTGATTATTAATTCTCTCTTTAAATTAAAAAATTAAAAAAGATTAAACTTTTGAAGGGAAATTGAATGCTGCTAAAGGTTTTAACAAACACATGCGTCGTAAATTCATGTGTGGTAACCCTTCTAGGCAGATATTTGCAACACCAGTAACGCCCTGACCTATCTGGTGGAAACGCTGAGCTACAAATCCGAGTCTAAAACATTAGCAGTAGTGGAAAGCGCAGGAGGTGTGTTGCGTAACATCTCGAGTCATATCGCATTACGCGAAGACTACCGGTAAATAGATAGAAAAGCCTTAATTGAAGTTAATTTTGTTAATTATTGACTAATAGGGCAATATTACGACAACATAATTGCTTACCAGTGCTGCTGCAGCAACTGCGTTCACCTAGCCTAACTGTTGTCAGTAACGCGTGCGGTACTCTCTGGAATCTTTCTGCCCGCTGCGCGGAAGACCAGCAATTTCTGTGGAACAACGGGGCAGTACCTCTGCTACGATCTTTAATCCATTCCAGGCATAGGATGATTGCTATGGGCTCGAGTGCAGCATTGAAAAATCTGCTAGCAGCCAAGCCAGGTGCGCCACTCTCCGTTTCCCAACTCTCTTCAGCGTGCTCCTCCCCCTTACACGGCCCTATTCTCCAAGCGCGTAAACAGAGGCAAATGGAACAGGAATTGGACCCCAATTTGACCGAAACATGCGACAATATCGAATCTAGTTCTCCACCCAAGTCTCCAATGCATCGATTTGCTGATGTAAACCCTTTTGACCGGACCCTGTTACACGCCAGAATGTACCGTTCGCTAGGAAGCAATTATCGATCCCTGCCCCCTCGATTTCGGGTACCATTAGACAGCCAAGAGTCAATTAGCAGCGTGCGATCCGAGACCAGGCTTAATCAAACAAAACAGTTGACAAATTTGCGCAATCCTTTACGTTCTTCAAGCTTGGAACGTTACCCCGTTGAGCAAAAAGAGTCATCCGCGCGATTTGCATGGAAATCCCATGACGGAGATGAAGACGATGGGTTGGAGCCAAGCTCAAGTCAGCCCAAATATATTGCACCAAAACGACCGTATTCCACCCAATCTTACCACTTTGACGATGAGGAAAACGACCAACCTATTGACTTCAGTCTTAAATACAGCGAGGACGTCCCTACGACTTCCAATACGGAGTACAAGCCCTTGGATGCTCAAGTAATGGTTTACTCTTCCTATACGGAAACGGATCTAGACGAGCCGGAACAACCGACGAATTTTTCCTTACGCTACGCCGAGAAAGAAGAAGAAGTGGCTAGACATCAACCGGATTTGAATAACGATGCGGACGATTCCATGCAAACGTATTACACCGAAGGAACGCCGTACGAGACACCGAGTCATATTTCCTTGGCTACATCTATGACGGACTTGCGGGAACCCCATTCGCGACCGCAAGAAACGATCGACGAGGAGCAAAAAGAAGAAGACGATGATGAAGAAGAGGAAGAAGGGGATGTTAATGGGATTACGACGCCAGATCTTTCCGGTACCCGATCTCGGGCCTCTATGATCAGCTCTTCGCCCTCCACTTCGCGTTCTGGAGAAGAAGAGGAAAACCGGATTGAAGATGACAAGCAAAGTAAACACGAAAGACCGACACCGCCTAACAAAGCCATGAGGGCGGACTCGGCCAAAACGGTCACGTTTTCGGCTGAAGATAACTACGCCGAGCAAACGCCGCTCATGTTTTCGCGTTGTAGCTCTTTAGGCTCGCTAGGAAGCATTGATCAGCAGCCACTGCCCGATGATGGCTCGGTGGTGAGTGAATTCAGCCGCCTAACTAGTCGGGTTGTGTCACCCAGCGAGCTACCTGATTCACCTTGCCAAACTATGCCTCCAAGTCCCAAGCGTCTGCACGCCCCTGTAGCTTTCCCTTCAGCGCCGCAGACGGCAACAGCTGTTGTCAATAAACCTCTGGGCAATACTAGCGGTTCGCCCTCCAAACCGCGGCCGCCTGAACGGAAGTTTCTCGAGCGATTTGGGGACCAGTTCAATGACGATGACGTTAAGATTTACGGACAAGAAGGGACGCCAGCCTACTCTAAAATCCCCAGCCCTTTAAGCGTTTTGTCAATTGAAGATGATATGGACGGAGATGCAAACGAAGGACCGGTGAAAAGCGAGCCTTTCCGACTAGAATCCTCAACTTTGTTTCGACCCGTCACCCCAGACCAGCAAGGACGTGTAAGTCAAAGTCAAAGCGTAGAAGTCACTCGAGTCTCGTACCGTAAATTTGAAACGACCAGCGTCGCAGCAGGAGCTAAATCGAAACCATTGTTGGAAGATTACGAAGCCGATTTCGATATTGAGAACCAATTGCTGGTCACGACCACGCGGAGAGTTGAATTTAAAGAGTCCAAAGTATCGGCCTCGACCACCACGACGTTATTAGCTGGAGCAGCAGCTCCTACGTTGGCAACGGGTCAAATTACTGGCTCCAAGTCCACGTTTGCGTTCGTTCAGCAGCAAAATTCGGATGTCTTTAAGGACGCCTTCCGATCATTCAATGAAGAAGGTACGCCAGGGTTGACACGTGCGACTAGCCTTAGCTCGTTGCATATAGACGATCATTCAATAGCCAGTCCGCCGAAAAGTCCAGCGCATGAGACGAAAGCCACGCCCCCTTTGCCTCCACCCAGCGCGCTCTCGGTTGCGGCGGTGGCGAGGGGCGTGTTTGAAGATAATGTGCGCATGTTCACCGAAGAAGGTACACCAGGTTATACCCGCGCCACCAGCTTGAGTTCCTTGACCTTGAACATGTATGATGATACCTCACCTGAGAAAATTGAGCTTTTCAGCGAGAAAGAGCGAAAAGACGAAATGGGGATTGTGGAGCAAAGCGAAGCAGCCGGACAAGCACTGAAGGGGAACGGGACCGTCATGAGGGTGGAAGAAAACCGAACGCAGCACCAACAGTTGGAAAGGGTCCCTGTCCATACCCAGCCAGCTTCGGCAGTGGAACAGCCTGTTTGGAGCGACGACGATAGTGAAGCAGACGATGACCACATCCTGAGTGCCTGCATTAGCAGTGTTCTTCCCAAAAATAAGTACGCAGTTACATTTTTTTATTGTTTTTTAAGTTTTAGTAGTGATTTAAGTGTGACAATAGTTAGCAGCTTTTTATTAGATTTTATCAAGTCGTGCTCCTTGAACAATTTGCTCCGTATTAACTCGGTTTCGTATTAATTTGTTGTTTTCGCATAAGGTAGATCTTTGTTTACCTTTTGGAACAACCTTAATGTTTACACTTACGATTAATAATAGAGCATGATTATTGTTCAGTGATCATAACTTTCCAAGGTTAACTTATTCTGTTAATTGATACATCGTTGGGAGTTACTGAATTTAGTTTCTTGTTTTGGAGCATTTTCGGTGTAGCAACATAGTTGCTACGTTGCATTTTGTTACGTTGAGATTAGGAGGGCACATGAGAAATGACTTTACAAGAATTCCAGAGCAGAGGAAATTGAATTATTTTGTTTCGGCTGTTTAATGTGTTATGTATAGATATTATTATGGCGGTTTCCGGTGTATAGGTTTTGTGACGCTTGTCTATAATGTTATATTGTCAGAAAAAAAAGGTGAATTGGGGAAAGAAGAAGGCTGACTCATGTTTTTCTGTTTTGGTTGTGCAGGAACGGGAGCACGATGCGGTCAAGCCTCAGTGCTGGCAATTTGAAGGTGATTAAGCCAACGGGCATTCCTGTACCCAAATTTACCACTTCGCCGACATCTAATAACAGCAACAAAAACCATACCACTCCGTTGCCGAAATCCGTCAGTGTGAATTCCGCCCTTAGTAGCAAGTACACGGCCGATTCCAGCGACAGTTCAGCCGAGGAGGACCAGTTCATGCTGGCCAAGTGCATTCAATCCGCGATGCCCAAATCGAGAAAGGCATCTTTGTCAAATACTTCCTCTTCTTCCAGCCACGTTTCCCGAAGTGCGTCATCGGTCAATGGTTTAAACTCCACCACCAAGGCCAATTATTACCACCGTTCCACCTTGACCTCATCGGTATCCATGGGTACGATTACGCGATCAGCCACGAGAAATGGAACCTTTCCTCGGGCTACTACTCAACCGCAACTCTCGTCTTCACGCTTGCCAGTCATGAAAAGTCCCGAGGATGCCAATCGGACAGTGACAAAGCCCAGTAGAGGCCCGATTAACCCGCGAGTACGAGCAAAGGTCCACAGCAGTCATTCGGAGCCGCGCACTCCAGTCAGCCTAGAGTCGCGTTTCAACTTCAAAGTTGAGGATACACCTGTGTCCTTTTCGCGCAATTCTTCCCTAAGCTCGCTCAGCATGGACTCGAATGAAGACACGGAAGCCGAAAAAGCCTTGTTAGAAGATTGCATCCATTCCGGGATGCCCAAATCCAGGAAAAACACCACCAACTTGGCCAAATCCAGCGCCAAAACGACTAGTAAAGCCAACGCAGAGAAGCGAGCAAGCGACAAGCCTTTGGAACCACGTAAAAGCGGAGACGGGAAAGCCAAGTCAGACCAAAGCACGCCCCAAACCAAAAGCGAGCCAGCCACACCGGAATTGCTTTTACCACCTCCTGAACCAGAGCCTGACGTGTCGACTAATGGGGAACCCGAAAGCATGTCATCAGTAATGAGCGAATCGACCCTAATAGCTATTGAAGCGACACAAGTAGCGCACAACATCAGTCGGGAATTCGCCCAACAAACTTCCGTTGAACCACTCGACATGGAGCAATTTCCCTCCTTGTCGCTTTCCACTATGGATGATGATGAGCATCTCTTTGATACGCACGGCAAAGGCGCGAGTTCGGAGTACGCGGTCAGGTACCGTCAATCACCCAGTTTCCCGCGCAAATTTGAATGCCGCCATACGGCACCGAAGATCAAGAGCGGCCAGCTGTTGCGGCAAGCGTTGGATAAGGAGAAAGCAGCGCCATGCATGCTTGCATCCACTGAAAGTACTTTAACGAGTAGTTGCCATTCCAATATCGACAACGTGAAACCGCCAGCGGAAATGTTCGAAAGCGCCTTCACGAGCCTTTCCAGTCTGCAGACGAGTTTGGTCATGAATGAAAGTTTCTACGATACCGAACACCGGGAGGCACTATTAGAGCAATTAGCCCAAATGGAAGCAGCCGTTTTGGTATCGCCGGACCAAAACGCCAATTTGCCCATCGCCGAGGCCGAAACGGACTCCTCTAGGAGCAGCCAAGAACGGCGGCTGACGCCCAAGGAAAGGCGGCAAACGGACAAGGAGCGATACCAAACATACACCCTCCCCGGTATGGGCAACGAGTCAGGTGGCGATACCGATTTCGAAGTACAGGACGGTTCCGAACCGGAGTTGGCGTCCTACAAAAATGACGAAGAGGAATCCACGGAGCAAGATATGGACGAGACGCTCAGGGCGGATTTTACTACCACCAACAGTAGTACGATAACCGAGAGCGTACGCAAGACGGCCAAACAACGTCGCAATGAAAACCGTGAAAGGTACCAGACGCGTACCATCAGTGGCAGCGATACCAACCTAAGTACCGATATGGCTGCTTTGACGCTGGCAGGTCCCAACAAGCCTGACAGTGTCTCTCCAGAGCGAGATTTCGAGTTGAATTTTGATGAATTAGCCAAGTTGGAGCAAGACGTCAAGTTGGTTATTTCCAATTTGAAAGAAAGTCGGGGGAATTTAAACAGCGAGTCATCCGAGCTCATGAGCGAGGAGTGCTTGCTTGAATGCGAGACGTTGAGCTTGGTTTCCAGCGGCTCCGAGTTCGATATGTTGTCCATATCGAGCAAAACACGGAAGCCGTCTTTGCTGGCACAAGAAGTGGAACTGGTTCAAGTGTTCCAGGAAGAAGTCGAAGAAGAAGCTGAACAAGACAGGGAAGAAGGAGTCAAGCCACGGATTGTCAAACCGTGTGAGAAAATGAAAGAAGAGGTTAAAGTCATCCGTGGACGCAAGAAGGTTTTCTCGGTCATGAAAACCATGTCTCCCAGAATTACCAGTCAGCAGCCACCCAATACTGGGCGCGTATTGGCGCCGGTTACACCCACCCCTCGTAGTCCGGTGCTGAACCGTATTGCGCGAAGGGGACGAAGCGCGTCCCCGGCAAGCGGAATTCGATGCGATTCCCCATTAGCCAACGTCCGACCTAACCGAACTTCGGCTTTGCGACAAACCAGCATGCAAAAGCTTGCCAATACTCCCAAAGCGCTCTCGACCACATCCGTACCAGAATCCTCGGTTCCGTCGCTTCGGTTCAAGCCGGGGATGTCCCGGTTCGGGACCAAGGGAAGCAGCGCACCGTGCAGTCCACGTCAGTCTACCCAGAACGAAACGGCTAATGCGCGCCTACCTCTCGAGAATGATCCCCGTCGAACGTTCTCAACAACTCCTCCCAAATTACAAGGCAAAAGTCGAGTTGAAACGCGGCCTACGGCTGTCGTACCGCCTCCGAAAGCGGAAGAACCCCCGAGACCCAGCTTAGTTTCCGTGGGCAAACAAGGCACGTTTACCAAGGAAAAAGCAGAACCGTCTGCAGCATCCGAACCGGTTAGGCTAAGTGTGCCAGAACCTGCCGATCTGAAGCCGAAAATCCCACCGAGGGTACCTCCCAAACCAAGAGTTGTTCAAGCGAGTTTGAAATCTGTAGATTCGCAGTCACAGGCGGATTCAACGAAATCCAAGCCGGCGGTTCCAAAGAAACCGAACGTGGTGGGACTTATGAAAGCGCGGTTCTCAAACCCGGAACCAGAGCGACCCAAGCCGCAGGCCACTGCGACGACTCGACGGTCAAGCTCGAATGCGAGTTTGAATTCCGAGTCTTCGGAGCCCAAGCGAACGCCGCCCAAGAAGATCGTTACGAGCAAGATTGCCAGTTTATGGAAGCAAGTGGAAGAAAGTCGTAGCAAGCAGAAAAACAATGAGACGCAAGATCAGCGGAAATGGCTAGGTCGCGGGGATGCGATTAAAACCGTGGCTGAAGACAATGCCATTAGCCCGCTAGTAACGCCCACGTCGGAGACTCGCGGCCGTCTCGTTACAAGTTCCACCTTCGAGAAGATCAGCGCCATGACTACCGGCTCCATGTCGCCCATTTCCCCTCGTGAGTTCGGGCAATTGGACGCTGCAGCTGGCAAAGGAGGACTGCGAGCAAGTCCCACGTCGCGCTTAAGTATGAAATTACCGCGATTTGCGTGGTCCGTCCGATCTAAAGATAAATCCATGCCATCGTCCTCATCGCCATCGGAAACGGATTCACCACCTGAAGATAATAAGCGGCCGCCGGGGCATACTGCGGTTATTGTTACCCACCTGTAAAGAGAATTGGGAAAAAAACGATAGGAAAGGCAGAAAGTAACACGCGAAAGCACTAAGTTACGTGAGTATCGTTTCTCATATTTAATGATTCCATTCTCAGCGGCCTGGGAGTTCCCCTTGCGGCAAGGAATAATAAACTTTCTCCTTTATTCTTCATGCGAAAAAAATTGCTTCCGCAATTCCGCCAAAAAGCATGCTCTTCGTGAGAAAATCCGAGCCTCTACCAGCAAATATGTAATATATAGAATCACTTTTTTTCTAATTAGTCTGCCGCACATGGCAGCTTCGACGGAGACCCGTTTTAAAAGTTTGATCTCTTATTGTCATTTCTGTTTTTACCCCAACTACTACAAGGAGGAATTTTAACGAACGTCGAGTAAAGTTGCAACGTGAGGGTTGTTGCAATTTGTCCTTTCCTCTTCAACTGAGTGATAGCATGAAATCTTATTATTACACACCATCCCATACCATGAACTCGAGATATTAGATACAAAGTTACGTTGTCGTGCGCTTCCTTCCTCGCATCCTTTTTCATCAAGTTACACGATATACTCATGCCACATGTAATGTATATTCATGCCTCAGCTAATTTTTCGTTTGTTTCGTGCCTCGTTTCGTCTTTGTTTCTTTGCTGTTCATTGTAGAATAACGCTTCGCTTCCCATGATATTATCTAGTCTTGTAGACTCATGATATGAAAATAAATAGCGAAGGAACAAAAAAATCCTTTTCCAACTCGTTTTCGTTTACTCCTAACGTGTTTTTTTTTTTCATGGAAATTTAAAACTGGCCAAGCTGTTTTAATAAAGAAATTTTTCGTGGAAAAGGCGTTATCGCGATCGTCGCTTAACCGACTTCCGCCCTCCCAATTTGGTAAAGATTTCAAGTGTTAGCAGCGTGCTTGACTAGCCAGTGTGAGCTTCACACGGAAGACTTTCTTTTCCCGCATGCAGTCCCGCGACTCGGACCTACAATTTTAATCTTCTGTTGGCCTTCATCAAGGGCGCGGAAACCGTCTTTGGACTATGTGAGATTTCCTCCGGGAGAAGATTAAGACAAAAAAAGCGCACAAGATACTCGAAGCAAGCAAACATCTCGCTACGGCAACGTGACTTTCAGATCCGATGTAGTGGAGAGTGTATATTGTGCCCCTGGTATTCACTAAGCTGCTGTGCTGCTCACTCGCTATGGAGTAGAAGACTGGAACCAGTCTTGAAGAGCAACTTCCCTCCTATACAATGGCCACAGTTGTTGAGAGTTCCTCTAGCAATGTGCACCGAAAAGTGAAATTGGACTTGGAGCCTATTCATAACAACATTAAACTGAATCCTTTTAACGAGGAAGCAGGCACATGGCCATCCGGGTACACAGCTGAAGTGGGTGCCATGTTCAACACTATGTGGCTTTGGCCGTGAATCTTTTTATCTTGTTATTCTTAATCGTCTCCGGATTTTTCTCTCCCGCCTAACGCCGTAAGTAGATTTGTTTTGCCAATCTATACGACGTAGTTAGAAGGTCATTTTTTTAATGGGTATGTTCAAAGCTTGTTGAATTCTTGTCTGCAACTTTTCAATTATTCTCTCGCTTGAAGTGAGTGACGGGAACAAGTTTTACGCTCATGTGAGTCAGCAAGCAGCTAATTAGTTCCCGGCTAAGTCGTAAAAGTGGTCAAGACTTTTCCATATACGTAATGTTACGCGCTACCCACACAAGCAGGTCATGCAGACAACTAGAAACGTCAAACTGACAACCAGAAATCCATGTGAGGAAACAAGTTGTTTTTGGCCGAGGATCAAAAAGGCTGAGGGTGCTTCAGGATGAAACCCACTGTAGGTTTCGGAGTGTTGGAAAAGCTGCATGGAAGCGTAGTTTTCCGATGTTTTCTCCAGCATCAGGGCAGCATCCGTCAAAATCCGGGTCATCTCATCTGGTTGAGTTCGATAAAAGGGGCTTCGCTTAGAATTAACGCATTTCTAAACTAGGACGACCCATCAACGTATACTTTTATCTCCGGGAGGTTTCTTTGATCGATACTTTGTTCCTCAAGGCCAGAAAGCTAAATTGTATGACAGAATTCGTCGTGGTTAAAAAGGTCAACGTAGAGAAGCTCAACATCAAAGCTTTTCGTTTTCTATGTTGGAAATTGTATAATGGCTTAAGCTTTCCGTGAAAATCTTTAATTGAGGAAGGGTTAAAATATAGTATCCTGATTCCCGTACCTTTTATGACGGAAGCAAAACATGTGTACAAACCGTGGGACTTTCTGTGGATTTTTTTCGGGGGTGGAGGGAATTCTATGATAAGGTTATAACGGGAATTACCAAACAAATATAACAGTAATAGAACAAAGTTAGCTGTAGGGTAATTGTACAGGAAAACGCGGTAGTTGTGTATCCGTGTCTTATTTCTTTATTGTTTATTCCTTTTGAAGATTCGTGATCCATTTGTTATAAGTAACAGAAAAGGCAGCCTATATAACAGAAGGAGTTAATTGTTGGGTTCGGTGTATGACACGCTTGGAAGCTCAAAGACAACTTCATTATTGAAGATGGCCAGTAAACCAAAGAAAGTTTTTTCTTTTATTCTAAGCTTATAATAGTGCCGAAGTAGTAGAAACTTCTTCGCTTAACACTGTTTTCCCGTCGTCACTTCGAATTATTGTTCATTTAAAGTATCCCGCCATTTTTTATTTCCCTTTTTTGATTTGTAATTTAACCAGCGTAAGCAATTTGCCTTTTGCCAGACTATTTATTGGTCGACTTTGATTTTTACGTAGATTCGAGTTATTTACAGGGGAGGTAAGGAAGGGGAATGAAAGGGATGGAAGGCAGGGAAAGGAAGGGCAGGCTCGTTGATAATTCATTTGATATCCATCCCGTAAAATTTACTATGGAGTAAATTTGACTGTCGCCAGTAAATTTGTAAATTTGAATCCCACCATTAATTAGCTACCCATAGCGGAGAAGTGAAAGAAACTGACCTTAAGGGACCTTTTGCGTTTTCCGAAAACCGACTTTCAGATCTAAGAAAGGCAATGGAAACATACTTGTAGTTTGCCATACCCATATCTGGTCCTGATCTATTAATTCTTAGCGACCTTGTCCTAATAACTTTTGGTATAAAGACAAAGGACATAGCTACATTTTTGGTCATCAAGACAGCACTTGGACACTGGACTCCTGACGAAACAGCATAAAAAATAAAACTAGCAAAAAAGGAGTACATAAGAAAAAAACGTTGGTTCGTTGCAGTATGCCTTTATAAGGCGGAAATGGTGCGAAGGTTCCCGTACTTTAGTCGTTAGCTCTATCAGGTTTTGCGTTGCCTAGCCAAAGCAACAGCTTCATGGCTACTTGGTATTTCCTTACCAGGACGGCGTGCTTATTAATAAGGCTACAGGCTAGCCAGCAAAAAAAATGGCCCCCCAGGAAAATCCGAGTTAAGCATAAAAAGCGTCAAGGAGGAACCTGTTACTGTTGGTTATGGTTAAAGATTCCGCGCACGAGCAGCTAGATGGGCACTATTAAATCACTCGAGCAAAGGATTATATAGCGGCGAGATGCTGCCGAGAAAATATCGCGTGTCCAATACCCCATTTCCGTAATAAGCCATGCCGATTATTACATCTAATGCACATTGAAAGTGTATTGCTTGAAACTGCTGATTGAGCATTATTTTTTCTAGGTAATCTGAACAGCTGCCCAAAGTTGGCCAAGTATTGGTTTATAATTTATTCTTTTGTGTAGGTACATCATGTCCCCTGCTACTGACCCTGAGCTAAACAATGTCCCTACCCGAAAACGGCGTGTATTGAAGCAACTGAAGAAAATTTTACCAAGCGATCACATTTGCATCCAACAGCATTTCCCGCGTTTTTATGCGAAATGCAAGTCCCTGAGACTCGTTCGTGACCACAAAACCGACGCCGTCGCAGAAGATCCTGATGTCTTGAAGGAGGCCATTGTAAAAGAGCAAAACCAACGCAAGTTGCAAGACAAGACCGACCAATTAACTTCCCAGTGCCCTTCTTTCACAGATAAGAAGAAACACGAGGGCCCTGTACGAAAAGTTAATCTGGTTGTTCAAAATACTCTTGTACAAAAGCGCAATAACTCCGAACAAGAAACTGCACATGGCTCCTTGCAATTACCCTCCTCCGCCTCAGCAGCAGTCCTCAATTCAAAGGCTAATGGTCTTTTACGTTCGAATGAAGGAGAAGTACAACTTCCGGCAAAACAGCCCCGCGAGAGTGTTGTTGTTAATCTCGAATCAGTTGTTGTGTCATCACCAGTACCAGAACTAAGCACAACAACAGGGGGAATTAAATTGAAAAGACCGTCTCGATTGTTACTAGTACAATCTCAGTCCGATCTCAAAACTCGCCATTCCACCGACTTCAAGTCGCCCACCGAAACTCCCACCTCTAGAGCAGTCCCGAAATTTTCTGTTATTTCGGCGTCAAGTCCTTTGATTCAACGATCCTTAATTCACCCAGGTAATCCTCGAAGATCGTCGTGTGGGCCGTCTTTCCTGGTAAGATCCAACTTGGGACAATGGCGAAGTTCCGTCAGGCCCAAAACGGCCAAAAGCTCGCCACCTACGCCGACAGCCCCCGAAGATGGAGTGGATATGGCCGTATCCATTTCAACAGCCACCTTAGACTTGAGTTCACATTTAGAATCTATTAGTTTGCAAAGAGGATGTTGGCTGCAGGCCACGTTAACCAAACGCAGCCGTTCTCCAATGAAAATTGTGGAAAGCAATGAACCTATTTCTAATTCTAGCGACGAATCCTCACCAGCTACGACTCCCCGTGTTATTTTCTTACACCGTAAACGGTCACCGACCGAAAGTGTTTCTCGATTAGAACTAGCCAAAGAGATTTTGGCGGAATTTGAGCGGCAGAAATGTGAAAGTGTGCCAAATCTGACACCCGAATGTGATTCGGACAGTCAGAACGAGTCGTCAAACGTTTTTAACGATCTGTAATTTGTGTTCGTTTTTATTATTATTTTTTAATATTCAATTTCCATTCATAAGGCTTGGGTGCAAGTCTTTTACGTCAAGCTTAAAATTAAGTAACTTTTGAAGTGGGACGCAGCCAAATAATTTGCGAACTGTATTTATTTGTAAGTCTTAGTGGAATTAACGCTTTTCTCGCTGGGGGGAAAAGAAAAGGCGTTATTTGAATTCTTGCCAACGTCCGAGTCTTATTTGCTACGAAAAAATAAACATTGTGAATATCCATTTTTTTAAGCTTGGGGAAAAAACACATGGTTCTTGGCGGTTTATTAGTCAGCGAATTTTATATACAAGAAAAATATGTTCGATCAGGTTTTAGTGGCAGCCGCAGCTTTTCACCACCATGTTGCGATACTTTTTCAAAATGACATTAGACGTGTCGTCGAAGTAAAGGACGGAAATCGAGCTTAATTTGATCGGTGCACAACAAGGCTTGGGATACTGGTACGGATTCATCAAATGGACCAGAGTTTGAACGATGGCGTGATTGGATGCATTCATGTGCGCGTTCAATGGAAAAGAGCATTCGCCGTTACAATAGAAGGCTGCATAGCCATCAGGAGCAATAATCCAGTCCTAGTTAACAAGACAGGTTAACATAACATCTGTTCTCAAATTGGTGTTAAACTAGACTTACGTGCCAACCTAAATCGCGGAAGCTGACATACAAATTCTTCTTTTGGCAACTCCTTCGAGCATAACGCGGGTCAAAATCTAGTAAGAAAAGTTAAGGTAATAAGACAATGTTTATTATATAGGATTTATAGGAAAGCTTACCGGAATAAGGGTTCCATGCGGTGGTATCATCAGCGTAACTCACGTCTTTATTGCCGTTTCGACGTTTGTTATTGCCAGTTCCGTTGGCTGCTCGGCGTCTGCGTGAAGGAAGTCGTCTTGGCTCGTCTTCTTCGTCATCTACAACATTTTCATCCTGTTGTTGCAGATTTAAAAATTCTGTCCAGTCAGGCTTGTTATCCTCTTCCTCGGCGTCTTGAGTAGTTTTTTGTAAGCGGAAATACCCAACCATGAATGGCTGAAGATCTTCTTCGCCCTTGGAGCCAACGATGCCAACATCTTGTACATTTATTTCCCCGTCTAACGAAAGTTGTGTTTGGTCAAAGCGTTTCCGATATGCAAAGCCAATGGCTGTGAAGCCTTCCGGCTAAACACCTGGCATTTGTCTGAGTTTCTACGCACCTGAGACGTGATGAGCGGTTAGTCGAAGACCTTTGTTTGCTTCGGGCGATACCATCCAAGATTGCAGGGCTTTGGTTACGTTTAGCGCTACCCAGCCTTCATTTAACTGATCCATTGAAATTTCTTCTTCTACTACGTCCCTATTAACATTAGATTCGTAGTTTTTGTACTAAATTGACGTGGCTTCCGTTACCTGTCTTCACCTAGAAAGCGGTGAACTCGTAAAACAATCCCAGACAGATGATCATAGATCGCACTTTGAGCATCTAAATGCTTCAAGTAAACGCGCAATTCAGCATTCAAGGGAAATGTATTCCGTGCGATTTCGGACAAGTCGAACCAAAAGACGGAATCCCTGTGGTGGTGTCGTAGTTGATGACCTACCAATTTAAATATAGAAATCTTTACGCAATACAATACTAAATAAATACCATGGTTAACAAAGCTCATGATGAGGTCGCTTTGATCGATGGCAAGAACATCGTTTCGAGAAATATTGAACTCATTTTCAAACAACTTAGGTTCTAGTTTTAAGCCCCCAGAATCTTCTTCGGTAAAGGAGCGGTACACGTCCAGTAAAAATCTGGGTGCGGGATTGACAGTGCCGTGTGCACTATTGAAGTTGGGACGCGGTCGGTGATGAAGGCCAAGCAAATGAAGAATTTCCTGCTGAACTTCGCGCTTGGCTCGGTGAGAGAGTTCTTTGTGCATTACCGTTTGATCAAAGCCATTGTCGGAATAGAAGCCGGATAAGGATGCGACCACAGCTACAACTGAAAAAACATGAATTGTCACAAGCAACCACAGAAAGCATGTCCTTTTAGCTTCCATGTTTTGTCACACTTCCACGTCCCGTATGTTATGCCACAATGTCAGCTAGTCCGCTACAAGAGCTTACCTGTGCTTGTGGGGCTTGTCAGTCCCCAGAAGGTTCAGGTTCGCTCCCTTTCTGATAATTCGCTTTCTAGAGGTTTGGACCTTCTGGCCATCTGGCTGTCTTAGCATACTGCATGTGCATGAAGAATGGAATGAAAAACAGGATTTCGGTCCGAAAGACCCACCTCCTCAAGCCTTCGAGGTTCATGAGAAGCGAAATGGGTGGAGATGACAACGCAAAAGAATCGTCGTCGGCAGGGTAGCTGTTTTTCTAATTATTTGCTTTGTAATCTTACATTTAGATTGTAAGCTTTATTGTTGGGGTTGGATTCTTGTTGTATGAGCAAGTGGGGAATGAATTGCTAATTTTTCAAGAGTTTTTGAAATACCTACTGTGAAGTCGCCAAAATCAAGCAGAATTACAAGCCTGGTGTGATCAGCGTTTAAAAGGTAAGTTTGTATTCCGTCTAGTCAAGTGTTGAAGAACCGGGCGTCGGATTGTTTTGAACACAGATTCGGATCAAGTAAGCTGAAAAGTGATAATATGTGTTTTAATTTAAACATTATTGTGCCAGTAAAAATTGTATTGTAGAATCAAATGCGCTAGTTTTTTTCGTGCAGAAATTATTTAGGATTCGTGTGCACTGGGTATGACTCAGCCCATCCCACATCCATATTTGGCCGTTTCCGTCTTTTTTTAGTTCGTATTTCATAACGGTCGTTTCATATATAAGTCAATCATAATTACTAAAGCTACACAACAGCAAGCTTCCTTGCTTGTTTCTAACTCTTTTTATTCCTAATATAATAAATACGTAATTGTAGTTCACCGCTTCCTTTGTAAGGCAGAATTCTCTGTAGTATTGAGAGTATGGTACCAGCATGCTTTTCCACTGTCTTTCCCCTTATGCTTATCTTTATATGACACATCCTTTGGATGTTATCTTTCCGTCACCTTAGTTAATTTCTGGTTTGATTAAGGCAGATGACTATATTTAATCTTTTCCTATTTAAAATTCAGATATAAGCCCCAAAATGTCAGCACCCACTGTGTCTGCATTCGATGATATTTTACAAGGGCCATTCCAGGCATTCTTGCAATGTTCAAAGACCATTGGTGGTGATGTTGCCACAATTTCTTCTCTAGTGGAAGATACCTTCAAGTAATCCTAATGTTTATCTTATGAATTTTGTAAAACAATATTTGTGTAGGACCCAGCGAGCCTTTTTGATCATTGCTTCGCAATCCAAGACACCAGCACAGTCTGACTTGGCAAACCTACTACGTCCCACGTGCGATTGTATTCAAGCCATCCAGGACTACCGTGACAAAAATAGGACATCACCATTCTTTAATCATTTAAGCGCCATGTCGGAAAGTATTCCCGCATTGGGCTGGGTTACAGTGGTACGAATAAAATTTAAGCACATCGTTATTCCTGCCATACTTCAATGGTATAACTTATGTAGAGCCCCACGCCAGCTCCGTACGTGAAGGAAATGAATGATGCCGGGCAGTTTTATACCAACCGAGTATTGAAAGACTGGAAAGAAAAGTAAGCTTTACTTAGAAATTTTTTAGATGCTAAAACACATTGGACACCTAGGGATAAGAATCACGTTGACTGGGCTAAATCTTGGGTACAAACGTTAACTGAACTACAAGCTTACGTCAAGCAACATCACACAACTGGCTTAGTATGGAATGCCAAAGGTGGCGACGCCAAAACGTCAAGCGGTATGGCAGAAATTTCGTTTATTACAAAAGTATTCATGAAGTCTGTTTCTGGAACAGGTGCTGCTCCTTCTGGCCCACCTCCGCCTCCCATGCCCGCTGGTAACTTGTTTGACGAAGCTACTGAGGAAGATGAAGCTGCCAAGGCCAAGTCCCAATTGTTTTCTGAACTTAACAAAGGCGAAAACGTCACTAAAGGATTGAAGAAGGTCACTGCTGATATGCAAACTCACAAGAACCCCAATCTACGAGCCGGACCTGCTCCGTTTAAACCAGCTGTGGCTCCTAAGCCGGGCTCAACTGTTGCACAGCCCAAACCTGCTGATAAACCCGCGAAAATGGCTCTAGAAGGCAAAAAATGGATCCTGGTAACATTAGCTTGCGTAATAAGCAACACCAGATGGTCATACGTTTTTTTGTTTGTTTTTTAGGAATACCAAAAGAATGCTTCTGGACTCGTCATTGATCAGACGGAGATGAATCAAGTGGTGTATATGTATAAATGCGAAGGTTCCACTGTGCAAGTGAAGGGCAAAGTTAACTCCATAGTAATGGACTCGTGCAAGAAAGCTTCGGTTGTTTTTGATAACGTGGTTTCTTCCATGGAATTTATCAACTGTCAGTCCGTCCAGATGCAGGTACGTTAAAATGGTATGACTTGAAGAAACTTAATGGCTACTACGCAAGTTCTTTTTTTTAGGTTTTGGGACTAGTGCCAACTATTAACATCGATAAAACCGATGGGTGCCAGATGTACTTAAGCAAGGAGTCACTGCAAACGGTCATTGTTTCTGCGAAGTCATCTGAAATGAATGTTATGGTACCCAAGCCTGATGGGGATTATGTAAGTTTTCACGTGATAGAAGCACATGATGGAGTATATCCTTTTAATGACTAATTTAATGTTGTGTAACAGGTGGAGTACGCAGTTCCTGAACAGTTTAGAACAACGTTTAGCGGTAAAGGCCTGCATACCGTAGTTTCGGAAATTGCCTAAGTTCCAACCCAACATTACTACCCCTTTGCCGATTTTCTTCACTGTATTAATTCCTTGTCTTGATTTGTTTCTTCACTTATAATGAGTTTAACTGTGAACATTACAACTGTCTTCCCTATCGTGGTCTGGATGTTGTCTAAATGATTAACGCTTTTCTCCGCGAAAATTAATTGTCATTTGAAGGACTCGGTTTGAGTATTGCTGGTGTCTCTCTACTTTCGGGTCACTATTCTAAGCGAAATAAGTGTTTGTGCTTTACAATGCTGTAAGCATGGTAGCCCGTTTAGAATACAAGCTTGGCATGATTATATTGCTATTCTCTATTAAAAGCTATAACCCTGGAAACTTTGCTGGTACTACGCGATTGTTATTCATCTTGAGTTTGATTCTGGCGCCTCATTTATTTTTTTAACTCTTGGCAGAGGGCGATAGCTTACCAACGACGAACGACACTTCGTGTTTTGATGTTTTCTGTACTTTTTTGGTCGTTTTTATTCGTATTAGATATCGTGAGTTGAGTAAGTATTTTATTACATCATATAAAATATTACTTTTCTACCTGTGCTATGCTTTTGAAGATAGGTATAGCTGAGGTTGATTTTATATTGTTGCATGTTGCAGCCAGCAGCAAGCAGGTCAGACAATCAAATTGCTTTAAGAATTAGAAAAAGAAAAATAATTACATTGCTTCCTAAATAAAGGTGGGTCACGTGGCAGTGATATGACGGCTATTCAGGGTGTAAATTATTTGCCAGGCAACATGATCATGGGTATTCCTCCTGGTAGAGGAAGGGGACGTGGGTACAGGATTATGATGAACATGCCGGGGAATAGGGGTACGTTCATAAATTGTTGTGGCTGTGATTTATTTATGATCTTTAGGTAATTTTGGTAATGACTTTCGTCCAGCTCAGCCACGAACTCTTGAAATGCTACCTAACATCTCAGCTAGTAATGCGTTACCTGCACACACACCGGTTAATGACGATTTTCCTGAAACTTCGCGGACAAGCTCTAGTGATGAAGCTGCCGAAAATGGTTCAAAAATTAAAACCCCTATGTGTCTAGTCAATGAACTAGCTCGTCATAATAAGGTCTGTTCAGTAGGATATGACCTCCAAGCGAAGCAAAGTATTTTTTTTCGTCCCTAGATTCCGCATCAGTATCATTTGACCGATGAAACGGGCCCTCCTCATAAACGTACTTTCACTGTTACGCTAAAGTTGGGTACAGAGGAATATAAAGCTTGTGGACCCAGTATCAAAAAAGCTCAGCATGCTGCAGCATCGCAAGCTTTGAAAGAAACACGGTACCCGCATCCCCCTCCTAAGCAGAAGTCGACCGCAATGAAAAACTCTAACACGATCAACTCGTTGACACCCACAGTTGAATTAAACGCTCTAGCAATGAAACGAGGACAGAGAGCTCTGTATCAGTCCATGCCCCCTGTACCTATCCCTGGTCAACCTCCGGTGCAACCTTATATTCGTAAGTTAATTATTTCGGTGCACCAGCGTAAAATATATCTAATCTATTTATTTTTAGTACGTAGGGTTTTGTCAGATGGCGGTCAGGAACCCTATTGCCCGCCGGTACGTACGTTAATACTTCTTGCTTCAGTTAAAGTCTGTGTCGATGTTCATTCACGTTCGTAATGCGCTTGTTTAGGCACTGCCCTACTCTCCAAGTGTAAGACCGGAAGTTTATAATGGTTTTAGTCGTGGATCTTACCATGCCTCTTCGGTAAACTTGTTAAAATTATCCGAAGCTTAAAATAAAACAACCATATGTTTCTGTGGTTTGTAGCGGTTCTTGCCTTTCCGACCGCCAGTACCCCCTATGTTGTACTGCGTTTTTCTCACGCTAGGAGACGATTTGCGTTTTCAAGGCGAAGGCCCTACCTATCAGCTTGCCAGGCATGATGCAGCGGCTAAAGCCTTAGCTTACTACAAATCTCCACAGGCCGTGGAATCTGGTGACAAAGGCGATCAGCCAGGTAATACGTTAAATTTAACTGGCAGTTCTTGAATGCTTAATGTGCTTAGACGGTTCTGTGTCGAGCGATGTGGATGTTTCTGATGGTGAAAACAAGTCCCGTATTTCCCTTTTGTACGAAGTGGCATTAAAGCGCGGCCTGACGCTGGATTTCAAGGTAGTTTCGGAAACCGGGCCACCGCACTTGCGTACATTTGTGACGCAGTGTAGCTTGGGCGAATTGACCAGTGAAGGCGAGGGCAACGGAAAGAAAGTCTCAAAGAAAAAGGCAGCTGAGAGAATGTTGGAAGAGTTAAAGAAAAACAACATGCTAAACCCTCCAGTTGTGGTTTCCGGCAGTAAACTTAAGGGCAAAACTGTTTTACCCAAGAAAAAACCGAAGAATTTGGTCAAGGTGGTACTATTCCGTTTTTTAAAAAGAAATCCTAACTCACCTAGTTATTTTTCGTATTTGACTAGGATATGACTCCTGTTCAAAACGAAGAGTCTGCCCTAGCAATGGACCCGGTTTCTAGATTAATGCAGTTGCAACAAGCTCGCAAGGGCAAAGAACCTGTATTCACCTTGATTTCGGATAAAGGAAACCCCAGAAAGCCAGAGTTCGTTGTTCAAGTATGTTTTGCCAGCTAAATTTATGAAGATTACATTTTTCTCAATTAATGCTGTATTTATGAAGGTCTCAGTCGATCAAAAGTCATGCATAGGCACAGGAGCGAAGAAAAAATTGGCGAAAAAAGCAGCTGCTCAAAAAATGCTAGAAAAGCTATCAGGAAATGAGAACGACTCACCTTATGGTAGCGATACGCCCGACTCACGTAACGCAAGAGCTGTTAACCAACTAGGCGATGCTTTACAACAGGTTAAACGATATTAGGTTCATTTCACTGCGCAATAACCGCCAAATGTTGTACAGGTTAATCTATCCAACGAGAGCGAAAAGCCTGAAAGTGTGATATGTAACCAGCAGCCGATGCCCGGGGTTTTGGTAATATCCAAATCGATTAAAACTGAACAAGGAGCCAAACCTGTATCGTCGCCGTCTTCTGGTCCAGTTCCACCTGTCTCTGCTGGTCCAGCGTCTACGGTTAATATAGTTGTCGATTTTTTCGACACGTAATAATTTGGTGTGTCGTTTATAGGGCGTACGACCAGAAATTCAGCTGAAGTACTTAGCCGAAATTGAAGGATTTTCTGTCCACTACGAAGATTTTCCCAAATCAAATCGAAGTGTTTATCTGTCCTTGGTTACCGTGAATACTAATCCTCCTCAAGTCCGACACGGTGTTGGGGCCACCTTAGAAGAGTCTCGCGATCAAGTAAGAAAGTTCGATGGCAACTAATTTGCGTACGTGTAAATGTAACGTTTTTTACTTCTTCTTAGGCTGCAAAATGTATATTACGATTTCTGGCTGAAGAGGGACTAGATAGTCTGGAGATTGATTCACAGAATCAAGCTCCGGGAGAATAATTAAAAAAAGACTCCTACGTATTTGCTACTTAGTTACGACCGTCTTCAATCTGTTGTGCAAACAAAATAATATGTATCTTCTAATTGCACATGGGCTAAGGAATACTGGCAAAAGAATCACTTTCATAATATTGCATGCATACTATTGCCCCTGTTGTCTCCTAAAGCTAAACTTAGAAGTGCCGTGTAAAAATGCAGTTGGCGTTTAATATTCGTTTCGGTGTTTTTGTTTCTTTTCTGTCTCGTGACTTGCTAAGGCGAGATTACAGACACATCGTCATTGTCGAAGAAGCCTTAAACATTATAAATAGGACGGGACTTTTTCAGAGGGAAGCAATATGAATATGCAAGCTGCCTCGTTATTTATTTAAGTGCGTAACCTACATCTCGCCAGTAATTACATCTGGAATTCGCTGAGAAAGATTCCGCAGTTTTCATTGAAAACAAAAGGTGAAGTCGATTCCAGTATTCCTGTAGTAGTGGCAGTCAAATACCTTGCATAAAACGCATAATTCCATACTCTGCCGTACGCTCTGCAAGTCGCGTTTTGCTCTTCGTTTTTCGCTGCAGCTCCCATTTCAGTGTTGAAAGTACTGCCTCCTTCCGTGTGCTTCCTTGCTTTGTTATTGTGCAAATATCTGCTCAGTTTTACGCTAAGTAACCTGAAGTTTTGTCAAAGGTATATAGTGGTTTATAAAGCTTTTCTGATGTGTACAAGAGTACTTCCCGGTTTGCTAAACCGTTTGACAGTATCAGGAATGCGAAGGGGTTTTCCTATTCAGGTTCAAAGTTATCGGTTAAAAGGCGCAATTGTCGAATCGAATGGAGCTTTGCAAGACACATCCCTGGCAGAGAAAAGTACAATAGCGGAAATTATACCTCCACATATCCACCCTCTTCTTCCTCCATTACTTGAAGAGCTAGGAAACGTGGCCCCCCACCATGTTCCTAGCTTCAATTTAGCCAGTTATGTTAACAAAAGCCCACTATTGCAAGAATTTGTCAAATTAGGTGTTGAGTTACATAAATGGGACAAAAAGCCCGGAGTTGCCAATCTAATTCTCAAAAAAGGGTTCGAGGAAGATATAGCTCCCGTTTTGCAATTTCTCGTGGACCACCATGTTCATCCGGATAGTTTGGGACGTGTTATAACCAACAATCCTTTGATATTTCGTGAGGATTATGGCAGCCTTCAGTCTCGCGTAAATTACCTCTATTCTAAGAAGTTCGATGGCAAGATGGTCGGAACCATTATAACTCGAAATCCATTCTGGCTTTGTTTTAGGTAAATTGGAGTATGCGAACATCTTTGCTTAATATATATATTTTTTAAATGGCTTTAGCGTGGAACGCATAGATCGGAGACTAGGATTTTTTCAAAAATACTTTGGACTGAAAGGCCCTGAAGTTAGAGACCTTGCGGTGAAGAATCCTAAGCTTATAACACGGAACTTACAAGATGTCAAAGTATTATACCTTTTCACATGTAGAATATTAGCTCATTAGGTCTTGCTAGACCCTTGTTTTCACGGTCAAAGAAGAGATGGGCTTTAGCGATGACGAGTCGAAACGACTATTATTTGAAGCTCCAAGAATTTTTACAACAAGTAAAGAATCGTCTCGTATCACGAAGTTGGTCAACTTATAACTTATCTTAGGTCGGGATGCCTTAATCAGGAGATTCGAAGTTGTTCATAACTTGATTGAGCTCCCACGGGAGACCATCCTCCAGTTTCCAGTCCTGTTGACGACTCGCGAATTTAAATTGAAAGAACGTCATTTATTTTTACAAAGCTTGGGCAAAGTACAGTACAATCCCAAACAAGAGAACTATGTTTCTCCGTTAGATCTTGCGCTTTTGGACGATGTGGAATTCTGTAAGCAAGTGGCCAAAGTTCCTGTGCAACACTTCAACGACTTCTTAAAAACGCTGTAAAATACACACAATATGTAAACCAAATCAAGTCCAGCTACGTAAATTTCCCGAGTTCCACTTTCTTCTGTAAAAGTCTTGAAGAGCGATATATAAAACTGTCGATGATTCCAGCCACCGTAAATATGCCTCCAATAATAGCGCAGACATCCGTTAAAAAGTGGCCGATTGACCTAAATCAATCAACTCTATTACATCCCTAAACTAAATTTCCGAAACTCACTTTTGTTTTTCGCTGTAGCGGATCATTAAAGGAGAGAGTTCGTAGCTAAAAAATACTCCTGGTAATCCAGACTCTCCAGTCTTCATATTGACTTCTTTTTGGTGTCGGGTGGCAGAAAACTGATTCGTTTGCAAGGTCGCCCCATCATTTCGAGCGTAGGTGGTAGGCACGATTTTAATGTAATACTGAAACATCATTGAGCCTGTAAAATAAAAAAAAAACTTTATTGAACTAAGTATATTCATATCTTTTTTTTCCGTATTGGAATAACAAGTCTAATTCTGAATCTTCTGTTTAGGGAAAAGCTCTGACACTCATACACAATGCCGGTTCCTATGGGAGGTGGATACGGTCAATCCGGCCCGACTTGCTGGGATAGGATGAAAACTGGCTTCATGATTGGTTTTTGTGTCGGCATGGCTTCCGGTGGCTTATTTGGTGGCTTTTCTGCGTTGCGGTATTTTCATTATTGCATTTTCCCGATTGAGGAGATTTTCTTGTCAACTTTTATGTGAATATAGGTACGGTATGCGGGGCCGCGAACTTGTCAATAGCGTAGGCAAAGTTATGTTACAAGGTGGAGGAACCTTTGGTACGTTTATGGCTATTGGAACGGGTCTTCGGTGTTAAAATGTTTCCAGGATTTTCATATGGTACCTCTGCCTCTGGTCCGCCACATAGCATCTTATGTCAGTTCCATTTAGTTGAGAAATAAACGGCTGCGACAGCTTTTACAGTAAAAAGTCGAGAAAAAATTACTTACCTTTGTCTGCTACGACGTGAGTGCCATCAATGGGATTTGTCTTTCCTTGTAAGCTACGACCAAATGCCAAGTGACGTATACGGTGGGTTAGGTTGAAATCCTCCGCATTGTACGGATTTACGTCGTGAACTAGAAAACAAAGTTATCAGTTGGGATTAAGCTATACGAAGGCACATACTAACCATGAACGTGACTGATGTAGTAACTTTTGCCAGGTGCAATGTGAAAGCTACCACCAACCTAACGTGAGATCCATTAATGCTTTACTTTTCTGATTAACGCAAGATTGCGACTTCTACCCTGTTAACTTCCAAAGTGCCGTAGACTTGACAACCTTCCTTGAAGGCTTCCCCGTCATTGCTAAGGCTATTGTCGTTTTTGCATTGTTCAACACCCTCGGCATGAAAGGCCCAGCCTTTGGCTCTGTAAGCAGCTCGCACATCAGCACAAGTGTTGCAACATCTTGAACACCAAACGAAATAGTAGGAGTTCGAACTTTTTCAACCAGTTTTACTTGAATTCGGGACTTTCGGCTCCATAGCAAGTTTCACATTTAGCATTAGCATCCGTAGTGGTAACAGCAGACTCCAAATTCTTAGTGCTGTTTCTGTTGACAATGTCTCTTTCTGGATCATCAAGGGGCTTCCCTTCCAAATCCAGTCGTCTCTTGAAAACGTTGTCGGAGATGGCTGTTTGTTGCTCCCCAGACGAATCAACCGCGTCTACACTTAGATCTTTGAACAAAAGATAAGCACAACGGAAGATAAGCTTCTTGCAAGTATTAACTAACCACAGCGAAAACTTACACGGGCAAGCTATAGTAGGAAAAACAACATCGAATTGAATCTTCAGTTTTGGGATTCGACTAGTGTCTACAAATAGCTCTTCGGTCAATTCGACGGACAGATAATCCCTCAGCTCCACAATGAAAAGTGAAATGATCAAAATACCACTTATCAGAGTAACTAGAAAGTAAAGTAATCATTAATATTACTCGTCTTTTAAATTTATTAAATGTTATAATACCGGTTGCCCCGCTAAATGTTTTAATGCGAAAATCTTCCAAAGTTTTGGGGTATGCGTCCAGGTTACTAAGTCTCTCGAATATACTATTCGTCATGTTGGTAAAGTATTTTGTGGCGACTAAGGTAAGAATTATGGGTATTTAGTAACGATATTCCATCAATTGCATAGATACAAGAAAACACCTTGTTTTCAGTTCTCTTCGTTTGTACACAATTCATAAACTCGAATATTGAATAAATATTCTCCTAGATGGCGTTGAAGCTGCTATTTAGAATGCTACAAAAATTCCTCTTCTTGCCACATGTTTTTGCGTGTCAAGGAAAATGTGTCCGATTCTTTGTTGTGGTGGAATTTTGTCTCAAGGATAGGCGTTTATGGTGCAATCTGATGGTTTTCTAATAAAATCAATATGCATATCGCGTGGCTAGTCATGTTTCAAGGTAGGCACGTTTCTTCTCTTGTCAATAAGAAGTGGCACAATCTTTCATTTAAAACTTTAGTATTTATGTATACAACTCGCCTTTTCTTGTGCCTTCATTTTAATCCTTTTGTAATACCTATGCAGTATACCCACACCCACATTATATAGGATTCGTCTACTGTGGTATACCCTCTTTTGCGTTTTTGTGCCCCAATTTTATCTCTTATGATAGTATTATAATTAGCAAAGAAGGATTCATTACCTAGCGGTAAATGCACCCCAGCGGTTCTAGTCAGCCCGATCTTTTCTCGACGCCAATCGTGCTTTATATTGTTTCTATAAATGTTTAGACAGGTTTTGTAAATGAGCCAAACGAAGGTCATGCATATGGTATGGTTGTGGGTTGAGATAAGAGTCGATGAGGAAAAGTATATAACTATTAGGCGTTTGTGGTTATATGCTGCGTTCATATTTGCGTAAGCCGCCTCCGTGACGCTCAAATGCTGACAAGCTTCCTCCTCTCTTGACGCGCATCCTTTCAATTAAAAGACGTAGGAATGCACTTTCACTGTTATTTTAGCATGTTACCCATTAACAGACAACCCTACAGTTACCAGACCTTGATCGGTGGCCATGTGTGCATCCGATTGCTGTTATACGTGTCCTAGATAACTACAAAATAGGAGAGAAAAAAGTGCTTTTTTGAGTTTCCGCATAACATTAATTCGGTCAAGGACGTCACTTGGGCTAAAACATCGTAAATTGTTTCTTGGTCGGCTAGCCTAAAACTACAAAACTACAAATAGCCCACTTGTTGCCTATCGAAGAATTCAACGGAAAACGAACCCAACCAACCCTAAACCCCCCAAGACAGGAAGGGTGACAAATACCAGCATGATCGGGCATGTGGTGGACGGAAGGGCAAATTCTTGCGTTTCTGAGAAAACAGGCTTCGAGTCATGACCCAAGTCAAGCAATTAGAAAGTCGACTGGTTTATGTTTAAAACTTATAGTATGCTCCAGGCCAGAAAGGTCAGTAAGATCTCCGCTGCCCAACTGCCGAGTCTGATATAAATCGGTATCGGCGACAGACTGGACTCGCGACCATGGACCCGAAGTGTCCGGTTGCCTATTATCGCAATCAATGTACGTT
Organism: Lepidurus apus apus; assembly: GCA_022832285.1. Lineage (NCBI taxonomy): Eukaryota > Metazoa > Arthropoda > Branchiopoda > Notostraca > Triopsidae > Lepidurus > Lepidurus apus. Next base: position 140,034 of record JAGJRO010000309.1, read on the forward strand.
AGTAGCTTTGCACCAATTCTCTAAAAGCTGTAGAAGATATGTCGCTATCCTTAGCAGGTAGTAATAACTCAAGATTCAAGTCTGTCAGCAGTCAGAGAGCGAATTCCAAAACTAAATGCAATTATCAGCTCGTAATAAAGCACAGAAAGTGATTCATATTATCGGCTTTTTTATTTGAACTGAATTGATTCTCCGATGTTGATTAGGTAGGATTAAATAAATATGTCTAGACGGTAGTTGTGAGCGCCCTTTGTTGCCGATTATAGTCTCTTTCAATCCATCTTCTTAATCCATAATGAGGGTGTGGTCTCTGCTCGTCAGGAGGAAATTCTATTTTAACGATATATTTTTGTGTCATGTCTGTTTATCACGAACTAGAAAAAGAAAACAAAGTTGTAAATCGCTGCGTGGCCAATAGGAAGTTGAGCAGTGACTATTGCCTCATAAGCTTATGCAAACATGGCAGAACGACAACAATATTTGCATAAACTGGTTTAGCACAGAATTGTAGGCGTCCACGTCAGAAAAATGCTTCATTTCGACCTGGCATGAATAGAAACCGGTTTGGGAGTACGATTCTAGTTCTCTTTTTCACACATTATTTGCCCGTAGGAGGTTCAACGCCAACAATAAAGGCAATTCGATACGTTACGTCAGTTTTTTCGGAAAAGTAATTTTCTACCTGATGGCTAAGGTTATTTCTTCAGAATAACTTTTAAGAAAAAAAACTGGAATCTGACGTCTTGAGGTTCTGGCAATGTAGCATGAGTCACGCTGTGTAGGTCGGTTTTAATTTTACATGGAAAAAGGAGTACATGGAAACTAGTTTTCGACTTTTGGCTCGAGATTAGAGGTCACTGAGATGCTGTTTGGGAAATGTATTGTATAGGGGAGGGTACATTCTAAAGTAAGGTGGGACTAAAAGCAGAAGTCGGAAGAATGTCTGGTATACTGCAGGCATTTTTAGGCCGTTTTAGAAAGGAGCATCTTTTTTGGGGCCCGTGATGACATTCCTAGTTCTCAGTGTGGTAAAGAACTGAAGTATGAAAGTCTATCCCTAAGATTATACTAAAAAAAGAAGCGTTATTACGGGAGCGTTTTAAAATAAAGGTTTATTCTTGGCGGGTTCTTAGGTACAAGGTTTGGAGCTCAAAAGGATTTAGCTTCTTCTAATGTATATTTTAGCAAAGCTACTTGCGTATTTGAAATTGCCTCCTGAAATCCCCTTGGCCTGGTCTAGCCGTGCGCAAGCGCGGTGATGTTCCCTAAGAACAGCTGCACTGGTGCTGGGGCGTTGCCGTAGGAAGTTTGGTCTTGTAAGAAGAGTGGTAGAATGCCGGCCCATGTGAAGGCGTCGCCCTGTTTTAAAGCAGCTGCAGAAGCAGTTGATATTTAGACTAAGAAGGTGTACATTTGATACTGATAGGAAAGTAAATTTCCGCTGTTTTAATTATTCTATGGGTGAAAAAGTGTGTGCTTTTAGACGGCCAGTGCGTTAGGATTAAGTGAAGCACGATGCAGTTTTGAAGCTTACAAACAAACCAGTCACTGAACGTACAGTACAATAGCAACAAACCCAACCTATATAACGTATAACAAGTGTCGTTGTGTCCTACATAAGAGAAAAACGTGTGAATCTTACGCTGAATTGTGTTTTAAACGAACACGATGTTAACAAGTGGATTTTAAAGAACACCTTTCTTATAAGTGTAAGTACAAAGTAGGAAAAAAACATCGCTAATAGCCGTAAACATAAATAGGCTAAACTTGAAAAATGGCCGATTGCTTAAAATGTCTTGATTTAAATCAAATAGCACGGCTGACTGATTAATGACGTCAAGGAAGCCAACTTAATGATGCGTTGGCCTACTGCCCAAATTTTGATGTGCGTTGCATGGTTTCATGACGTTTGGCTTGAAGAACAGACCTACATCCTTTTTCCTTTTTTTACTTACTTTTTTTTAACATAGTTTGGAGGAGGACACGCGAGCAGGGTGCTTGATATGTGGGATAGAATATACAGGTCGCGCGTCCTTGGTTATGGCATTAGAATTGCAAACGTCAATTTTGAAAGGGCAACCTTGTTAGCTATAGCCGCTCGTTTGCGGGAACTTGGTTTTATCATGAACATTAGCATGTGAAGTGTCTTTTTTGGACTCGAGCTCAAGCTAAGTCAGAGTTTGGCATTCAAGAAGTCGAGACCGAAGACCGCGGGCAGAAGCCCATTATCTCTTCCCAACCGGCTTTCTTCCTTGCTGTACTTTTAATTTACTTCCCTAAGAAAGATAAAAGAAACTTTTTTTTTACTCATTGAAGCTTTAGCCTTGTCAAGGTAGACGTGATGTTCATTCCTGATTCTTCCTGATACTTCCTTTGCAATGCCCTACAGAAGAAACATGTAAAGCTTTTCCATTCTCTCGGCATCCTACCCTTCTCCACGTGTTGTACTGATCGGTCTTCCTTTAAGCCAGCCCACCTCAGAATTCAGGTGCTCGTGGCCGCAGGAAAAACAGGTTTCCTCACGTTTTACTTTCAAACTGAACTAGTCAGAACTAGCTTTTCCTTATTAGCTGCGACTGTCGTTCTATTAAATCATGCCTGCACCTAGATTGTCGTCCAATAGGGAATATAGATTACTTGGCCAATATAGTTCGTTCACCTGCACAGAACAACTAAACGGCAAAATCACCGCTTTCTCTCAAACCGTGAAACCCTCTTCCCAGCTCGCCTGCAGCCGAGAAAGTGGAGAGTAGAGATTTGCGTAAAACATCCATGAACATCGCTTTGGGAGGTTGTCGAACTCGAGTTATTTCTGTGATTCATCATTTATTTATCTGCTCGTCGTTTGTGGAATGCTGTTGTCTGTCTTAATCCCGGATAATAGATCATGTGGTCAATTTTAAGGTCAAAACGGACACGCAACTGGTAATCTGTGTTGGGAACAGCGTTGTACCAGTTCTCGCATTTTTTTCTTTTGGGTTGGAAGTGTTCAGTTTTTTTCCAATCATAATAGTAGCAATCCCAGCAATGTTGGGTGGGTCTGGATGCTTTTAACTTTCAGCATGGGGGGAAAATAGGGCTTTCTTGTTTACGGTGTAATAAATGCCAGGAATGTTGTTGATTGGATGAGAACCCTTGCGCAACAACGAAATATTTTTTGGTTTGCTGGCAATTTGCGTACGAGTTTCCTTGAACGTCAGTATATTGAACAAGCAGTAGCTTGTGGAAAGGGTTTGGGAATGCACTGTAAGTGTAGCAATGTTTCGTAATGAAAGTCGGCCAGCTTGGACGATTTATTCGCTAAAAATGAAGAAGGATTGTAGAGAACAATGACACTATTGTCTCGCTGCCAAGAACTTAATCGGCTTAATGAAAGAGAGTAAGTAATCACGTTAAGGACGTAAGCAAAAGCAGATCCCTGCATTGTCTTGTGGAGCATTTGAAGATAAGTTAAACCCTCGCGCCTGTGTCGTCCGTTGTGAGATCCTTTCATTTTCGTCTGTCTTGGAAATGTTTCCTGTTCCCGCAGTATAGTCCAGGTACACTTGCGGCAATTACAAGTAATCACACGACCAGACATCCTTCTCACCGAACGGAAGACGAAGGTCAAGTGATCCCAAAAATCGTGGGAAAAATAGAGTATCTGTTGATACCTATTTCATTTGTCCCGCTTTGTGTAAAGCAGCTTTTACCACGGGAATCCGAAAGGCTTTATGTACGTTTTTCACCGCTGTCTCGTATTTGCCAGTAGAAGGGAAATATGCTGGATGTCTGTCCGTATAAGCGCACGGCCGTGCATGTGAAGAACGCTTGTAAAATAGCGGAATGTTAGCTCCAGAGTAACTCTGTGCACGCATATGGTAAAGCTATAGTAGATTTGGGACCGCACCCGTCTCTACTCTTCATCACTTACCCAAGCAGAGAACCCCACATGACTTGTCACTCATCAGGGTGTGTGTGTATGTGTGTGAGGGGGAGCAAAGAGGAGGGAGACTTATTTTCATTTCCCTTTCCTTTCGTGGCAACACGGAGATAGAAAGTTAAAATGGTCCAAGACAACTAATGCTGTAATTGAAGACGTGTGGTTCAAGGATGTCTTTGAAATGAAGGTTAAGAACGACCGGGCAAAAACAGAGTAAATCGTAAAAAAGAGTAAGAGGTGCCTTGTGCTTTGCAACAGGGGCTCAGAAACACGAAATGTAGCTAGTGGAAGGTTGTGAAGGACGATAGCGTGGGTTTTAAAAGAGATGGGAAAGGATCTGTTAGCTATGAGGCGTAATAAAACGGGGAAGTTTTCATCTTATCCTTGCATTTAAGGTACTATTAGTTCCCAACCAGGGCGTTTCCGGGAAAAAAGACATTATTCTCCCTTAACTTTGCTAAAATAATTTCTCTTGAATAGACAGTTTATGTATTTTTTTGGGTTGGCGTTTTTACTACAGTAGATGCCGCTTAATGTGATCACTGGTTATTAGAATCATCCGCTTTGTGGAATCAAATTTTAAAGGACCGATTCAAAATGATATTATTCGTAGAATTTTAGTCGGTTACTGTATTAGAATCACACTTTCGGATATTAGAATCAATTTCAAAAGATTCTTCACAGTACAGGAACGAAGCTAGTAGTTTACATGAACTTTGCATATTGACCAATGACATTGCTTTTACGTCGTTTTAAACAATCCTGTCATTTCCAGCCTACTACTACGATAAGAGAAATCCCTTCTAAACTCCACAGTCAATTAAATAAGGTTATTCAATTGAATGACCAGTTCCTTTAATTGACTGGGAAAATTAGAAGGGATATCGTGTTGAGAACCCTACCTAGGCGTAGATTTCAAAGGCGTATCAAAATGGCGATGAACAAGAAAAGAGTTGATTTAAATGTAAAGGAGAAGTTGCGGCTCATTGAAACTTATGACGATTTAAATTTAAAAGATTTGCCCCAAAGGGAACCGGCCGTTAAATTGGGAATGACTCCGTCATCTCTATCAAAGTTGTTGAAAAATCGTTACGAAATAAACAGTACTGGGTCTAGTGAATGTAGAAAAGGGAAACCTGTGAGAAAGTGTCAAAATGTAGACGGTGCTTTGTTACTTTGGTTTAAACAAGCCAGTAACCGATTTTCGGTTATTAGATTCTCCGCTTAATAGGGTCAATATTCACTTGACAAAAAGCGGCAGCTGATGTATTCACTTTTAGCTTTTATTTACGCCGTTCGGTAATGGGCCGAAATGTTTAAATTTCTCATGGCGACAAACGTGTTGATAGCGGACCGTTACGAGTAGAATTTATGTTGGAAAAGGAGCAAAAGGAGACGCCAAATTGGATGATTTGTGTAAGTTACAGGTTTAGCACTAAATTAGCGTGAAACTGAGCCCAAGATGTTCAACTTGCTTTGCAAGACGTTTAAAGGAAATCATGTTGTGAATTAGAGCGAAAAGTTAAGCTTAAAGTGATAATCTTCAAACCTGGGAATAGCGGAAAAGTAAACGGTTCATTTTCCCCCCTCAAAATACACACAAATACAACAAATATTTTGGTCAACCGTTAGCCAATTGTCCTGTTGTGTGGTTGCAAGTAAACCGCGCCTATTCCCTGACCTAGAAACCCACAGCGGTGTGAATACATGACAGGGCAAGCATGAAGCGATAATTCCCCAAAATAGTATCCAAGAACGTTGCAATAGAAGAAGCTTCTGCAGACATGAAAGGGGGCGGCAAGGTCGAGTGACACTTGACCTGGTTCACTTTCTTTTTCTTTCTCTCTGTATTTCTCTTCCCTTTCTCTCTAATGATTTTTGCATGTTTTTGCTTAGGCTTGAATGGGGATTAGTGCCACAGCCAGGGTGGAAGGCAGTTAAACCGAACAAATATAGTCCAGACCAGCTATTGTTAAACGCTGGAGCATTGCATGTGACTGACCGACACAGACATTTGGCCCTTCTAAACCGTTTCAAGTTTACACAAGTTCCTGCTGCTTTTGGAGGGCGGGAAATCTTTATTTTTAGCTACGTGAATTGCGAGTGACATTACAGGAAGCGATAGTGCCCGAGCTGAGTACCCGAGCTCCCGTACACGGCTTGGGTGTGTGGATCAATACCGCAGAATCTTTGGGTTCCCAGGCTGGGACTGCAATGGAAGTTGGGGCCAAGCAAAGTACGAGTGGAACAAATAAAATGAAACGCTCTTACACGAAAAAAGGTTTACAGCAATGAATATGCGTCGAGTTTGGTAAACTTTCAGCAAAAGTTTAGAACGAAAGGTGGGCGAAGGAAAGAATTGGGAACAGAGTCTTTATAGTGTTGGGAATTTTTAGGTAACCAAAAAGAATATTCTAACGACTGGCATTTGGTAGCGGAATAAGGACTACCTTCGAAAGGTCTTGGGAAGGGGAACGTGTTTACGTGCTCATTCCAAGATTGACTAGATGTAAACTAGGCTACGTCCTTCCCTATTGAAAGGCAACTCGTTCAATCCGATTGAGGTTACCTACGGAAAAAATAGTCACGATTGAAAAGCGACAAATAGAAATGAAGGGTGAAAAGCAGATGTTTGCTTGAAAGGCACAATTTAGCTCATTTTTGCGCTTTCTACCTCTTTACAGGCGTGTTAAACAGTTGGAGACACCATGGCCTTAGCCCCGCCTCCTGTTGAAAGGGTTATTCGATTGTCTGTGCAAGACGTGCCTGTCGTGCACCGACCAGTAAAAACGCCGAAAAACGTTCCGTTCACAAGTACCGGAACTGTCCTCAAGACTCATCAACGTAATCTCAGCTTGGACTTCCGATCCATGGGTATCGTGTTACCGCCTTTACCTCCATCCATAACAAATCAGCATCACCCCCAACAAGCCGCTTACCAACGACACCAGCGGAATCGGAGTTTGGATTCTGTTCTGCAACGCATACCGGAAACTGACGTATTAACTAGCCCTGCAGGAGAAGCGCAGGAAGCACGCCATCCGCCCCTCAAACCTGCCCTTTCCTTGTCGTTAGCTTGGGAAAATCCTGCACTGAAACTTTCGGACACGGGCCCCAGGTAAATTTTCGGATCCCTTTGTTTATCTGGCGTTGGGAACACACTTGAGAGCGACAATAATGAAGCTTGCTGTGAGCAACCTGCCTTTTTTATTCTCTTTTTACAAGTTGTTGTTACCTGTACGGAAACTTGAAAAACAACAATGCTAATGTCAGTCTTTTGTTGTTGTTGTTGGTTTCGGTTTGTCCAGACTGAGCTTGGTGGCCGGGAAAGTGGAAGACACGCCTATCTCATCATTACCTTCACCTCCTGTTGAAGGCCCGACGCGGCCTTGCTACGACCAAACAAGCTTAGGGTCGGACGATTCCGGCATTTGCCTGTCGACAGAAACTGAAGGTCAACGTTTGACGCGCAGCGCGGAATTTTTGGATATGAAAAGCGATCTGGATGAGGAAGATCGTTTCACGGAAACCGACATGGATGATATGTCCGAAGAAAAAGACAAGAGCGTTCAAGAGACTGCGGAAAACTCGCAAAAACATGAGCTCGAGTGTTCAGGAAGTTCAGCCTCAGCTAACAAGGAGTCTTGGCTCCTTCGACTCTTCGAAAGCAAACTTTTCGATATGTCGCTAGCTATATCCTATCTCTTCAGCTCCAAAGAACCAGGCGTCCAAACCTATATTGGTAATTTAGAGGATTTTATTGGGCGTACAAGCATGAAAACCGTTTTTTCTTTGATTCGTTGCAGGAAACCGGATTTTTAGTTTTTGTGATCCAGAAGTGGAATTCTTTATGCAGCAATTGGTCAATATGTATGTACACATGCATGACGTTGCTGAAGTCATCCATCCATATATTGTCTATAGGTATTTTCATCTTTTATTTGATAAAAACTTGCGTACCAAATATTCCTATTGATTTGTTTTTCGCACAGGTGCCGCCACTCGGTGGATTTCGCGCTACAGTGTGCATGGTTATTAGACGCATACTCGTCTGACGCCACCCTACCCTCCAAGAAAAAGTCTCACGGCACGAAACTCAACAACCTTATCCTGTCGGACGAACTCAGGTAACGTTTCTTTGATGTAACGTGACTGCGTTGACAGTGTTCGAGACGGTCAATAGGCTAGATCGCTTACGCGGATTATTTAACACACTTATCTGTTATTGTCTACTCCCCAGGCCCAAGGATATCCCCGTCGCCGTGCCTGATAAACATAAGCGATTACCAGACTTGCATTCACCACAGCCGTATCTGGAAGCGACGAAAACTTTGATGTTTCCTCCTCCTCCCCCACCCCCTCCCCCTATGCCTGGGCTGAGCAACAAGAAAACACATCAAAGGTCCAGGTCGGATGCGACTGTTCTATTTCGGGGTCATCGTAAAACACCTTCCATAGGTACGGTCAATAACCTTCTGGGCTTTGATTTTGACAAAGAACCGAAAACTAATCTCAAGAATGTTACGACTGTCCCAATAAAATGATAACAGCGATTTTTTTTCCTTTCCTTTAAAAAAAAAAATAGGAAGTTTAAAAAGCTGTTTGGGAGATATAGCGACCGGTCGTGCTTTCGATAACGGTTGTATTTGTTTCGAAGATCCTACTTTTAAGCGAAAGCATTGCACCTGTGGGGTAAGTTTTTTTTTCTTTACGTTCGATTTATTATATTTGATGTACCCGGAAGAGGTGCGGATAGCATTGACTGATGTCCTGATGACTTTCTAGGCTCCAAGATTAGCTCCGCAGCTGGAGTGGGTGAAAGCGTTGATGGCGATTGGAAAGCGGTTAGGAGCGTTACCTTCCAAAGATGCCAAAACGGCCAGACTCATGTCGGAATTGCGATCGCTTAATCTCAATTTACCTGCGCGTGTGTGGTTACCTATTCATTCATCCCAAGCCACTCATATTGTGCTGCGTGTGCCCCCGGAAGCTGCTGTGGTTCTCAACTCGAAAGACAAAGCTCCATACTTGGTTTATGTGGAAGTACTCGAAGTGGAAGATGTGCAAACTTGTTATGTACCCCAGCGAATGTCCGGTACTGCTCTTAGGCACACTCGCTCAGAGGAAAACTTGGCCGAAGGCAATGTAAATAGAAAAAGTGAAGATGCTGCGGATTCAGTGATGGACCATTCACAAGCGAAAGTTGTTGAGAAAAAGAGCCTCACCAGCTCCGTTTCGACACCGAGTATCGTGACGTCAGGGCAACATCTGGTCAATTTCAACGTATACGATGACACGGCGGACGCTTGGTCCCAAGAAGATGATGAAATATCTCAACAGGTAATTTGATTGTATTTTTTTTGTTATATATTTTTTAGTAAGATTTGGATTTTGTTCTTTTCGGAAATTTTTAAAATTGCTTTTTTTCCCGTCCAATCCAGTACATTCATCTTCGAAGCCGGATACTCCAAGACCGTGATACCATTTCTCAGATGAGTTTCGATTCGGTGGACTCGAAAGAGCGCGAACCTGTACTCATAGCAGCTGGAGATATCCGACGTCGCTTGACCGAGTCTTTGGCCCAACCCCGCGCTGCATTCCAGAGAGACCCAGAAGATCCTTCGGCAGCAGTACTGAAAGAACCATGGGAAGACAAAGTACGCCGGCTGCGTTCTTCATCTCCTTACGGACATTTGGCGTCATGGAAGCTGCTGGCAGCTATTGTCAAATGTGGCGATGATCTGAGGCAAGAGCTCTTGGCCTACCAACTCATATCCACCTTGGGCCGCATCTGGGAGACGGAAAGGGTGCCTTTATGGGTCCGCCCCTATGGCATTTTGGTGCTATCCAATGACTCTGGTATGATTGAGCCGATACTCAACACAGTTTCAATCCACCAAATCAAGAAACATGCGAACATGTCCTTGCTGGACTATTTTGCACAAGAATTCGGCCCACCGACGTCGGAAGCGTTTCTAACGGCTCAAAGAAATTTTGTTCAGAGCTGCGCAGCCTACAGTCTCATATGTTACTTGATCCAAGTCAAAGACAGGTAAAAAGTTGATCAATTCGTTTATGTGTAAGGAGTTTCTTAACATTGCGCTATTTGTTTACAATCTAGACATAATGGAAATATCCTATTGGACAATGAAGGCCACGTGATTCACATTGACTTTGGGTTCATGTTATCCACTTCGCCAAAGAACTTGGGATTCGAAAGCTCTCCTTTTAAGTTAACTTCCGAATTTGTCGACGTAATGGGTGGCCTGGGCTCGGACATGTTTGAGTACTACAAGATTCTCATGCTACAAGGCCTGATTACTGCTCGGAAACACCATGAGAAGATCCTCTCCCTGGTTGAAATTATGCGCGTGGGTTCCTCGTTACCGTGTTTCAAGTCGGGAGCTGCCACCGTGACTGCCCTAAAAGCTCGCTTCTTATTAGGACTAACAGAAGACGAAGTGCAAGTGCGCGTCGATCAGTTGGTCCATGCCAGTCTTAACTCCTTAACAACGAGGCTTTACGATGGATTCCAGTATTTCACTAATGGTATTTTGTAAAAAGTCTTGCATTGTGCATTTAGCTTTCGGGTGGGACTTGTAAAAATTCTGAAACTGGCAGCGACATAAGCTATAAACGGAATGCGTTTTGCTGTGTGGGGTTGATACCCAATAATGGACCAAAAACAAGCGAGAGAAACGGATTAGTTTTTGTATTGTCTTTTTCTCGGAGAACTAGGTTCGTTTTTCACTGAAAAAAAATAATAATGTTCAGGTCACAATTCTTGTAAGTGGAATTGGTGGGTGAAATGAAGTAAATCGAGTAGAAAAGCTGTGATTTGCTCCTACAATGCAAAAGTGGTCATATTTTCTTCATATTGTCATTTTCGTGGGGTTATACTTTCTACCTATCCCCACCGAACAAATTGGTTATTCCCTTTACAATAAAGAAAAAGGAAAGTGACACTCCCCTCCTCTCCTCTGTTAGATTTTAGCACAGTTTGCCCGTATGGAGCCATTGAGGTCATTATAACTTTATTTATTTTTCTGTACTGTTACTATTTTCACCGCAGTTAAATTTTTACTTGTTTTCCTAGCGCATTAGATTGTATTTCGGCCCTCTCTTGACAAAAAAGCATGCAGTGCCAAGGTTTTTGCTCCATTCAAATCCTGTTTCTTCTTGGACTTTTGTTGAGCTGAGATTTACAATGCGTGGGGTTTCCTTGAAGACGTCTATACCATTTTTCTATGAATGTTCCCAATTCTTCCGCAATTTTTGTTACAACTGCCATCACGTGGAAATATTTTGTGGGGCTCATGTATGGCACCTCTTCGACTTCCTGACATTATACGTGGTGAGCAAAAAACAACAACAACGGCTTCATTATTTTTACTCTTTAAAGAATTTGTTTCTTTGTATTGTTTTTGGGAAAGTCCGCTATAGCACACGTAACAAAGCAAGAGCACAGAGCAGACGTTTTCAACGAGCTTAGAAATATTTTCGCCGTTTCCAACATAAAAGGCGAAAGCCATTAGAAAATTGCTGGAACCGGCGACGCTCGGGAACTCCCTTGGTTTTTAATCTAAAGCCATCTCGTCGTCGTCGTCAGCGTTGTCTTTTTTCTCCTGCATAGCCTTCACGAACGCTTCCAGATCGCCATTGTTGGCCGCGTTCACAGCTGCGTCCCCCAAGTTGAACTGGCTCATTAAGGGTCCCAATTGACCCGATTGCAAAGCAGCGCTGAAGGTACGTAAAGCCTCCTGGAACTGTGGCGACTGAACCGTGTCTTTCAGAGCCTGATCCGGTGCGACTGCAAATGTGGCCTTATCAGCGGCCGACAAATATTCAGACAGTTGTTGCATGAACTGCGGATTGGTTAAGATGGGCTGCAAAGCTTCTGCAGTCAAGCCATCAGCCAAGTCCACTAGATTGTGTGAGAGTTAATAACGTTTAAATAAATAAAGACTCAAGGTATGGTACCTTTTGGCTTGGCAGTTGCAGCTTCTGGGACTTTAATCTCAGCAAAAGTATTCTGTAAATTGCTCAATGTGTTGGCTGATGCTCCACCGGTCGACGCAGCAGAAACTGTCGGTGCTGGAGCACTAGTAGTACTTGCAGTGGTCGTAGCGGAGCTGGAAGTAGCAACGGGAGCACTTGCGCTAGAAGCAGAAGCAGAAGAACGAGATCCGAGTCTAATATTGGAACTCCTTTAAAAAGTGCTCTGGATGCGCGCAGAGGAAAAGTTTTGAGTTTTTCTTACCCTGATCTTGGAGTTTCGGATGGGACCAGCAAAGACGACAATCCAGACATGTCTCCAACGCCGCCAAACAGTTGCATCAACTGGTTTGACGACATGTTATTCAACAAACTTTGCAAATCACGATCTCCTGGGGTTCCAGGAGTTCTTCCGCTGTGAGAACCCGGTGTAGGAGGATTATTTAAAAAGTCATTAACTTTGCGACAATATTCTTCATCCTTATCTGTTTTGGGCTCCTGCAAATAAAGTACGGAGTTTTCTTTTAGTTTTTTTTTAGCAATGAAAGTAATAAAAACAGAAATAAAATACAAACCTGCATCCAGAAGAAGTATTTCCGGTTAGAAGACTTGAACTTTAATAGATAAACTCTCCCGGTAGTGCACTGCGGCACTCGAACGTATTCACAATCATCAGGGAATATGATTAAATCCTATGAAATATAGGTTAGACACAAGAGTAAAGAAAGAATCAAAGATAGTTATGTATACATCTTCCACAGCACCAGAAGTGCGATCTTTCCAGCAAAAATGCATCAAAGAGTCGCTGGATTGATGAATGTAAACCAAACCCTTCCTTTTGTCTGGATTAACCATTTTGCCCAGCAAGTGCATTTTCCCTGCTCGAAATTCCACAAGATTTTTGCTCTGGGACCGAGAGGACGGCGTCCCAAATAGGTTCATTGTCATATTGTCTAAATGCTTTAGACAAACTTATATAACTATATGACTTTTCACGAACTTTGCGTATCTCAACTCTCAAAATCAAAGACAAGCAAAACTGCTCAATCACGTACCACCCCACAAAATCAACTCGCCCAGTCGCAATTGATTCGCTATTCGGTGACGGTAATATTCGCTAACCGCCTTTCGTTGTTCATTTATGCAAGTCAGCTTTGTTTTATTTCGTTTTGCGCCTTTTTTAAAAGTGTGATGTCTAAATTAAAAAGAAAGTGCAAATTATTTTTCTATATTTATTCGCGCGTTCTCGGGCGAAATATTTTTTTTGCTAGTGTTAATTTGTGCCGTTCAATTATCTGCATACTACCAAAAATTAAAAATGCCACGTAATCTAACTTAACTACATAATTAACAGGAACGAGTTGACGGTTAATGTAGTTATTACATGTTACATAGTTTTATTTTTGTCGTATTATTAAATATTGTGTTAAGTTAAGTTACGTTGTTCCGAAATAATTAATTGTTCCTTGCAGGTCCCTGTTGTTATGTTAGTTTTCAACACCAGATGGCGACTTGTTCATGAAATATCACGTAATTTAAATCGATGTTTATATGTGTAGTCCTTTTACAGAAGTTTATCTATACTTTAGCTATTTCAACATTTTATTTTATTTGCTAAATATTTCACATGATACCACTATGTGCTTTTTGCGTCAATTTCTTACAAATAAGCCTTCGAGTATTTTGCCATTTTTAAGCATTGTTTCTGGTTCGTTAGTGCCCTTGTCTTCTTAGCAATAGAAAATTAATTCAAAGAGACTTCAGGTTTTAGGGTCAAAAAGCCGTGACGACTTTCACCATTGTGCTTGTTTTGCCATCACGACCAAGACGACTTCGCGATTTTTCAATTTTGTTTAGTGACAGTGACTACAGAAGGTTTGATCTCGTTACGCAAAGAACCTACGTTCAAAGTTTCTTTCATATACTCCGCACTAGAAAATTGAAGCCGTTAAGAACACCACCTTTTTACTACCCTTTTTTCGTTATTATGTCGTGTTGAAAGTACACTTGTACTTTGCGTTTCAAATTTATTATGTAAAAAATCTTACGCCATTCAGAGCAACTGTTAGGGATAGGGAGTTAGAGATACTATAAACTCTTTTTGCTTATTGGGCAACTCAACTGTATATTTTATTGTCGCAAAATATTCTATTAACGTCTCAGTCAGTTTTTGATGCAACGAAACCTTGAAAGAAGAGGCGAAACGTTCATGACTTGCGTCCTTCAGCTAATTAGCACCTGTGCGCTATCTGTCTTCAATGAATAGCTCACCGTTCCGCTTGCAGTATTCACCTACGGGCATGTTTATCTTGCACTAAATTTTACCAATTCCCACGGACTCAGGCGTATAACCTTCCTGGTATATAAACTGACGGTAGTACCTTTAGCCAAATTAGCTAAGTCGTTAGCTAATTTCTCATTTTTTACCCAATTTCGTACAGGGAATTGGATAAGGCGAAATTGTTGTTCCCTATGGGGCATTGGGAAAGAAAATGAGAAATTCAGGATTGGTACTACTATAATAGTTCCAAGCTTCCAACCATGAGTCAATCCTTCAAGCAAATAAGTTCCTTTAAAATTTTTGTATTTTCATCCAAATTCTTGGCGCGTCTGAAGCCGTTTTTAATTTTTAGCTTCGCTATTTTCCGAATATTATCTGACTCAGGCTTCCTGGCCAATATGTTAAAATATCGCTAAAAAGTTCCGCAGTTAGCTTTGTTTAACAGTGATAAACTTGGAACATAAACCGTATCAATTAAAAAAAATATGACTACGCACTGTCACTCTGTTGCTAGCATCAGGCGTCAACCTCTGAGAATACGGAATTACGGAATCGCTCATGCAGCATTCCCGCGAAATTTGTTGCAGGCTTTTGTTTCAGTTGGGGGTTAGAACTTGTTGTGACTTTTTATTTCGTTCCATGCCGAATGACAATGAGGTCAGTTCGTTTTTAAATTCCTATCGGTCTATCTGGATCGTATCAACCTAATATCTTACGCATTGTGTTGCTGCTCTGGGCTTGACATATAACAGATAAGGAGTACTGGAGACGGTACCTTTCTAGTTCCAATTGCTGTGAGTGGTCAGGTGGGTTATGAGACTGCGTTGACGACATAAAGTGTAGACAAAACCTAGGAGCAAAAACTTCTGCTTTACTTTGTTGTTTTCATGTAAATTCATACTTCGACACGTATCATAAATCGTCTACCGTTTGTTTTCTCATGTTGATGCGAACCCAATATATTCTGTCGGTAGTATCGATCTTGTTTGTCGTAAATATCTCCATAGTTTCTCAAACACTTGGGAATTAAGAAGAGAAAACACAGGTTTTAATCGCAAAAGTAACCGCTGGGTTTTACATAATGAAACAAAAAGTCGAAAGCTTGTTCGCTACACCGTGATTATTTTGGAGCCAAGCAGCGAACATTAATTAAGCTTTCTTGCGACTTTTGCGGCGACAGAAACAGACGTAAAGTTCCTTTTTTTTTATTCTTAGTGCATGTATTTACGTATAAATATGTATATTTTGTAACATCTTGTTAATGGTTCTGTCAATTGTTCTTCTCGGAATTGTGATTCTACAGGGTAATTTAACGAACAAAAAAGTTTACGTATCTACGAAACTATTTTTGCTTCAAATTCAATACTGAAAAAAATATACATGTGATTCGTCAAATCGTCAAAACATTCATGGTCTATAGTCAGAAGGGAATCAAACTGAGGGGAAGGGGAGAAGAAGAGACTATACAGAACTAACGCAAAAGTTCCAACTGAGCTGACGATGTACGAGGTGCCCACCTGCGCGATAAATATAATTTATGTCATTAGTATCTATATCCCATGGGAAAGGAGAACGGGTCTGCAGCCTTATGTTGAAACAACCCTCGGTATAAAAACATTTCTTTTGTTTGAATTCATAGTTATAATATTTAAAACTAAGTCTTGCGAAGGCGTAGAGAAACATGTTCGCAAATGTGTACATGTAACGTTTTGCTAATTAATTATTTAATGTATGCATCGCTAAGCAAGCCAGCCCTTGCATAAAATGGTTTTCTTTTATCCGGATGCAGCGGTGTGGGGATCTGTTGTGTCTTGTGTTTGTGTGCGGTCTTGTCTTGTATGCAAAGTAGTTGGGTGCTGAGGCAGATAGGACCGTCTCGAAGATAGATATACCATACTTCTAGGGAATAAAAGCCGGTAGACTAATGTTGTGCGGCGGCGAACAAAAACAATACCGTGTGATTCAGTAGAGCGCGACCTGCTATTCCACCCATAAACACGTTTCCTTTCTGTCGACTACAACCATCAGACGGATTTTATTTTCCGTAGCTCTGAAAGCAAAGCCAACTCAAAATCTTTTTCCCATTTTTTGTTCTTTCTAGGTGGAGTACTTCGTAAGACTTCCTTTGATGTGTATTATAGCAAGCCTTCACCTGGTGACGGACCAGACCCGCCCTTTCCGTAACAGAATATAAGAGTGTGTGTATATATAAATACCTCCTCATTTCCATTTTGTTCCCTAGAATTGGCTGGCTGCGGTTGTGTGAAATCGAACTATGAAGCTCCTTTCATTGTGACTCAGCCCGCCTTATAACTGTGAGCCTTTTGATGCAAAGTAAGCATAAGCTTAAGCTAATCTATACAAAAGTCTCTTTTGATGTATGCCAAGCAGTTTTATTGAATAATTATGGTGGTTTTTAGCTTTCCGAAAGGGGCGGGCCCAAGAAAAGCAACTGCAAGGAAGAGAGCGGGCTTTTATGATCCTTTCGATGTGATGGATGTTGAGCATCACGATCCTCACAGGCACAACACAAAAGCTCCAAAGAGCCGCAAGAGGTGAGTCGTCTTGGCAATGTAACATACTTTATCGCCAGTACCAATCTAGCGCTATAGTGTCATATGCATGAAACCAGCATCGCATATTAAAAGACCTGGGTGTCCCACACCCGTCCGCGCTCCCCTTTCTTGAGCTGTGATCGGTTCTTTCTAACCCGTCTCAAAGGTAAAGCTTAAAAACTTCTATCCACAGCGTACCTTCTTTTTCGTTCTATACCTCTTTTGTATGTTACTGCCTGGCCGGTCGCTTAGGACGACTGTGAATATGGCAATCCCAAAGCCGACCTTGCTGGCATCTTTTTTCGAACCCTTGCCTGCTGGTGACACCGTTGCTTCTCGTGTGTAGGCTAAACATGACCAACGAGTCGTGTCGGGGCATTTATGGGTAAATCCCAGCATGTTAATCAAGTCTGGCGTGGCACCACCGTCAAGCGAAGGAGGAAGCTTAAATGTAGGAGTAGAACAGACTAGCCAGTACATCACAAGAGGAGAGAGAGAAGTTATCTTTTGCTTTTTCTCCCCCCTCACAAAAGCGAAGAGTGTAGGTCGCACATCCGGGTTGATATTAGCAGGTATTGTCTTGAAAAACTCCCTTTATCTATAGAGCAGTAAAAGCACCGTCCCCTTGCTCGGAGCTTATTTTATGTTGCCGTATAGGATGTGGGAATTTTTGCGGAGGGGAGCAGTCTTCTGTCGTGGCTTGACCGGCCTTTAAAGAATGAATAGACAACTTATATGCATCCTCATAGCGATGACAAAAGGTTACAGAGAATCGTTCCCTGGTGTGTGCATGTGTACATGCGTGTAGTAATATAGGTAGGTTATACGTAAATGTGCATATGTGTGTGTTGTAAGCGGCGTGTGTGTATATACCAGGCTACTATCACTATCACTACAAGCACCAGTATTAGAGTACTGGTTGCCCGTGATGCAAATAAAAGAAGGATATTAAAATAAAAAAACCTCAGAAAAAAGAAGACGAAAAAACATACACGTCAAAGCCGGCTGATGTTATCGACAAGCAAAGAGGCAAACCGGTCTCCGTGCGTGGAGCCATACTGCATGGATGTGATGATTTGTTCATGCCAAGACACCTTTTGTCAAAAAGCTTTCTCAGGAACACAACAGCACACATGGGCCCTATTGGCCAATCAGGAAATTTCGTTGGGCAGAGAGACCAAGAAGGGGGCAACCGGGAGAATCAAGAAAAAAAAATCAAAAGAGGAGATGACGTCTACTTATAAAAGGCACCGTCCAGAAAACCACAGGTGATTCCAACAGGTGATTCCTAGGAAGCTACAAGACCACACGCACGCACACACCGCACCAGTCTCCGTATATTCCTATCCAAGTAAAAAGCTCTTGTAAAACTGCAGGAAAATCTATCTTTTGGTTGTTTACCCTAGCCTTGACAAAAACACGTCTCGTCGGTACTGTATTTACCTCTTAACGATTTCAGGTATCCAGGTCGCCATGTTAATAGCCCTCCTAATGGTACACCTTGACTGTGACTCGGTGGTGGCTCATTGAGATTTATTGCGTGCTCGAGAGCAGAAACCGAAGTGGAAATACTGGCTTATACGCCCGTTTCATTTTTTTTCCACTCAACTAATCTCGGTGTTTTTTCCCTTTTTGTATTTCTAGATTTGTTACGATTGTATAATGGCTGGTTCTGTCCCGTTATTTGTTTTCCTCATTTGCATATCGACCATCGGAGTGCGTACCGAAGACGACCCCAAGGTTTGTCCCAGCGCTAGTGCCATCACACCCTGTCAGTGCTCCTACGAAGTTAATCATATTCACATGAAATGCTCTGGATTACGTAGCGTGACTCAACTGAGCAATATTTTTCGGCCCCTTTTCCCCGTTCGCGAAATGTGGTCCCTTACGGTGGAAAACTCGGACTTAGGACCGCTGCCAGACAATGTCTTTTTTGATAAATCCTTTGTCTCCATCCGCTTCAATAACGTTACAGGACTCACGGCCATTGAGAAGAACGCCTTGGAAGCCTCTCAAGAACGCTTGGCGGACTTTGCCATTGCCAACAGCCACATGCGAATCATTGATTTGGCTGGTTTAGAAGGAATGGATGCCCTTGTGGATCTGGAAGTAGCTTCCAGCTTCGAAACCATGACCAACTTCCCAACTTTGCCCAGTCTTGAGTTTCTCATGGTATATAATAACATATTCGCTTCTCCGCCTACTCTACCTAAGTTACCCAAGCTAATGAGCTTGAGTTTGTACTCGGGACGCCTAACGTCCATCAACACCTTAAATTTTGAAAACTTGCCGAGCTTACAGAACGTCTATTTCTTCGAAAATAATATCACCGAATTGCGAGCCGGATCCCTGCATTTTCGCTCCAATATTCACACCATCGACTTAAGCCGGAACCAGATTTCTTCGATCGCCCTCGATACTTTCAAAGGTGAGTCATGAGTTTATTTTTCTAAGCCTGCGTATACTCTAAATAGGTCAGTTAATAAGTAAAACTCTTTTTATCAAACGTAGGTATTGGCAAGGACACGCGTATTCTTTTAACGGATAACCGAATAACTGTATTGGACGAGCGAATATTTCGTCCTGTTTTGGAGCTCATGAATCAAGGCGAAGGATCGATTACCCTGGCTGGTAATACACTTAATACTATATTTACGCAGCTGTCGTTTTATCTTACGTTATGCGTTATTTTTTTTAGGTAACCCGTTGGATTGTTCTTGCTCGCTGGCTTGGCTCATTAAGGAGAAACCACTGGTTCGCCGAGTTTCGACGTTTACGTCTTGCGCAGATGGCCGTGATTTGTCCAGCTTGAAACCGCACATGTTTACTGAGTGTGGACACTGATAATTGGCTATGACAAAATTCACAAGTCTTGCATAATCAAAACTGTGCTTTCAGCTTTTTTTGGTTACACGTCTTCGTTGAGAGTGGTTGATGGGATAATTTCTAGGCTCCGTAAACGTGATACGATTTTTTTCTTAAATTACGGAGATAATATAGTTTATTGTATGCTGAAAAAATTAATAGCTCATAAGGTAGCTGCAACCGTTATTTGTTACATGACATGATTGCTGATCTATAGCTTTATTACCATTTTTGTTGGTTCTACGAAATTCGAATGTCGAGCTTAAATTTGGTTCCGACAGAGGATTCCGGAGCTTAGGCCATCTACGGCCGCCTGATGTACTTCCGCAGAAAATTCAGTTTGTATGTAGCAAACATGGCGGCAAGTGTTTTGGTGTTGCGTTCTGCACGTGTCTGCAAACCTTTTGCTAATGTAAAGCTATACTGTACCGGAACTGATATTGTGGATAAACTTTCGCTTCCTAATCGTGAACTTAAGCGAAATAAAAATGCGGGAAGCTTTGCTGAAGCCTTTCAGAAGTTTGCTAAGGTCAATGTGGATGTAGACCAGCTAGGATCTGAAAAAGAAGTTACTTTTGCGTCATTAGTTAAGCATAGTCATTTGGTGCAGGTATTTTAAAACTCGGTACCATAGCTTTGGGTCTTTTCTAATGGCAGTTTTTCTTTCAAAATGGTTTTACTTTTAGCTTGGAGACCCAGACGGCAAGATTGTGGAAGGTACTGTTTTCCACGTTGTGGGGGACGATTTGTACATCGATTTTGGAGGCAAGTTTCATTGTGTGTGTCCAAGACCGCCACGCAATGGAAGGTAAGAAGTACAGGTTCTTTTTTCTTCCCTGCAATTTATAAGACATTTTTCTGGTTAGGGATTACGTTCGTGGTGCCAAAGTTAAATTACGTTTGAAAACTTTAGAGCTTTCCACAAGGTTCTTAGGCTCCACTACAGACATGACCTTAAGAGAGGCAGACGTTACATTATTAGGCTTATTGCGGACACCAGTCAAACGTGTCGAACATTAATTTGTATACACAAGAAATAAATATAGTTCACAATTGTATCACCTCGAAAGTCTCGCCTGACAAATTAAATCAACAAATACCCAATTTTTCACAATTAGAGGCAACCTGAGATCTGGTTTAGTACAGGTAGTTAAAGAAAAAATGCCCAAGCCCTTTCTCCCCGTTTTAAATAAGAATTGCAAGGTCTTTTTTTATATTAAAAAAAATCAGGTTTAAGGGTAACTATAATGGATGGTCATACGCCAGCTATTTCATTATGTACAAATACAGATACACTCTCTACAACTCATTACATGACTGAGGTGTACAAAACACTACGCGTAAAGACAGGCCTGCTAAGCACTGACCTGAAACAATTGCGTACTTGTCAAATTAGGGGCATTGCTTCTCATCACTGCCATCGCTACATTCAGCAATACCGTTGCATACATGCGACGATGATAAGCACTCGCCCAGCAAGCACCGGTGTCCGTTGCATTTACTTCTTCTTCGACTGGTATAACTTGTGTTGTAAAATTGCTGGTTCATTACTAGGTTAAGCCAGGGCAAGTAGTTGGCAACTTTTGTGTAAACGCCAGGTCTGTAAGCTCTAGCACAGCCGTACCCATTCGATGTGACGCCGTTCAGCGTCCAACGGCCGTCATTTTCCTAAAATAAGCCCACACTTAGGTGACATTCGAATTTAGGAATTTGAGAAACTATTAATCATTGTCAGTTAGCTAGAAGCTGATGTCATCTGCGACAGGGGGCAGATGATGTCATCCCAATTTACCATTACCTGACACATTAAAGGGCCTCCTGAATCGCCCAAGCAAGCATCTCTTCCTCCGCGTTCATACCCCGCACAAAACATGTTGCTAGTTAATTTGTACAAGGGCAGGAACAGCGTCCGTTTGCGGCATTCTTCGGTAGACAGGACCGGTAATTGCACTTCTTGCAACGTATCAGCTGCTAGATCAAGAATTCGTTAAAGGGGATGCACTGATTTTGGGTTCGCATGCAAGCATTAGTGAAGTTTTAGATGAAATCTTACGAAAAACGCGGCCTGTCTCAAATAATTGGCCCCAGCCGATCACAGTACACATGCGGCCGTCTTTGATTGGGGAATTTGGCGGAGGTAAGCAGATTGGCCGGATGTAGTCCGTGAATTGAACCGGTTCTGCCAAGCGAAGTAAGGAAATATCGTTCACAAATCCTGCGTCCGAATAGTTAGGATGAAGGAAAATGTGCGAGATGGTACGAATTTGTTCGTAGGGAGACAAAAGATTTGATCCGCGTCTCAGTGCGCCCATTCGAGCTACCCAATGGTCGTCTAGCGCACTAGTAAAGACATTTACCACTATGTTTTCCCATACGAGTAAGTAAAAGATTTACTGATAAAAACAGTGACCC
The DNA here is from genome assembly GCA_022832285.1 of Lepidurus apus apus. NCBI lineage: Eukaryota > Metazoa > Arthropoda > Branchiopoda > Notostraca > Triopsidae > Lepidurus > Lepidurus apus. The sequence goes on from JAGJRO010000309.1 coordinate 162,064, forward strand.
GCGGAAACGAGCCATCGTTCGTTGATGAGCGTTCCGCCGCATTGGAAATCACCTTCTTTGTAGAGAGCTGCTTGCCAAGGCCAAGAACCGGGAGTTGAATTCGCTCCTCCGACAATCCTTCTCCAAATAGCCAAACAATCGTTGATTAAAACAAGGTACGTGTTAATTAGGTTATTTATTACCTTGCTCGGTGAAGACCAGCCCGCGGTCGAACTCCGCACTGTAGACCCTTGCAAGTAATACGGACTACGCTTTTGCTTGGGCATTCACTTGGCACGTAGTCCATCATCCTATTTTACAAAAATGCCGAACATAAACCCCAGTTCACAAGAATATTTGTTAAACTACTCTTACCGCGACGAATCGGATTCACTTCTTTCATTAATCTCGAAATAGGTCGCGTTACTTGCTTTTCTGCCCAAAATTGGGGGTTCATCCAATTGGGGCTCGATTTGGTCAAAATCACTACACGAAAGTAAAAAATTTCAGGATAAAAATTATTGCGTGGCCGTTTATGTTAGGTTTTTCGTACGTGTAAGTGAGGGCTTGGCATACTGCGCGCCCCAAATCCGTAACTTGCCATTCCGCTCGGTATTTGGAGATGGCGGTGTCGAAGTTTTGCATACACATTTTGCCCCATCGACCGTTTCTGCGGGCCATCAGAAAGCCTGCATTCAATCAATTGTTTAGTCGTTTAATCATAGGTAGGAGATTTTTTTTAAAGGTTTCACCTGATAAAGCATAAGGGAGACTATCGGCAGACTGCTCGTCATTGGCTAGCGTTATGCATTGTACTTCGTCATCGCCAAACTGGCAATCCTCTGTTCCGTCACAAATTCTTTCCTTGTCGATACAGACTTTGCTGTTGGGACAAATAAACTGGTTTGGCTGGCACCAACCTATGTGAAAGAGAGAACATTCCGTGGAATTTTAGCCATACCAGCGAATAAGAATGTATGCCTCTATGAGGTTATTAAATAAGCATTATTATTAATTTAGTTATTATTATTATTAACTTATTTAAGCGTTATTGTCAACTTACCACAGTCTAATTCGTCCGAGTAATCCCAGCAATCGACAATACCATCGCAGATTTTTCTCGTGACAAATTGGGCCTTTAAGTAGTCTGCACAAGTACAGTTTTTCTCGTCAGCATTATCAGGACAATCCCTCATTTGATTGCAGCGAGCGTGCGAAGAAATGCATTCGCCGTTACCGCACTGGAATTCGTTTTCTGAACATTCTGCAATGGTCTGGTCCGTTGTGATAATGGCCGAATCCGTTTCGGTAGTTGTTGAAAGGAGTATTCCTGTACCATTGCGCAAGAAAACTAAGGATGATGTGCGATTCGAGTCTATTTCGTTACTGGCTGAAGATTCTTCCGAAGCTTGGTGAATGCCACGATTATGTTCTGTGGTGGATAATTTCTGAAGAAACGAAGGAGCAAATTTTGCAGGGAAAGCTTCAACTAAACTTGGCTTTTCAACTTGATCTAGCTTAGGATCCATGTTGTAGGTAGGGACCACGTGGGGTAGGTTAAGATCCGTCAATTTTTCGCCGGCCGCCAATTCAGCAAAAATGTCGCTCAAGGCATCCTGCATGTCTGTACCTTCTTGTAATTTGAAGAAATAGATAGGCGAATTCGTCGCTGCATTTTTGCCCTGTAATACAGCAGGTTGAAGAGTTCCCTGATTCCAAGACTCGTCAGCGGTTTTGGGCAAGGGATGCATAGGCCTTTTTGCATGAGGAAATAATTCTCCATCAGGATCGAATTCTGGTTGGGTAGATGGACTGTCAGTTGTGAAGATGTCTGACGGAGGAATCATTGACCACGTGGCACCCATAGAGGTATTTAGTTCAATAACGTCAACCCTGCTGTTAGTCACGTCTCTTGATGAGCGAGCCGCTTCTTCTTTGTGGAGCGATTTCGAGCCGCGTATGTTCAAAACGGTTTCAATATTCACCGGTGGAGGAAGGGAAATAGTTTGGGGAATACTGCTAGGTAAATTGGGCTTTGGTACCGATTTGCTTTGGTTATTGTAGCTGACTTCCACGCTAGTAGAGGTAATGACTTCAGTATTTAATACAAACGGTGGGGGGTCGTCATTCCTCTGAGCAGGGCGCCTGCTGGCAGCATTTACCAAAGTATGTGATACTGCATCTGGCTGCAAACTTTCCGGTGAAAAGATACGTTTGGGACCCACTGGTTGAACAGCGATATAGGAAATGGGTTTTGGTGTAGCAGAGGTACTAGAAGTAGAGGAGTTTGTAGTAGAGTGTGGCTGTTGTTGAACTTGAACAACGACGCCTAGGGAAGTTTTGGCGGAATTATTGATTACTCGGGTAATATTTGGCTTAATGCGGTAAGAGGGGGGCGTCGTGGAAGGTTTATTAGTGGTCAAGTGTAAACTAAGCCATTTGACCCAGGAAAAGGGCGTGGTATTGGTTGGCTTCACTGAAGATTCCGTTGCTGTCAGACCCAGACCAGCTGACGGAGTAGGTTTCGGGTTCGAAACTTCGATGATGCGGTCAGATTTCAGGTTGGTATCGAGTGCTAATATGGGCGTCTCTGTACTGCTTACTTCAGTGAAATCTTCTTGAAACGTCCCAGTTGTAGTCGTCGTTGTAAGCCACATCTTGGCAAGGGTAGTTTCCTTTTCTGATAGAGGTTCCGGAGTTGCTAGAAATTTGTTCATTGGAGTCGTTTCCTCAGTAATTATCAGATTGACAGGAGTAGTCACAATTTCTTCAACGGTAATATCTTCAACAAGCTTGCTTGTAGTATTACTGTTGTATTCCAATTGTGCTGGTTTGATTAAGTCGAAGGGAAAGTTAACAGGTTCCACTACAGGACTGATGTGTAATTCTTCGTCGCCTACTTGTAATGTTATGGCCCGGTTAGGATCAACTCCACCGATAGTCAAATCATCACTAATTTTGAAGTTGAGACTCGTCTCGGTCTGAGGTGAAGATGTTGTGGAAGTAGAAGTACTTTGAAGTTCATTGGCAGTTTGGGTACTTCGGGTATCAGAATGGACCGCGAAGTGAACATCGCTGTTGAATTCATGGCTCATTAACTTGGTATCGGTGATAGGAATCCAAGGTCCCTCAGCGTAGGCCAGGGGTAAACCAGTCGTGGTGTTTGCTGTAGTAGAGTGTGGGACGCTCTCTTTAGGTTTTGTAGTAGAGCTAAATGTGACCGTCTGCTCGGTTACCGTGTTGGTATTTGTCAAAGTTGTCGAAGTTAATGCCACATTTGATGTCGAAGTTAATGCCACGTTTGATGTCGAAGTTGATAATATAGGGTTTGTCGAATTTGACGGTGTGGGGCTTGTCGAAGAGGGAATAGCTTTTTGGGTGGTCGTATCGAGTTCTTCAAGTTCGGTATTTATGTTCTCTTCTCTTTCGTAAGAGCCGACAGCATCTGGTTCCATGTAATTGTGGCTTAATTCCACCGGCTCTTGCCCTTGTAACTTGGACGTTCTGCTAGAAAACGCATCTTCTTTCAAGTGCCCTAAGCGAGGAAAACAATGAGTTTTTTCCCTTTTCTCTTAAGTTTGACAGGGATAATTTATCTTACGCTGAATAACAATGCTGTCGATGTCAATAATCTTTTCTTTGAAGGCGACCGGCTCAATGGCCATAGCTTCTTGAATAATTACATCCCGGACCGTCTCGTCTGTCCCAATGACTTGCCTAAAGAGTATCTTTAGCTTTCTTTTTCCACCACAATAATCATAGTTGGGATCAGGGGGAAAAAAAGGTTCGAGAAAAAAACTTACACGGGCAAGTTCCGACGATCGAAGTGGAGCATAAACTGCACAATTAAACTTCCATTGGAAAAACCAGTGACTATGCTTCGGCGATACGAATCTCTCAAATGACTCTTGGAGTACACAGCATCGATCTGTAATAAAAAATCTCGAAGTTAACACTAAGTATAACGTATAATAACATTACTGTTTTACCATTCTTTGGTATTGCTCTGTTTTCAGTCGGTAAGCTGCGGTAATATGATTCGACAAAGTACGCGAATAGTTGTCTCCTTTTATAATTCTTAACTGTCCCTCAAAGTTGATATCATCTAAGGACAGAGTTTTTATCAGTTCATATTTTTACGTCCTTTCTTGTCTAGTTTGACTTACATTTTCCTGTATCCGGATTGTTGGTTAACACTGCAAGACACATAAGGAATATAAAGTTAAAGTACGTGTTGGTTTTCCAAACAGGAAATTGAAAGCATACTTGCTAAGTAAGCTGCTACGGCTACGATGGCAATCACACCGAGGACAACCAATGTAACGGCAGTAGCTAAAACCCAATTGCAGATTTTTTTCTTCGACCCTTTCTGGAAATAAGCGTCTTCGCTCCACAACGTGTAGCCATTGGGTGGACTATAAGCTAAGGGTGGTGATGGCAGAATTAAACTGCCAGAGTACGGTGAACTCGTGTCACAGTACGACAAGTTGTCCAATTGTGTGGGTCCCTGTATAGGCGGAACAAGGCAGTGATAGTGTTAGAATCATGTATGCACTAATTTATACAGATTATCCGAATGTATAGAGAAGTTTAAGGAAACAAATCTTACATAATATACATATCCCAAAGTTCAAAGCTCCGGGATGTTCGTCTATCGCACCTTGGTGAATTCTACACCTTGTGTTGACACATGGGAAGCTGACAGTTCCCCGTTAGCACCTTAGCTACGTTTCTATAATTAGCATGCCTGTCCCTTGGCTTAAATGAACTTCCCTTTTAATTCCGTCTTCAACGTTTACCGTTATGAACCTTTTTGGTGTAGCAACCGGTATACGCATGCAAGATCGTATATCAGGTTGTTTTCTTCCTTATGCTAATGTAACCTTCGGGGTTAGAAGGCAATGAAACCAGCGGGTGGACCTCAAAGTTTCCCATGTTAGGAAACTCGAACTCATAAGTTCAGGAAATGTAAAAAATTTAGCGTATGGGTGAGTATTCCACGCGTGTCCCACAGTTGGCATAAAAAGAACAAAAAAGCTTGCGGTTAAGGCAAAAGTAAACAAATTTCGTAGTCAACAACAGTATTTTCATTTTCATTCGGCGAGCGGCTGTGACGAATGCCCTTACAATGAAATCAAAAGTAAAATTTCTCTTGGGTCTGAACTGGAAGAAATTGACGCTCTGGTCACGGTTGATGGTTACTTTCATTCGAAACCATGCTTTTCCGCCATGGGCAGCAGGTCATTGCCATCATACTTGGTGCGTGAGACCATTTTCGATTGGACAGTTGTGTATCAAAAGATGATAATGACCTAAGTGCGGTAGCCCGTGGTCAAGCACTTGATTCAAGGTTTTTACTTTTTGCGTTGATTGCCTTCCTTATCCCTGTGTTTTTGTGGTGGATTTTGAACCCACCGGGGCCGTTTCTAGGTAAACCAACCAGAACCACAACCAGTAAAAGTTGTTTTTCTAAACTTGGAGAGATTCACACCCGGAAACGGATAAGAAGGAGTTAAAAGCCATTAATTTTTCGGGTTTTTGCGATATCGTCTGTCCAGAGCAGGTAAAAACCGATTGGCAAAGGCATTTCTTTACAAATCCACAGGACCTCGCGATCAGCACATACCTCCGTGGAGGTCAAGGTGAAGAGCGACGAACGTTATTTGAACGCGTTTTAGAAAAAGGAAAACGCCTTCGTTAACATACGGTGTGCGCCTTCTAGCCTTTCTGCAAAGGCTAATGACCTGCATGTTTTGTCTTAATTATAAATGGAATTTCTGCTGTCTCACTTTCTTCTTAGACATGCGAAACAATTTCAGTTATTGCCCTTGATCTAAATTCTCATTGTCACTTTTTTTATAACCTTGTTCGTTCCACATGCGCGCAATTGTTTCTACTGCAAAGCAAAAAACTTAAAACCAAACAGCAAAGTAAGAAACAAAAACTTTTACCTGTAGACCGTTTATCATGTTTGTATGCGTTGGGTAGCGATGGTGTTGAGATTGTGCACGTAATCGACGGTTGGTATCACTGAAATCTTCATCGTCCATCGGAGAAGTTGATGGAGTAGTGGTAGACATGATTCAAAATTTATAAAAACTATATGCGTTGATGTTACTTCACTGACCGGCAATGTTTTTTCACTTAATTACTTCGTGAACCCACTTCTGCACTTGAGTTTTAGATAAGATAAATATGAATTAATTTGAGATTCGTCTACTGCTTCTGACCTTCACTGTGGTCTTCAAAGACACAACTAACATGACTTGAAGCCAGCTGACGCTGTTCTTATTGCACTCAGAATTTTTCACGCAACACAGACACCACATGGACATCCGCCGAGCGAGAAGGAGAAGTTGCGGGAGACACCGAACTTGGCTACCTTGGCTTGAGGGAGGTTGGAAGTGTTACTGCGGCCAAGACTGACAGGAGAGGAAGAAGAGACGACGTATCTTTTGTCGAGTTTTCAGTGCTCCTTTTTATGACGTCAGCTTTTCATGAGCTGTAGGGTTAAATTTAATACGAGCCTTGGGCCCTTTTCGAACGAACCCAAGAATGTTCTGTCCCCTATGTACTTATTCTTATGTCCATCCAGGTAAAGCGAATCCTTTCCTCATGTACCAGAAGGGCATGACCGTTGGCCCCAACCTGACAATTTGTGAAACTGCGGTCAGTTGAACTTTGTTTTTCTCATTTTACTTTCGCACTTATAAGGCACGAGGGCACTAGACTTTAAGAAGATTCCTTGGGATTTCGTCAAGGTCTAAAACAAGTCAAAGCCCTAGTTCAAGGGCGAGAGACTGTGGTTTATGTAAAATAATTCTTCACATCGCTCATATACAGGTGAAGCTATTAAGCTTGTCACGTATAGCATAAGCGGCGTCAGGCCAAACTGGTTCGAAATTTTTATACTTTATTAGCTACCGTAATTAGTTCGTTATTGTCCCTTCAATGAAGTTAAGCTCGTCTACAATCGCTTTTCCTGAACTAATTCGGAAGGATTTGAGCATTTTGAATTATAAATTGAAAAGAGAAGTATCTGTCATGGTTGCATGCACTGGAAGACATGTAGGCGAATCATGCGTTAATTTGAGGAAGGATGACCTAATCCGTGCCTAGCTAGCAAAAAACTGACCTTCAGAGGGTCTTACAAAGAGTTTCCACATCTTTGTATTTTTTACTTTGTTCAAGAGCAAAAGTACGAGTTGTTACTTTTAGCCTTGACATGATCATGTGTCGTGGTTTCTACCCTGTGATCAGTTTACCAATGCCATGGGGCGGTCTAGTAAAACTGTAGTTCTGGTATGTTGGTTGAATGCGATATAATACAAGCGAAACCTACACGAAACCGTCTTTTCGACGTAATCTTGTTAGCAAATACAGGCCTTTCGTTGAACACAAAATTTGTAGCAAACTCATCAGATTAGTTCACGCTTTGTCGTGTGAAGTAACAAGGTCATTTGGCTAGTAACTCAAGTGATAGAAACTCGGTGCAATAATGCACTGTGGATCTTACCTTTGAATGATGTTACCATTAGAAGTATGGCGAGTATATTGCGGTTATGCTTTCCTAGCATTAGGTATAACAAAGAAGTTGATAACTTATGCAAACTCTTCATATTCAAATGTAGGTCCAGTATCCATTTGTATCCATTTAAGTGCCGTAATTTCGATTGCGTCTTATGTACCGTTACGAAATTGGCAAAATTTTGGATTTGCTTTTGAATCCGGTGTCCATCTGCTGGTTATACTTACGCAATACCCAACTATTGTCCAGAACGTTTTAGGATTTACCTTTGCAAGATTTCCTCTTTTTTTGAATTGCCGTTTACAAGCTATGTTAGGTAAGGTAAGTGTGGTTTGCTTTGAAGATTTTGCATTATACTATGTAGTTTCCTTGTGCTCGTTCTCAATTGCAGGCATATTTTTCTGGATTTTGGGTTGCAAGCTGAACTTGATTAATTTACGTCAAAGATACCATTTGTCAAAAAATCGATACCGTTCACGGTTATGGCGATGGCAACCCGTGGTGAAGACTTTGGTTAGAAACGTACTGGTCTCTTTTTTCCTATCTTTTCTACCTTTTTGGGATATCTGGACGAACTACGTTCAAGAAGGCGAAGGCTTCACGTACGCTTAGTATTTTTATGAAAAAAGAAATGCTTGTATATTTCATGTCTCTAAGCCCATGCTTGTGGTGCAAATTTTCCCACAGGTGTTCAGTGAATTTCACGGTGCACGAGTTCCGACATATTCTGTACATAATCATGTTTATTGGTCTCTTCGTGAGATGTTTTGTTTTGGCATGGACCAGAATACCTTATATAGTCAGAGAATTGCGGTGCCAGATTCGCGTTTTGAACCATGAAGGCCAACGTCCGATAAGCTCTCAGTTATATTTGTACAAAGATCAACTGAGACGATCCGCCAACGTGATTATAACTTTGGTAAAGTATTGTATTAATCTTTAATGACCTATCAACTAATCGAAAGTAAACAAGATCACTCTAGTTAATTCTGCAGTGCGATTATTCTGTTCACTGCCATACTTGGTAGTTCTTGGAACGGGGGTCTTCAATCTAACCGAATTACTTCCTTCGCGATGTCAAACCTATGCGGCCTTAATAGTCAAAGGTAGTCCAATCCTTAGCGCCTTCAATATTCTCGCATGCTACATTTGTTACAAAATGGTAAATACGTCAGTTTGGTGCAAAAATTTAATACCATACTTTGGTTTATAAATTTAAAACTATAACTATTTTTTAACAACCGGCAGTGGATAAGATGCAAGTTGCCACACCTGAGAAGAAAAACAACCCATGCTGCGCTGATACCCAACGGAACTGTATGACTTTCATGTCGTGACTCCATCCAGATCTCAAAACACATCTCATGACGCATGTAAACTGGAGAGTCACACGGCATTGTAGTTTTTGAATGGTGGTTATAATGCTGCATGTATGCGGTTTGATACACAAATTGATCCAATTTAAGGGAATTCAGTAAAACCTTGTGTCGCAATTTCGTTGAAAAGACGGCGGCACCTCAACAGTGAAACAATAAGACAAGCTACTCAGTATGATAAACGAAGCAAGCAAGTTTTCTGCAAACAATTTTTAACACAGCGACACCTAGTCAAATTTTTTGTTGGAAGTCTTTTATTGTGTCTGAAGGTGAAGTTTGTCTAAAAATATTTCGCGGATTGAGAAGTTCCAAGACATAATATTTTTTTCTTTATTTAAGAATTTTTTTTTCTTCTTAAAGACATTTGAAAGGGCATTACGCAAAACTTTTTATTGAAATATTGTCCGCAACCAGAAAAGACAAAACAAACTAGTCCCGACGACGACGTTTATCTTTATCCTTGTCTTTGTCTCGGTCTTCCCCTCCAGGGCGCTTACTGGCATGCCTAGCTTCGGTCAAAAATTTATCCAAGCCGAAAGGATCTTCATCCTTTTCAAACTGCACTGGTCCAGCGCGCCCAGCAGCACGATCCGTTCCACTGAACTCTTTGTCCGGCACAAACCTGAATAAAAGACAGAAAAAGAAACCACTTCATTAAAACGAAGTGAAAGTAAGCCGAGTAATTATTACCGTTTACTGTTCATCAACTTGTCCAAATCGTCGCCATAAAGGTCTTTGTCCATATTCTTCGCCGGCCGATACAAGTGACTGGCCAAATTTCCTGTTTCACGCCATGGCTTATCGTAAACACCGTAAGTTTCATCGTCTCCAAAACCACTATCCATTCCCTGAGCTTGGTTCAGCAAACGATGATCGTACAAGACTTCGCCAGTGTTGGCTGCGCGTACTGGAAGACCCAAAGCGATTTGTTCACTGATATCGCGCTCGCGTTGGCGATCGAACTTAGATCTGAAAATAAAAGAGTAATTACGAAATAATCTTACATATCTAGTAACACTACGTACTTTTTGTCCGGTGCATTGCGATTCAAATTCCTTTCACGTTGGCGCTCGCGGTGACGTTCATGACGCAATTCATCACGCTCTCGAACTTCCTCGGGTGCTAGCAGAGTTTGATTTTTAAAAGATCTTATTTAAGCTACTCTACGCCATACCTGCATTCGACGGGCCAGCTGTCCTCAACCCAGCGCGTTCCTCGCGCACTCTTTGAGCCAACTGACGTAAAGTGTCCTCCTTTTTCTCCTTTTCTTTCTGGGCCAATTTCTTCTCCAACTGAGCACGCATTTCTACCGCATCACGAGCTTTTCTGTCCGCAATGTACAAAGACTCGGACAACTTGGCAAAATTTTCATTAATGTGGACTTGCTGCAGGCCACGCCCATCAGCCGCTAGACGTTTATCCAAAGGAATCGTGTAACCCTAAACAATAGCTTAGTCTTGAAATACATTCCAAGCTAACGTAAGAATTACTTTGGCGTTTTTCCAGTTAGAAATGCAGGGAGGAATCTTCCATTCTTGTTGCTCTTTCACTGTTACTTTACGCGTCGGAGAATGCATAACGGGAGCTGGGGGAGATGGCGGTCCACGCGGAATCTTTTGATTAATCCTACAAAATCGAATTTGTAGAATGATAAGTCAATTACAGTACGCTTCGAGCTTACTTGAAGCGTGGTGGAGACATGGGGTCTTTCTGAGCTTCTACCATACGGATTACGCGTTGTTTAGCTCCAGAAGCATAAGCCACACCTTGCTGAGCAGGTGTATAACGAATATACTGCGGAGGGGCAAGCTTTTCTGCAGCTCTGACGGGTAAAGCAGAAGCAACTTTGCTCTGTGTTAACCTTTCCAATGCCGCACGGGTTCGTTCAGTGATGTCTTGAATTACTTCCTCATCTGGGCGATGTAAAGAAGGGTCGTCCTCGTTCGTGACTTCGCGTGGCAGTAGATCAGTAAACTTGGAGTATACGATCTACAACAGAAGTCATATGTTTAATCGAAAACAAACAAAAATGTCTGTACATACCGTCTTTTTGTCATGTCCTTGGCGAGCTAGAATGTCGTATTTGATCTTGCCTTCTGCATCCAACTGAACCGCTAGGGCATTGCTTGTGGCTGGCTTATCCTTCCGTCCCATATCCAATGGGTATTGGGCAGCATGGATTTCTGGAAACGCGCCTCCATCACCAAAATCCTACAGAATCTAAGTAGTGAAATCCAGGAGAGTAAATGGTAAGGAATCTCACATCAACTGTACGTGGCATCCATCCCCTTCTTTGGCCATAAGGAGGAGCACTTTTCGATGCTACAATTAACGAAGTAGTACGATTTTGAGCCGATTCAGCTTGCCTTTTGTAGTCTTCAATTTCTCTATCCCAAGGAACCTTGCTTGGAGCAGGTAGAACGCTACACATAACGATTAAGAGACATAATACATTAAATATCAAAGATATACCTTGTTAGAAGAGACATACTGGAATCTTAAAACACACGCTGACCAACAACAAAAGAAAGCCCAATAAAATGTCGCAAGCTGTTGGTTTGACCCGAAGTAGACATAAAAACCGCTAGATGGCGATATCTGTGCGATTTTTATACATAAATGTGTAATTAATATTCAATTGATAAATTATACTCTAAATATAATTATCTTTCGATCTACTTTTTCTTTTCGCCAAATAAACATGACAAGTACTGAATGATGAGCGCATCCTTAGTATATTTGAGATAATGTAACCCGAAATGTTTTTCTCAAGTTAATTAGTCCCATTAAAGAAACTTGTTGTTTGCTCTTTCTGAATGCATTTTATGTTAATTCCTTAAATATAAAAAAAAAGTAAGGGGTGTATGAAAACGTGATTTCAACTCTCTTTAAACCTCGCGCTGCCTTCGGATCTCCTGATTGGTTGTTCTAAACTAGCCCGTAGGAAAGACAGATAGGGCGGCCATTGTTTGGCGTGGAGTGGGGTTCTCATCAGTTCAGAAATTGGAATGTGACTGTTTGGAGGGTTGATGGTTCTCTTAGGTTATTGTTTAGATTATATTTCTGTCGTGCTGTGTATTATTTGTGTATTCTTGGAGTATTCATCAACACTCACCAGTGCCTGTTATTTTGAGGATATATCCTTGTTATGCAAAGTAAGTTATTCAAATGTTTCAGATTGAAGGTCAACTTCCTAGGAAGAATGTAGTAGAAACGGTCGAGTTATAGTACTCCTAGACGGGTTACGGGTCAGGCTTCCTGTTCCTGTGTGCTAACTTTTATAGACCCAAAGATTTATGTGGTTTAAGAACTGCTCCTGTAACGTAAGTCTAAGTATAACATTAAAAAAATCCCGCCAGGCAGCTTCGTGCGTTTACTGTTAGCTTACATGCAAATAACTCGTCACTCACAGCTTCCCGTTCTATTCTCAGCCAGCCCAAACGAAATTTTAAAAACCTCCCTACAGTAAGCCTCCTCTGTCTTCAGCAAAGCGAAGAAAAACCATTACGTTCCACGGTCTTTTCACACGTCTTAAACAGCTTCGTTAAAAAAGTACGGGTTGCGAAGAATACGCATTTTCATGGCTTTAATTCAAGCCCAGAAGAAAACAGACCTTTTTCGCATTTAGAGAAAGCACAGCTTTAAAAACTCTCGACCAATCCTTTTACAGGTCATACGAGTCCTTCACGTTTCCTTTTTACACCCTGGCAAAAGGTGTTAAAGATTACATTAAACGGGAAAGAAACCTATAGAGCCGTCAGTCGTAAACACAAAGTCGTCGTGCCTTCTTTGTTTTATACCTCAACCAAACCATTCCCCAAGTCTGAAGGGATTACTCTCCAAGTAGAAATATTTGGTACAAGGAGGCATCACGATCTTTGCCTGTCATCTAAACGTCTTCGGACTGCACGGCCTCTCATTTGTCGGCATTACGTTGACGTTTCCCACCGGAAGTGGGTTTTTCGTAAAATCCCCTCTTACTCTTTCCTCCACCCTGGTTTGCGCTCCCTTCCCCTAAGCTATAACATAGCCGAGGGCTTGGTTACGATTGTACATTGTGGTGTAAAATACTGCCCTAAGGGTGTTTCCACATGGCTTCTCTTGACCTCCTGCTTAGTAAGCGGATTTTCAGGGTTTGCGCTTCGCTCGGATTTTACAACGCCTTGATTGAGGTTAATCAAGTTCGATCAAGTCGCAGACAGTTAGTGTGTCTATTCCGCCACTGCAAAAGGGATGGATCTGACCTTCCCGCAGAAACCAGAAATAAGGGGGCCATATATTTGAAATGAACCTGGGAAGGAATTGTTCGAATTGACACTAATGTTGAGCATGTGGGAGTTCGGGGCTATACAGAACTACAAACGGGGGAAATTTTTCTTTGTGAGGTCCTTTGCTTTTAGTTATCCGTCCTGTCCCTGTCGGTCTCGGTCAGGGTCGTTTTACCTTGGTCTAATCAAGCTTTACCAATCTTTGCCTCCCACTCTTGTGCAGATATACGGCAGTGTGTCCAATTACGGGGACAGGAACTTTACTTTGATAGCTGTTGTGATGTTTAACTAAGCATTAATCACCATCCTACCATCGTTTTTTAAGGGGGATGGGGCGCAATAGAGCAAAAAAGATAAAACTTTTTTTTTGCCATTTTGTTTCTGGTCTAAGAGTTCGTCGCATTTTTTGTGCGCTGTGGAGTAACAAAAGACTTCGGATTAACCAACCACGTGGAAGCCCTATAGGCGAGAGTATCTTGAAAAAGCTGGCTGTCGTTAAAGTCGAGTAAATGACTCCCTCATTACCTCAAAGGTGCCAAAAGGTCACTCACGATATTGCCCTTTTACCTTCTGTAATAGCTTTTGTTAGATCTAGCTCCACTTTGGTAAGAGTGCAAACTACAAACTACAAAACCAAGTTTAACTAATAGTAGCAGCATTACAATAAAAGCTCACCTTCTTCCATCCTTGAGACGCAAAGAGAGTTGTCTCACTTATGTAAGATTTACCGGAGGTAACTTGCAGGAAACGGGGAATGTGGCGTTAGAACCCAAGGTTTAGTAGCAGATTTTAAAAAATCTGTGGTAACACCACTAAAACATCCTTTTCCTGCACATCAGCATTGTTTGACATTGCAGTTTTAAATTATTATTATATTTTTTTTTCTAAACAGGATACGGAAACGTTTCCTAGATTCCACTACACAGTACATACATACATTGCAATTGCAATTTCCCCAATGTTGCAAGCCAGGCCCAATTTTCATTATCAGATTAAAAAAATGTAGATACAAATACATAAAAGGGGCATGGTAACTTCCCTAGAATTAAAAATCGGATATCCGTTTGGAGCGTCTATGTTCAGTGGCCAATATCAATCTAGAGTATGTGTGAGAATAAGTTCATTATGGAAATGGAAAACGGTGTAAAACTGTATAGGCGGGCGTTCAAGCGTGGCGAACACCCAACATCCGGTTTAACATGCGAAAACCTGCTTGCTTACTTTACCACAGCTGCCTTGGTTGGCCTGAGCTGCTCAGCCAGTACAATCGTCCGAGAAACTAAGACCAGTTGCAGGGCAAACCCAAGGCCGTGAGAATGAAACGACGTAGTTTCCCCCTTTGGACGGTACTACTATGCAAATGATGTGTTTCCAACGTGAAAGTCTCTAGAAAAGACGCTTATACCTTTGACATGGCAGGGCGCTAGATTTCCGTTTGAGTCATAAGGTCTTATCACGAGTTCGTTTTTGTCCCGTGGAATATACTTACTTACCTGAGGCGAGGAGTTTGCCGTGCAATATGGGTCATTCCAAAATGAAGAGAAACTGGGTTTGATTACGTTTCAAGACTTTTTCGTTCCCTTTTGGCTTGTTGGTTCTCCCTGAGTGCAAATAGAGAAAGTGGGAGATGGGAGTTTGGTGTTTTTCATTGTCTTTTTCTTTTGTTTTTCTCACGTACATTGTTCTTTTTTCCACGGTTAGATGAAATGGAGACGGATGCGTATTCTGGGAGGTTTTCTGTGACGTCACGTGAATGGAATCGTGGACCCATGATGAATCAATTCCGGGCCTTGATTGAGTGACTTGACGCTTTGCGCATGAGCAGACCATGCCGCACTATTACAACCCTTCACAAATGCGTACCACGCCCACTGGGAACCATGCCCAGACCCATGGGTCGGGTTTGTATTCACCTTACGGTAAATTTGGGACGCCTGATATGCGAGCGTCTTATAGCGAACGTTTGGTAACTTCGAACAAAAATGCTGCTGCGGCCCGGATCCAAGTGGCGCATATGCATCCCGCTTTGAGGCAATCCAACGGCCATTTGGAGCGAACCGGTTCCTCCACGACGACGCAGAACAATAATGTTATGAGTGAAGGTGGCTTGGTTCATCGCGAGTACGGAAGCCACGGCTCCATAGACGCGCTGGGGAATGATACCGAGCGCGAAGATTTTATCGCGTTGTTGCGGGATTTGGGTGCGCACCCTAGCGAAGATGAAGGCACTGCGAACAACTCCTTGACCCGAGACCAAGCCTTGCACGATACGTCCATGAGCGTAGGCTGCGCACCGAGTCGGCTAGCGGAATTGTTGAAACCCAACTTTTCATCTTCGAGCTCTTCTTCGACATCTTCGAAATCGCATATAACGACCAGAGGGAGTGGTGGCCCGGTTTCCCTAACCGAATCTTCCTACTCCGCTACCTACCAGCAGCGAAGTGCGGTTACAGAGCCCAGCAGCCCTAAGCCACGTTCCAAATTTACGAAATTTTTATGGGACCGTGAGAAGAAAGAGAGCAAAAATGGGGGCGGGGGCAGTAATGTGGTTCTCAAAGAGCATGTGAAAGTGAAAGACAAATCCAAAAGTGTGAATGTCGTACTGCCTACTAGTCTCAGTACTTGTGCCTCGTCTGTCGCCCCAGCATCGCTTTCCAATTCATCGTCTTCCAGCGCGGCAGCCGGCGGAGGCTTTCCCAATGGCAGTGGCGGAATGGTAGTAGCGCAGCGCTCATCGGTTGACAATTCGTTATTCCGCAAGTGGCGAAGCAGTGGTGGCAGCCAGGGCAATGTGTCTGTTAGCGGAACCAAAACGGCCACCGTACCGGCCAATTTGGACCCCAGCCCATCCGCACTCGGGGAAGCAACAATGCATCAGGAGGCCTCATCAGCCGCCCACGTGGTGCTACAGGATATGGACTCGGAGTCACGCTTGGAAGAGAAAACCAGGAAAAAAGCATTTGGGCATCATGACTGGCAGAGCATGACCGTCAACTTAGGGTGAGTTTCTCGGACTCTGACGGAGATAATTGTCCAGATTACACGCAAAATTTATGAATTCTTGAAGAAAACGCAAGAAGGGACTGTTGACGAGTGACTACAGTTTATTTATAACATCTTTCTGTGCATTTTCCTCGCTCAGGTATGCCGCAAGGCTGCGGAGAATGCTCGCGCAACGGAGAAACACGACGACTGGCGCGTCAGCTGCTTCTATGGTGGGCCAAACGGGCAAAAATTCACTGCGAAGCCAGCGAAGTGCTCCGGAATCTGAAACGCCCCCTCTGAGGGTAGCGGAAGACCCGCCCGAACCTACGGATCACGGAGACGGGAAGACAAATCAACTCGTTTTGAAGTAATTATCTTGTGTTGCTGTTTCATCATTTCCCTTTTTGTCGTGCGAAATAATTTGGCCTCAAACAATGGTCGCAAATGTGTCAAATATGTTGGCACTGTTTGCCAAATGTGCCAAAAAAAACTCCCTTGGTATGTGTTGACAAGATAATGCTTCGTCTACAGCGCAAGACGTAGTTAATTTTTTTATAACTTTTGAGTCATTGGGCTATGAGGGTCATAAAAGCTCCCCCAACTGGGTCAAAAACAACTCTGTCGTTCTATAATTGCATTCTTGGTGGGGTTGCTTGTTCTCATGTCTAAATCGGTTTTAATTTACTACACAGTTGCCCGTATTTCCGTAATGAATTGGGCGGCGAGCCGCAATGGATCGTTGGAGGAGTGACAAATCCGGACAAGCTTGGCAAGAACAGTAATATGGGTAATAATAATATTTTTTTCATCTTTTTTTACTCGTGGTCATCAGGCTAACTTTTATTTCGTTTCCTGGGGTTCGTGGGCGTTCTAACAGTTAAGCTCCAAAGCGAAGTTAATGGAATAGCACCGAGCGAGTTGTACCGTCGTCCAGCTAATACGTACGGCGTGACCGTCTTGGAATCCCGTGCCGGTAACACGCATTGGCGAACAGGCCTTTGTCCTTATAAAAAACAGCGTAATATGATCGAAGGCAATGACCAAGGTGCTTATTACTACCACACTTACTTCTATGGCCAAGGTGAGTTTTTTTTTTTTTTTTCAAGGATCTTTTTTTGTTGTTCTCAAGAAATAATATGTTGGGGAACCTCGAAAGTGACACTGGTACTAAAAATGTCTGTTGGTCCTATTGTTAGAACACCAAAATTGGTTTGGCATGGACGACAACTTGGGTCCTTTAGCTATCAGCATTAAACGCGAGAAGGTGGAAGAAGATTCTAACCAGTCACAGTTCCGCCTCATTATTCGTACCAGTGAAGTAAGTTAAAGGCTTTTCTTTATGGGATGTTTGAGACCGAAATAAAACGGACATGTGGTTTAGTTGTTAACGATGCGCGGGACCATCATGGAAGATGCCATTCCCACGTTAAAAGCGCCTGGTTCCAAAGGTCTGCATACCAAGGATGTCTTGGATTTTATGGCTCCCGAGATTCAGTTGTCATGGTATACATAGAACGGCTGAAAAGAAATTAGTGTTTAAATTGTAGGTCTTTAAAATCTTGAATTTATGATTATTTAGTTTACGGTTGGCAATTTCGGGTGTGTCAACAGAAGACCAGTTGCTAAAGCTTGATCAACAAGGCTTGTCCAGTCAATATAAAGTGGGGGTGTTGTACTGCAAAGCGCATCAAGCAACGGAAGAGGAAATGTATAACAATGAAGACGCTGGACCGGCATTCCTTGAATTCCTAGACCTTATTGGACAACGGGTGCGACTCAAAAGCTTTGACAAATACAAAGCTGGGTTGGATAACAAAAGTAAGAGTTGTAAAAGCTGATTTTTTCCCTTTTTTTATTATTTTGGAACAGGAAATAGCTAATTTCTTGTTTACTCACATTGTAGTGGATTCCACTGGCTTATTCTCGGTTTATGCGCAGTACCAGAATTGCGAAGTTATGTTCCACGTTTCGACTATGTTACCTTTTACGCCTAATAACCGTCAACAGGTAAAAAAAAGTTATGACTCCCTTGTTGGCTACAATAGTTTACTAGACAATGTAGGAATTTACTTGGATTAACGTGATTTTTTTTTCTTTTTTAGTTGTTGAGGAAACGCCATATCGGTAATGATATTGTCACCATTGTGTTCCAAGAACCGGGCGCATTGCCATTCACGCCACGCAATATCCGTTCCCAATTTCAACACGTTTTTATTGTGGTACGCGCCCATAATCCGTGCACTGAACACGTGCAGTATAGCGTGGCAGTAAGCCGGTCCAAGGAAGTGCCTACTTTTGGTCCTGCCTTGCCTGATCCAGCGGTATTCTCCAAAAACTCTGCCTTTGTGGAATTCCTGCTAGCCAAAGCTATAAATGCCGAACATGCGGCCCACAGATCAGCGAAATTTGCGACTATGGCCACCCGTACTAGGCAAGAGTACTTGAAAGATTTAGCTGCCAATTATGTCACTGCCATGACGCTAGACACTGGATCCAAATTTCGTAATGATTCTTTCAGAATTGCTCTCTCAGAGATATAACGATCGTGTCCTTTTGTTGTAGCGTCCATGTTGACTTTTACGAGTAGGAAGAAGGAACGACTCCGGGCTAAATTTAAAGCGGACCGCAATTTGCGAGGTGCCGTTTGTTGGCTAGTACAAGTCGAAGACAGTAGTAGTAGTGGTATTCCCGCGTTCCTAGGCGTAGCTGCTGAGACGCTTATCTTGGTGGAAGAGACGACCAAGACTCCCATTTTTGCCATTACCTGCAAAACGGTTCTGGGTTGGGCAACTACAACCACAAGGTAGGCGTGGTTGTCTAAAAACCTTTTGCGTGTATCATGTAATTAATATTCCTATCTTTTAGTTTGAGGGTGTATTATCATCAGGGCGAGTCAATCTGTCTGCATTGCCGCGATACGGAAGCAGACGAGATTCCTGAGATATGCGACCGATTACGCATGGTAACGTCCGGAACGGAAGTAAAGGAGATGACTCTGAATCGTAATGCCTTAGGGCAATTGGGTTTCCATGTACAGCCAGATGGGTTGGTTACAGAAGTACAACCGCATGGTCCTGCTTGGGTTGCAGGACTGCGACAGGGAGCCCGACTTGTTGAGGTATGATTTATATTCTTGAACGCATTTACCACGATCCAAATGTAACTGTCTTCCTGGTTTCAGATTTGCAAAATGCCTGTGGCTAACTTATCCCATGAACAAATGGTAGATTTGCTCAAAACATCCCTAGTGGTGTCGGTCACACTCATTCCTCCGTTACCTGACGGAACACCTAGAAAGTACGTTATGTTCCGTGCCATGTTTACCTGTAATCTGGATGGAACACTTTTTTTTCTCGAAAAACTGATCATTTATGTAACTCGTTTTTTTTTGTTGTTTTTTTCCAAAGGGGATGCAATGTAGAACATTGTCCTTACTTAACTTCGAGTTTGGAAGGTGACTATGAAAATTTGCAAAAGTCCTCCCAGTGCGAATCACTACGCTCGATGCCTGGAAGTGCTGAGCCCCATAGCGGATTTGTTTTAGGACGCAATGAACGCAGTTTATCGCCACCTCGGTCGTCAGGGAGCTCCGGCTATGGAACCGGTAGCAGCTCTCGCTCTTATGGGCATCCAGAACATCAGCCTATCGTTGTGCCGAAAGATACGGTTAGTGAAATAAAGCAAAAAAGATGTCTAAAGACTAAATTTTTTAAAATTTATTTTGTATAGGGTACGCTAACAAGTACATCCAGTGGGCATTCAAGCGATGATCCCTGGTACGATCCTCTGCCGGACTCTGACGTCAAATCCGTGTCTGACTCCCCTCCCCCACCATTACCTAACAGAGCTACTCCTAATCAAAGAAAGTCTCAGAACACGGCGTCTCGTTTGAGACCAGGTTATAGTTGTGAGCTGTTTACTGGCAACGAGCCCAAGCTGTCTCTTCCAGACGCAGAAAGCCATGTGAGTGCTCAAAGCGCCAACAAAGCGAGTGCCAACCAGCGTGACGATGTTGTCGGGGGAAGTTTGGATAGCAGTAATCGACTAAAAACTAGCCGGTCCCATGATCAAATCTTTAAGCCACACAATGGCAATTACATGACACCGCCCCCTCCCAAACCACGGTACAACACTACACATGTCCATCCTCATGTGAGCGAAAACAAGGACCGGAGTATGAGAGACAGGAAAGAAGGGTCCCCAGGTCCTGTGCCAGGCCCTCAAGAACCTGGCAGTTGCGGGAAATTGCGTGAGAAACACTACATGACGCCTAGGCCGCTCCAAGTATGTTTCCCTTTTTCTCAGCATTGTCTTTGGTTGTCAAATTGAAGTAAATCTGACGTTTGGATAATAAGTATTTGTACCTCGTGTGAGTGTAGCCTCCGGATTACCAAGCAGCCGTGCATGGAAGACTCCTAGCATTGAAAAATTCTTCGCCGAATCAGTCGGCGCCAATCCATCATTCCAGCTTCCAGACTCATTCCGCAAGCAGCAGTCCATTAAGTGACAGGCTCATGGGAGCGAGAAGCGAAGGTGAGTTTCGAATTGAAAGTAAAGGTGGAGCACATATTTTCATGTATTTTTTCGTCCTTATTAGAGGAATTATCGGCAGGGAGTGTGAGTCCTGTAATGCGGAGACGGTGCAAAGCGCAAGGACGCTTGACGCCTTCCAGTGGGAGCAGTCGAAACCAAAGTCCGCGTACAACCACGGAAGCGCGATTGCGTAATAACAGCAGCGGAAGGAGTAGCCAACGGAGCAGTGCACACTTGCCTTCGTCGAATCTTCAAGAGGAGTTGATGCGACTCATAAACCCTGACGAAGCAGAAGACGGCCAGCCCAGTGAAGAACTGCGAAGTCAGCGGGAAGACCATGAAGAAGAGACGGCGGAAACATTGATATTCACGCATGCACGGCCCGTCACTGTTATTTCAAATGCTTCGCCTAGCCCTGCGTTGCCTGATCCTTTCCGAGACGAGTAAGGAATCATTACTTGGGATTGTGTTTGTTTAAAAAATAAATAAAAAATAGTGCTGATGATATGCCACTTTTTCCATTAGTGTTGCACAGCTTAGAAGTCAACCGAGTCCAGCGCCTGTTCCTGTGCCGCTACTGTTCCCAGATGCTGACCAGTTAGAATGGTCGACTTTGGTAGAGGCAGCTGCCAGAGCCATACAGGGAGCAGCATTGTCTTTACGATCCGAGCCTGCAAATGGGAGGGAAAGAGATCATGAAGCTGACCAGGCGTTGGCTACTTGGATACAAGATATGGCGGAAAATTTGCGGATGGATCCCAATCGGGGACAAGGGTATCATTTTTGAATTTCTTAAAAGGTAGATAGAAATGCTGACTCATTTAATTAAGTAGGCAGATACCTGGAATGGTTGCTAGTTCAGGGTTTGATGAGCGAATGCGAAGCTTACAGAGCCATGTGGGTTCTTTGGAGACGCGTTTAAGGAGCGAGGAAGGAAGGCGGGAAGTTTTGGAGGAAGAAGTGAGGAGGCTACGTGACGATAACCGTCGGTTACAGGGGGAGTCGCAGGCGGCTTCGGAACAGTTGAAACGGTTTACCGATTGGTTCTTCCAGACCATTGAAAGACAGTGAAGGCTTTTATAAAAACTTATAAAGGTTAGGTTCTATTTATTGAGGATGTTTTTGAATGAGTAAGTTGCAAGCTTGTGACCAAATGAATGTCGTACCTTAAGTCTTAATCTAACTTGATAAACATGATGCATTTGATTCTCGACACCAAAGCTTAAATTTCCAGCATTTTCATATGCCACCAGAGATTTGCATTACCTCACCCCCGTGTTTATAACGCTGTTGTGCTAAAACCACTTTTCATTTTATGACTTTTCCTTCCCACAACTTTTAGTCTACGTTCGTAACGTAGGGTTTTTATTATATAAGCCAGAACAAATGTTACATGGCGTGATTCTCTCTGCCTATCAATGTGCGCGCGGCCTTATTGAGGTGCTCTTACGCCTGTCCTATTTAATATGCATGTACATGTTTGAAAATTGAAACAAATGTTGGTATACTTGTATAATCTTCAAGTATCGTCTTTATTCGTTCTCTTGCGTTCTTTATACAAACTAAAAATAATACACGTAAAGGTTTATTTAAATTAATGTGATGTAGTAGCACACGATAAGCAGGTAATACTTTCTTCTCCAAACCTTAGAAAACGAACCAAGAATGGCATTAAAGAAATATATATGATTTTTAAAGAAAAATAGAGCCTTACAGGGTTGTCGAGCATCTTGAACAGTAAAACTCAAAACATATATGGCAGCTGTATAAGCAGTGAGAGCAGAATCTTTGTTCACAGAAGTTACATCTATTCAAACCAGCTTCATTCCCTGTTGGCGAGTTCCGGTAAGACGAGGAACAGTTTTGGCAATGTAAGGCTGTGAACTGGCCCAATTGTTGCTGCTATATAGTAGGGTGAGATGAGCAGGCATTATGACGAGTTCTTAAATTAATTTTGTTTATACCAGATTGCTATGAAAGAGGTTATTGTTGTTCGAGCAAAGTTTTCCACTAGTATTGATTTGAAGCTGCATCGTATGCTTAACGTGAACACAGTTCCAGTTAACTGAAATATTGTGTCCCTTGTGAGATTCTGTCGTATGGACGGATGACAGGTCCACTCTCTTTACATTTGCTCCCATTTGCAGCAAGCGAAGAGTTCGATCTAAAGAGAGAAATAGGCAATTAATAAATATTTAATGCAATAAGCAAAGTTGAAGACTCATTTGAGAAGTGGTTACTGTTTTATTGTACCGTAAACTGGCTGCATATTCCGTTGAGAATTAACTCCACAATTAACTTCTTTTGGTGTAACACGAATTTTATATTGTAGGCCGTAGTTATCTTCTAATTCGGAGTTTCTTTCTCGCTTGGGCATCTTGTTTGTTTTTCTTTCTGTTATTCTTCTCCCGCCTAAAATGTTGTTAGCCGTAAGATTACTGGAGCGCTGCTGCGGTGACGTTCGTCTGCACTCGTAGAAGCGGAAAATTCAAACGCAACTCGATGATAAAGGATACATAATATGAGAGCTAAACTTAAAACAATGATAGATAAGCATGGGCCCGACTGTAATTACCGCAATATTTTATTACGTTTTGTCATTTTATCACAATCACGGCATACGTTAAAAATCCCGAAAGACACCCACATTTTCACCAAAAATAGTCGAAATCACTGAAACGAGTCGAAGTTATGAACCAGTTGTACAGTTTTCGCGAGAAAAAACACATCAATGATGATGGAAGGCAGTTAAGGCTAACGGTAATAGCGCGCCCGTAATTAACAACAACAATTCCATTCGTGTAAAACCAATCTTGTCCGGTTGATTGTCCGACTGGTTACCCAAGTGTGAATGACTTGATCCCGAGCGTAAGGCAATTTCGGGTAGTACGTGTACCGTAGCTACGTAAAGGAATGTTCCCGCGCTAAACAACATGGCGAAACCCGTTGCATTAACAGTTGTCAAGACCTCTTTGCTTTTCTATGGGGATCAATTCGTTACATTATAATCATAACTGGCAATCACGTTCATCCTTACCTGACTGATACCAAAATAAGTTATAATGGCTAGCAAAGGTGCGGATAAACAAAAGATCAATAAATGCCGTCTGATACGATTTCTGTCCAGTCCCTCGTGTAGTAAGAACGTTACTAACCCAAACGATGCAGGAGCCTATGTCAAAAATTTGTAAGTAAAGCCTTAACCGTTGAGCTCTTTACTTTATGAAGCATGATGGCAAGGAAAACAATCATTTCAGTAGCTGCATGAGATGTCGTAGCAGCTGCTCCCAAAGCAATTCCGTCAGCTGCAGCATGAACTACTAATCCAAGGGTGGCAGTAAACGTCTTTTGCTGTCGACCACCACTTTCGATGTCTAGACAAAGATATATCATGCTTTAGACAGGCCATATGATTTTTAGAAAAAATTACCTTTGCTTTTTGAACTACCAATTTGATCCACTAATAACATAAATACAAATCCCAACACCAAAGCTACCCCAATGATTAAATGAAGATCATCCGCCCCTTCGTGGTCATGGTGATCCAAAGAACGCAAGGAAGGTGAGGCTTCTGCCTCTTTTTCTTCACTATGTGCGTGAGTTTTTCTTCGCAATTCTAAAAGAAACGCATTACAAGTTTAGGGCACTTTCGGTAAATTTTTTACCTTCAAACTGTGCGGAGTATAACATTTGAATTCCCTCAGGAATAATTACCGCTAAGGCTGCGCCAACCAGTAAGCCTGCTCCGAAAACTGAAACCGATTGCATTCGCTCCTGTAATTTAGAGGACAATTAGTTTTTCTGAAAGTAAATAGTACATCTCGGTTACTTCTGACAGAGTCATAACCAGGGGAATGGACCCTGCAAGGAAACTTCCCACTAACATAACAACTGACAAAACTATTAACATGCCTGCGTCCGTCATGATGTATCTGTCTTTCTAACTGATTTAACGCCAAAACCATTGAAGACAGATTTTCCCTAAGAACACGTAAGGTGTTTTCATGCACAAATTTTGACGAGTAAGTATTATGACGTCAAACACTACGTGACACAAGCTCTATTGCATTGCTTGTTACACGAGCAGCTCGCTTCGCATTTCTTTAATTGCTGTTTCTTCAGAAAGCCCAATAGGTGGCGAAGCCATTGACATTTGTCATTTCCTTCTTCAAAATACTCCGATTTTTCAGCACCACAAAAACGAATCGTAATATTAAAATTTGTGTAAGTAAAACATTATTGCAAGTTTTATTGATCGTACGCCTGGATTCCTTACTCAGGGTTGGACGACTGTAAATCGTAAATCATTCATAAATCATATGATTCGTCAATCATAAAGGTGCTCTTGGCACTTCGACGAAAAACAAGAAGGTATGCGAGCACGTGGAAAATTGTAAACAAAATGATAGAACAACGTACAGTGCTGAGCAAAAAAATCTTTACCGAGCGAACCACAGAGGTCGAATTAAGCTTCGTTATAGGCTCGTTTTACCTTCATTGAAGGTATACCTTCATTGAAGGGAAATCAGCCTCGATAGGGTTAATTAGACCTCTGTGGTTTGCTCGGTAAAGATTTTTTTGCTCAGCACTGTACAAACAAGCTGGACGTGAGTAAAACGATTAATTAAACAAAGAGTACCCGGACACACGCGGCAATTTAAACACAAATTAGTGCTTCCGTGGCGTACTTTACAAAGACAAACAAAGAGTTATTTGCGTAGGAATTTAGGATTTTGTGTCATTTTGGCCATGTGTGGAAGAACTGCTTGGTAATTTAAACTAATGTAATATTTGTAGATGTATTATAACACCAAAGTTTTTATGTATAGTACACTCGAACCTTCTTCGCTTTGCAAGGCGTGTGCATACAAGGATGACAGTCACCAGAAATTCAAGCCAGCAGAATGGAAAGACTATACCGATTACACGGGTGGAGGCAATTATAGACCTTCAACTAACCATTCTCCAACCATGTATACTCCAGTTTTACTTTTAAAGAAATGCCTTAATCCATGGGCTGATCCCAGGGAGCGCGTGATTCAACCCATGCTTTGGGGAATAATTCCACCTTGGCACAAAGTAATATTCTGGCCCTACTTTTATATAATTAGTGATAACTAAGTTTGTTTAGGGAAAACCCACTGGTCATGGTCTGACCACCAATAATTGTAGAATTGAGAGTATGATGGACAAAAAGCTCTATAGTGTACCGCTTAAGAAAGGACAGCGTTGTGTTGTATTATGTGATGGCTTCTATGAATGGAAAACAATAAAGAAAGGTCAGAAGCAGCCTTATTTAATATATTTTCCTCAACCCGAAGGCGTAAGGATAAAATTCTTATATATTGTGAGTGATTGTTACTGCTTACATTTCTTTTCTGGTCAGATCTCGATTGGAGATCCAAAGACATTTGAAGGTAAAGAAGTGGACTTTTGGGATGAAGAAAAGGGCTGGAAAGGGCCCAGACCTCTTACAATGGCAGGAATATTCGACACATGGAGATCCCAAGACGTAAAAACTTAACTTATCTTAAGGAATTAATTCCTTGACTACGCTGCTTTTTTTGGTTATATAGGGAGGACCTCCCATTTATTGCTATTCCGTCGTCACTATGGACTCGGGCCCGGCTATGTCATGGATTCATGAACGTATGCCTGCAATATTGGAAACTGAAAAGGAAATAGACGTAAGATCAATATGCTATGATTTCATTTAAATATAAATTTATTAGAACTGGCTTGACTTTGGTCGCTTGGACGCAAAATCGGCTCTTGCGACATTAAAACCTGCATCGAACCTGCAATCGCACCCGGTTTCAACGCTCGTCGGGAGCGTGCGAAATCAAGATAGGTCACTTACAGCGGCAGTGGACTTGAAGTACTAAACAACATTGAGTTGTACTGGAATTGTAGCTTTTTTATTTTTTTTCGTTACAGAGAAGCAAAACCTGTAATGTCAGCAAGTAGCAAATTTATGAGTTCGTGGCTTGCCAAAGCAAGCCCCGTAAAGAAAGAGCTTTCCAACATGAAAGCTGAACCTGAACCTTTGTCAAATGAAGTCCGTAAACGAGAAGTAGAAGATGGTGAACATGGTCCAGCTCAAAAGAAGATCAAAACTGAACTAGTTTTATAAAATAACTACTAGTGTTTAACTGCGTAATGTAGTTATTAACTATTCTCTTGCATTTGTTTTCTTTATAAATGTCATTCATTACTCGGATACAAAGAAATTTTTTAAACAGTTTACATTTGCAAGTTGATCATTGGTTTTAAAAGTTCATAAAAGGAATAATAATAATTAGGTTAAGATTGTGAAGACACCGGCCACGTGTTGGCATCAGAATTCTCCGGTTTAGTTCGGCGGAATAACAGAATGTGTGGCTCTGAAATGTGAGCAAGAAAGATCTTCATTAGCCCTTGTAGTAATTTGAAAATTTGACAAGCGCGCCATGGCGACAACAGAGCCGGAATGTACAGATTAGGAACTAAACAAGCAACCCCAACAATCGGATGTCAACTTCCGACTGATTCCGAATTATTCTGGGTAAGACGAACTTAAAATTCGAATCCCCGCCAAGATCGAAACCCGGTAAATGCATTTACTTCTAACTTTTCATTGGAAGGCTTATAAAACAAAATTTGTTTGCAACATTCAACTTTGCAACCAACAATTAATAATGTGTGATTTACTT
This sequence comes from Lepidurus apus apus, assembly GCA_022832285.1. Lineage (NCBI taxonomy): Eukaryota > Metazoa > Arthropoda > Branchiopoda > Notostraca > Triopsidae > Lepidurus > Lepidurus apus. The sequence goes on from JAGJRO010000309.1 coordinate 189,425, forward strand.
CAACACGTTTATTAAAATGTAGCTATAAATCAGTTCTAGGTGGCCAATTTAATGGATATCGCTGAATCTGCAATCGAACTTGCCCAAAATGGGAACCTAACTGTTATTTTGCAAAGCCAAGACGGTATTTCTACGCAAGTTCCTTTAACTACCGGTAACGATGAGAGAGATGTCACCTGTTTCCTAACTACGCAACGACTAAGCGTCAAACAAAAAGAAGGGCTTCGTAACGACGAAAAATGGACCAAACGTGAAACAAGTCATCTAATTGCTTTATGGAGAGCTCACTACACGCAAATTGAGACTAGTGTCCAACGTCGCCCGCTTTTTGAAAGCATGGCGAAGCAGCTGAATGAAATGGGACATCCTTTGCGAACCGGTGGAATAGTTCAGAAAAAAATCCAGGCTTTGCGAGATATTTATCGTAAATGTTTTCACCGAACTAAACGCACTGGAGACGCACCTACGTGGCTCTTCTACAATTCTATCGACGAATTTTTGGGAGGAGCTATTGCTGAGCTGTACGCGGATGTCTATCCCGTTCAAGAAGCCGCCGTGCCAGAAACTGAGCAAGACACTGAAGTTACCATCACCACAACATCAGATATAGAATCGGAAGTAGCTACTGAAAGTTTCGATGAGAGCTGTCTGGTAGAAGCCTTTCTGCAGGGAGCTAACAGACATTCAGGTACGAAAAGAAAGCAATAAAGTTATAAGCATATAACTTTAAAAGTTTTTTTACTTTCTGGCTTTAGAAACTCTAGATCCAGAGCAAAGCCTGGACGCCCAGGATATTCCTACTGGAGAGGTCATTACGGGGATAGAGAATTTGACTCCTGAGCGAAGTCAAACCATTTTCAGTAATTCCAAATTGTTATAATATAACTAGTTTTTTTAAAAAAAAAGTTTCTCTTCTAAAGTTACTCCGCGACGACGTCTCCAAGGATCAGTAGAAGCCAACTACGAACAGCAATATTTGGAAGTTCATGGTCGCATCGTAACCCTACTGGAAAAGCTAGCAGAAAATCAAGCACAGTTTGCACGAGATATGGTTGACTTGCAAAGGCGCACAAGCGAACAATTTTCTAGCGTATCAGCTAGTGTTTCCGAACTTCTTGCCCACGTGACACATTCTTTACCAGTTCCTAATGAATCCAGACCTACTATGTCGGCGAGTGCGACACTTGTTAATGTAAATGCCACCAGACCTCACAGGAGAATTGGGTCTTTGGTCTCAGCAGCTCAGAAAAGGACTTCGGCTAATTGCGACGACGATCAAGATCAGTACAAGAGATCAAGAACATACACTATTGACTAGGGGCTGAATTGGTAATAGATAGAGTAATTGGCGTATACTTGCCTGGGTTGTGCAACATATAGTGGATCCAACCAGGACTTTGCTGTAAGAAGAGACGAAATATTTACAGTTACATCGGCTGTTCAAAGTAGCTTAGTTTTTTCTCTCACTTGAACCCCCAGATTGCGCCATTCTGTTTCAGTCATAAGATGTGTTCGCGGTACTAACTTTGCAAGCTCTTGTGGTAAAATAACATGCCTGTGTATATAAGAATGGTAGAAAAGTTAATTAGCTGGGGCATTTTCTGAAAAATTCTGTCTGCAACTATACGGGAAATGGAAATACATACCTATATTCGTATTCGTCATCACAATACTTATCTGAATACTGAATTTGATCGGACGGCATATTGTTGGGGAAAGGCTTGTACGCAGCTAAATTTCAAGGAATGATTGTATACACTCGTGTTAGTTGTCCAAAGCCAAACAAATAGCACGTGTCATGTAGCGCGCCCATTTAAGTTACGTTAGGTGGCGGTACGATCTCCTAGTTAATTCGAACAAGTGACGAACAGTCCTTGTACAATGAAATCTCGACGTTGTCTCGACGATTAGTTCATCTTGACGCTGAAGAGCGATTTTTATTGCTTCCTAAATTCCAGTACAAATTCCTAGGCGTGTGGATGTTACAAATAACGGCGTCCGAGCTGTGTCGTCTGTCTTCTCTTCAGACATATGTCGTGTGTTATTTTCTATTTAGTATCCTTTTGCACTTGAGGTAATGTATATTATTCATTTTTCTACCCTTGGGAAGTTTTTTACCCTATCACGCACGTGTCGGAAGGATCTACGTAGACACGCACGAGCAAGCATCCACGTATAGTTGTTAATGTATATCAGTGGTGTCTACTTGCTTTGTTCAGAAGCCCCGATAAGGCTAAGCCCAAGAGACGTGACAAATTTTACCCTAACGTCGGTTTTGAAACTATTTGCTTCGCAAACTGCGTTTATACCAAACGGCGTTCCGTAAAATCTACCTTAAGATTAGAAATTAAACATCAACTGTTAACTTTAAGAGCAACTGTTGTAGTAGCCAATCGTAAAACAACAAATCAGTCAATGTCGTATGATACAGTAGTAAGAAAGTTAGTGCTATTTTCCGTTGCCTCGTTTAGATAACAAATTTATTGAACTGCTATCATGAGAGTATGCCCAATTGGGCAGCTAATTTTCTTTGACCTTGACAGGTATTGCGAAGTTCTCAGTTAACATGGACCAGCCGTTGAGCTGGCTCCGTGGCCCCGATGGCCGAAGAGCCATTAACCACGTCTTCATGCCTCGTCAACTACCCGGTAGTTCCGACAATGAAGAGGATTACCGTCCTCAGCTCTGCTTATACGCAATCCTGGAATGCGCGCGAAACATCCTTCCACCCACTACGTTAGACATGCTCACTACGTGGGCTGAACTGCAACGTTCTTCACTGGACATTCATTCGGTAAAAAAAGCCATCGTTGAACTGAAACCAGGTGCCAAGCTAGCATTTTATTTGGTGGCGCAAAATGCAACAGTCACGATTAAGAAACAACCTGATCAGGAAACCGTAAAGATATGGGGTTTTGACGTTCATGCTAAGAGTAGGACGGTAACGTCGTCCCCAGGAACGCTCTATGGCCTCTTTCCTCGAGCAGCTATGCGCGTTCCAGCCCGTGAACTCACCGAAAGTTTTGTATTCCAAATTGTGGCGCTACATGGGGAAAGATTCCACGACGCTTTCAGTATGTCACGTAAACATGATATTGAGTTGGAAGAAACGAGAGACACGGTAGATCCGAAGTATTTTTTCGACTGGTTTCTTAGCGCGGTTTCAGTGGAAGGACAGCCAGATAACGATGTCCAACTCTTGAAAAAGAAAGTCCGAGATGTTGTCGCATATAAATCGGCAAATAAGCCTTGGCGACGTTCCGGAATGTACTTATCCCTAAAATGGGTTTTGCACACCGCACTGGTTGAAGAATTAGGCACATTTGCTGGAACTTGTATCTACAAAGCCTGCATGCTTAAACTAGTTTGCGCGCTTGCTTCAGAACAGTTTAGGGACTCCAATATTGACCTACGACAGCAGATGTTGATCAAATGTTCCCAAAAACTCAGCAAGATGGAAGTTTTGGTTCCGAAAGAAATCCTCGATGAAAAGAGTTCTTATTACTGCGAAACGGCCATGGAAAATGCTCGAGAAGTTACGGGAACGATCGCCCAATTTTCGGCTCGCCAATGGTCCCAGTACGCAGTCACTTGGGACGAAAAGTCGAAGTGCCAATTAAACCCAGAGGAAATGGATTTTGCTGAAGATATAAAGCATAGATTGCCCAACAGCAAGTCGGTCCTATTGGAAATGTTTAATCGAAAACCCGGCGTTGCTGGAACTCTAGGTTATAAGCCAACACCGGCATATTCCATGACTTGGAATTACAGCGAGGATAATCAGTTATGGATATTGCACCAGACAGAAGAAGAAGCCTTTCAGATGCTGGCATTGTTTACGATGGGCAGGTTAGGTTCTGTTACAGTTGTCGATTTGTCTACAAAATTTCAAACTTATATCCAACGCGCCAATTCCTTCTACAAAGACCCTTTTGGTTGGAGTCGCATGTTTCTTTGTGCTTACTGTCAAGTTGCTACTATACACCGGTTAATTTGTCAACAGTACCCGCTTCTGAAGGAACACTCTTCAAGTGTGGATGTTTCTTACTTGAAACATTTGATTATTGTTGATGCTAAGCAACTGAAAATTTAAAAAAAAAGTGGAAGAATATTTCCTGAAATTTAACACAGCAGCCAAGTACCCAGGACCTCTCGACTCCGAAGTATCGGCGAATACGCTGTCAGTTCGTTTCGCTCGAAACAATTGGTCCATGGAGAACACGCGAGCAGCCATTCTCAAGGAATCGGCTAAACTGGAACTTCTCAAGCGAGAGGAGATACGACGCCTCAAAATCGAGTTGCAAGAACTAGAAAAGAAAATACGCAAGTTAAATCATTTCACGTTGTATCCATGGTGGTGTGACCATTGTTCTCTTGTACGTCAGCGTGATGGTATGTCAGCGGACTTGTTTGAGCACCTTCTACCAGAAAATCTAAATTATCAGCGCGCTATAGTGTTTGAACTGACCGTCCCCGATGATGTGACTTCTTGGCGTGAAGCCGTCGTTCTGCTAATTGAAACAGTCCAGCAGTTACGTTACGACTATTCAACTTATTTTCTTTGGCAAGAAGCACCTGGTGTGCAATCTTGGAAAACCACCACAGTGGGCGTTGTCAAATTAGGGAGCACAGCAAAATCGTTTCTTCAGACTCATTACAGATCCAAGAAGATTGTAGACAGTACCGAAAACGATTTCATAGTACCGAACGCTGGAAACTGCGTTTACAATGTCTGTGCCGTGGCCATTGACCATGAAAGAGTTCGCCAAAAGTGTATATTCAGTTTGGAACAGGTGTCGTACAAGCCTTTGCAGGGCTATATGGGATTTGTCCACGATGAAAGCACAGTACTTGCTGCCCAACATTCTTGCTCACGAAAAATGAGCCTCTTGGAGTTTGTCACGTTTGGAAGTTTGCGAGCAGGTCAGCGTATTCAGTGGCATAACATCTATGCAGCTCTCCACCAACGCGCAATATCGTTCGGCGTTAAGGATGTAATGCAGTTAATTTGCCAAGCCATTTATCAAACTTGCGAAACTAGTGACGCTTTTCCCAGTCGTTGTAACCGGTGGATGCGAAACGCTCATGCCTCATTACTTTCAGTGGGTTTCGTTCAAGAGATGGTCGACGAACTTAACACGTACCTGAGTGCTGTTGAGAAGAACTGGCAGAACCATTGGGCGCTCGGCTCAGTTGTCGTCTTGGCTACGCAGTTGTATGACATCGTTGGAACCGTTCATTTGGAGTCCGCTGACCCTATCCCGGTTCAGGATCAACTTGCTGTGTTTCTGCGTCGCTGTCGTGCTTTAGGATTGGAGTGGATACGGCTTATAGAAGGTTTACTAAAAGAAACCGACAAGATCAACTTAGGCGACCTTGCTGCTCTGCGTAGAAAACTCGTGGAGATTGCTCTCTTTGTGGGGTTGAGCTATAACGTTCAGCCGAAACTGAGATCCCACATTCTGAACTCGAATTCAGACATGCTAAGCTGGCTCAAAGCAGTTATATACATTCATGGTAACACAGCATTGACTCACGAACCACTGAGTGGCTTCGACGCGTCCCTCCTTCAACTAGTTCATCGAATTGCTTTCCAGATATGGATACCTTTAAGAGACCTGGCGATTCCGGAGGTTTTCGAGCGGTGTGTCACCGACTACTACACTTCAGGCTATATTGCGGATAGCACTTTTATTGTCCAGGACCAGCAAGCGTTGTGGGTTCAGTTCGATTGGGTTGCGAACGTCGATGCTTCCAAGACTGCTGTCCAGATTAATTTACTTCGAGGGCACTTTTGGTTTAACGGACAACCTTTGGGTAAACTTGCAGCGGAAGTCACCCACAATTGGCTTTTTATCAGGTTATTTCAAGCAACGGTTTTCGACGTTGTGGAATGCACAGATGCGTTGGGTTTGCCAGCTAGACATACTAAGTACGAGTACAGCGGTTCCCGGTTCGTCTTTTGCCAGGATAGATCGCTACGCATTTGCGAGGAGCGCGTAGACGGCCAATTGCTGTACCTCGTCCCTGATACGTGCTTCCGGACAGATTTTCCGCAAACGTTCTCTGAAGACTACAGTCATTGGCTATGCATTACTATCAAGAAGCTATACTTTCGCCCACGAAGTTTTAAAGACCCGAGTTTCAGTGATTTGAGCAAAGTAGAGTTCGTACTTGACTGTTCAACGTATGTCCTTACGAATGCCGAGGGTCAGTCGCTGATTGACATCCGTAGCCCGACTACCGTACAAATCCTAAACGTTTCCAAACGCCTAGAGTTGTTACCGTTTATACATTGTTGGTATCACCCTTCATCCTCCGGTAAGCAGCCGGTGGTCCGTTTGACCCGCCACGGATTGGACTTTCGCATCTGCCTTGCGAGCGGACTTTTAAGCTCGGTCGAACACGTGGGCTGGGATGTTAGTCCTGACCAGAGCGTAGGTACATTGTTCGGTTTGCTTCAAGGGTTAACCTTGGAAGCACGAGCAAATCCGCTTAAAAAATGTTTACTGATTCCACATGGATCACTTAAATTCTCACACTCTTCATCTTCAAGTCTTCATCACCAAGTGGACGTTGACTTGAATTATCTTCTGGACCCCTCTTTAGCTACAAAATTGACAGCAGGTTACGCTGCTTAACTGGAGCCGCTAACCAAATTGCCTGGTTGTACCTGGCTGCCTTGCATGCAGCCACGTCTGGTGTTTTGCGAGACCCCTTCACGGGAATGACGGGCTTAGAAATGGCCTTCCACGTTCTGCAGTCACCGAGATGCTGGTCCAGTCGACCTTACGATAAAACGGCTTACAATATCCTTAAGTTCATTGCACAGTTGGCCCCAGAGAGAACATACTACCCGAAACATGTAAAAGCGATGTTAGTTGTTGATTTCCCGAGCATAATTCCAAGTCTGTGTGCCCATGATGGGTATTACTTTCTGTCCAAAAAGCTTTGGGAGGACAGCAATCGGCTTTCATTTATTTACAGCTGTAGCATGAAGGGAGTATTTACGAAAAGAGATGACGACTTGAATGCCAAGTTCTATCATGCATCTTGCGCAAGTTATAGCCCTCTGGCTCGACTAGGAGCTTCGTTCCAACCCGCGATCGGGGGAACCTCCTTTGCGTATCCTACGGAATGGGAACCCAACAGCCGTTTGCGCTATATTGCGACCGTTGTGCAAGCTGGTGGAAACATCGAAGACGAGTTTACAGCGGACAATCTATGGAGCGCATTAGTTGATGGACTTGATCGTTACCAAGTTAAAGAACTACCGGACGATATGATTAGTTGTGCATCCTGGAAAAACATCATGGTACCTGAGACATTTTTCGCCCTGGAAAGTCACTTACGAAATCATACGTATCCGCCTTGTCATCGTTCATTCTTATTCACCTTTTTGGCGTTTTGCTCCGCGAATCCACACCTTATTTCCGCGTTAACTCTTCTGTCCAGAGAAGACGTTCATGTACAATATCCCCAACTGCTTTCATATTGCACGATAATGCCTTCGTTGGTTGGCTCAAGCTACTTTCAAGCCATTGGATTTAAAGAATACCAATCAAAACAGGTAACTACTTGTCTGATTATCTTCTATATGATACTAGTTTGTTCATTATTTAGTAATTTACGTTATTCTCCGTTAAGAACAAGGTCCAAAAGAATATTTTCTGGAATTCGCGTCTGGAAGAGCTTGAATACGAGTCAAAGCTTCAGCTGGCCGAAGCTGCTATAAACAGACTATTCATTCAAGAAAAACAGATATGGGAACGCAAGCTTCCTCCGGACTTTTTTGCTGGCGAATATAAGATGTCCCTACGTATGAAAGAAAGTTATGATGTTCTCGATATAGACGATGTCAATGCTTCAGCCATAGAAGCCTTTCGCGACGCCCATCAGTTCAAGATGCTCGAGCATTATTGTCACTTAGTACAGCAAGCAATGCGAATAACGACTCCTACCTGCATGTCAAGCGTGCCAGAATTCTGCGGGTCATTGCGACCAATGTTGCATATAAGATCAGATCTTCCGAAAGTACCAGTGTCAGTTACCCTAACCGAGAATGCCCAGCAAGAGGTTCGAAAAGTGAAGGAGAACTCGACTTGCTCTGTTAAAGCCTTACCCTTATCATTATCCAATACTGGACCAATTTCACTCGCCTTTTCGGAGAATTCGACTCGCTCTGTTAAAGCCTTGCCCATATCTTTACCCAACAGTGGACCAATCTCAGTTGCCTTTTTGAAGAATTTACAAGAGAGTTATGCGTTTCTTGAACAAGAAAATGGGGATCAGTCGGTAAATCGACGAAATGTGCCTACTTCCATTTCTTCTACCGAGACCAGTCTCAAAGCGTACGAGAAGAAAGCTCATAAGTTTTGGCACATGTTAGAAGAGGGTTACTCACATGCCTTGGCTGTCCCTGGCCTTAAACCCTTAACCGTGAGCGGTTTAATCAATCCTTGCCTTCCCCTGACCATGTTACACAAATTATTGGAACTCGACAGCAATACTGTCGTCCTGCGTAACTTGCTGCAAGCTATCGGCATCCTCTGGACCAAAATTCAAAAATGCAACCGTATTTTGCAGTACCACAAGGAAGGCAAAAGTGATGCTCTCCGCAAGGAATTATCCCATGAATTGCACGCCAACTGGAGCCCAGATACGTACCCTGAATGGCTTTTATTTGAGATTGAAAACGACGTCAATATTCGGCCAATTCAGGTGAAAGTGGCTGAACGTATGATGCAACCCAGTGGGGAGCATCATGTTGTTATGCAGTTAAACATGGGCGAGGGGAAAACGAGCGTTATAACGCCCATTATCGCTGCTAAACTGGCGAATGGCAAGAAGTTGGTTCGTGTAGTAGTACTAAACTCGTTGTTCTCCATGAATCTGGAAGAACTTGTTTTGAAGCTGGGAGGATTGCTTGGAAAGCGAGTTTATACACTTCGTTGTCGACGCGACATCAAATTGGGACTTTGGGAAGCTAATACAATTCAAGCTGTTTTGAACGAATGCAAGCAGAATTGTGGTGTGATGTTGACAGTTCCGGAGCATATCTTGTCGTTCCGATTGAAGTATCTTGAAACATGTATGAAAAAGAAAAGTGACGTTGCTGCCGCGTTAGGAAAAACGCTGACCTTCCTCGACAGGTTTGTCCGCGACGTCATTGATGAAGCCGACGAAGTCTAGCACCACAAATACCAGATTATGTACACCTTAGGAGCCCAAACCTTACCTGACGGAGGACACTATCGCTACGTCGTTGCACAGGCTACTCTGCATTTGGTGAAAAAGCATTTTCAAGATTTCCAGAACAACTTTGCGCTCCATATTGTAGGGTGCGACTCCACGCAAGCTCCGCAAACTCAAGCCTTCCCTGCCTTTCGCTTACTAGAAAAAGCCGGTTTGACTAATGCTTACAAATGGCTCTGCGAGCGCATAATAGACGATTGCATTATGGGTAATGCGTCTACTGAGCTTCCTTGGCGTTCCTTGACCCCAAACCGGGAAGAAGTCCTACGTCGTTTTATACTGGTTAAGAACTTGAATCAGATTTTGTGTGATGACTTCAAAGCCTTGAAATTGACTCCAGCAATGGAAACCATGTGCTTAATCTTAAGAGGTCTTTTAGCGTACGAGGTCCTGTTATCGGCATTGAAGAAACGGTGGCGCGTAGAATATGGAGTGGACCCGAACGGACCCCATTCAATGGCTGTACCTTTCCGTGCAAAGGATACTGCGGCGGAACGCACGGAGTTTGGACATGTAGATTTGGCTGTTTGCCTAACTCAACTCTCGTATTACTACAGCGGCCTGACAGATGATCAGATTGAGCAAGTTTTGACTCGTTTAATGTCCTTAGAAACACGCGAGAGTATCTATAACCAGTGGGTGGAAGCGGCTGGTCGCGAATGTCTGGATCCTTCTATACGCGAACTGGGAGGCGTCAACCGTTCTGACTCGATGCAGAAAATAATACACGTATACCCTTTTATGCGGTACCACATGCATTGCCTCGATTTCTTCTTGGCAAATATCGTTTTCCCAAGGGAATTGGTACAGTTCCCTTCTAAGATCGTGGCCACCGCTTGGGACTTGTGCCCTGAAAATCGCTCGCATCCCGTTACGGGCTTCTCCGGTACCAATGATACCCAGTATATGTTGCCAAGCTTTGTCAGACAGCACGATTTGGCAGAGTTGCTGGGCACAAATGCGAAAGTTTGCAGCTATATTCTGTTGCCTGAAAATAACAAGTATGTGGCCTTGCCCAAATCGTGCCGAGGAAGCGAGTTAGTTGTGCATCTGGCCATGTTTCGAAGTGCGACGGTTCTGATCGACGCAGGAGCGCTTATTCTAGAGCTTTCCAATAAGCAAGTAGCAGAGCAGTGGCTGGGACACCGTGTGGACATGAGTGCTGCCGTTTATTTCAACGAGAACAATCAGATTTGTGTGATTGACCGTCGCGGCTGCATTTCAAAGTTGCAATTGAGTCCCTTCTTGAATAATTTGGATAAATGTCTAGTTTACCTGGACGATGTCCATACTCGAGGGACAGATTTGAAGTTTTCTGCTGGAACAAAAGCTGCGGTGACACTTGGGAAAGGTTTACGGAAGGACAAGCTCGTTCAAGCTTGCATGAGAATGCGCCAACTCGGTTTCAGCCACACGCTGTCGTTTTGGGCATCTGCTGAAGTAGACATCAAGATTCGAGAGCACGCCGGGGTTGAGTGTCAAGTAACAAGCAAACATGTCCTTGAATGGTGCATTTTGAACAGCATCAATTCCACTCGAGAGGGTTTTCTAAGCTGGGCCTGCCAAGGCACCAGTCATCTACGTCTTCGGGAAGTGTTGGCTCAGGCAGTCGGTTCAGAAAGTACTGACGTCTATCCTACTACTAATGATGCCATCGCCCAACTCGGTGCTAACTGCGCTGGAAAAGACCAACGCACTTTGATTGAAAGTTTTGCCCAAGTCAGGAATATGGAAAAGGTACCAGACATTGTAGCTGGATGGGTAAGAAATCTTAGCCACGGAGAGTTGCTTGTGAGTAAGTGTAAGGAATTCGTTCCTGATGCGAAAAGATACGCCCACATTCTGGACGAAGAGCAAGAAAGGGAGTTGGAACATGAGCTGGAAGAGGAACGCTAGCTTGAGAGACCAGCGGCAGCGAAACCAGTTGAAGAAAAACTCACCCCGGGATTACTTGATGTTGTCCGCGGAGTAAAGTCTTATCTTCCAGGGAATTTGTTCCCGCGCCGTATTGAGTCATTACGGGACACGAAACTCGGCATAGGTGAGCAAAACTTGACAATGTTTATGGCCTGGGATACGAGATTACTATGCACTCGCACCTTCACCCAAGTGATCCACAGCAATATGAACCATAATCATAACGATTTCCTACGCCCCGTACGATGGGTCGTGGTTACGAAGGATCACGAGTATAATATTTTGAAGGTAATTACAATCAGCCCATTTGAAGCCGACCAAGTTGCTGCGTACATGCGCTCAAGTGGCAGTCACAACTCCGTGTCAGTAAGACTATTCAACGCTCGCCGGCAGATTAATGAAAATTCACTTGTGACCAGAGACAATTTAGCGTTAAATCCTGGTCCCACAGCGCCATTCAGTTTGGCCAGCAATGGAATGTTGCATATGCAGTTAGCGGTCTTTGCCGGGGAGACATTTTTTGGCCAAAGCGAGGAAGAAGTACAAAGGAATCAAGCCTTGATTAGCGCGTTTCTGGGACTGTGTCCCAAACCACACAGTGAACAGGAAGGGAGGGCTTTAGAAATGGGTCTTATGTCCCAAGATATGTTCTTGGATCCGAATTGGAGGACTACTGGGGATATCGGATTTAGTAGCAGTCCCGTGAAATGGATTACCGATTTGTATTGCTTGAGGGGAATTTCTGCTAAGTTGAGATTTAGTCCTATGGGCCAAATCTTGTTGTTGGGAGTTTTACCTTCTCGCAATGGAGCTAAACTTCTAACGGTGCGGAATGGATTTCTTGTAATAACACGAAGTGAGGAAAGTTTCTGATAATCTTGTGATTTTGATCTGTATATCACAATTAAAGTGTCCTTGTTTTGCCTTTGTAATCCTGTACCTGTAAGAGTGTTCTCTCGGAAAGGATGTAATGATGAGAAATTTTCCATGCAAACCTATTCTATATTGGGGAAAATATAATACAATACTTTTACAAATACACTGCGTTTTATCTAATATAAAAGCATTTTCAAGTAAAGCATCCCGTATGGTGGAATGACTTGTGTCTTTGCTTGCCTCTCCTATTCTTACCCTCAGTCTCGTCCAGCTCTACCCCGAGCCTCTACCCTTTGCTTTTTACACTGCTTCCATTCCGGGTGTTCTTCCTAATGCCAAAATTAGACAGTTTTTATTTAAGTGTGATTTTTTTATAACAAATCCTTACATATAATTGCCTATTGTGGAGTTTTGTTTTATGTTGAAATGATCATTTTTTGGGGGGAAACATACAAAAACAACACCGATATCTCTATATTGTTAGCTGTATTGGGGATTGGTAATTAGTTGGTTTGTATTTTTGGGTTGTATAATTGCTTTATTTTTCAAACAATGGAAATGCTGTCGCAACCAAGTTCGTTCCATTTTCCCCCTTTATGGAATAGGATCGCACGGAAAAACTTTCACCATTAGCGGTCAAAGGACATCGAGAATTACGTCTCACTCTGAAGCACAAAGTATATAATGCCATTTCTAACTCGGGTGTGGTGCCCACGAATATTGAACTGATAGGCTTGTAAAGGCTGTACCAGCTCATTGGCATCTCAATTAGCTTTGCTTTTCCCAAATCCAATACTTGCATATAACCCAAATAGTTCATTCTTCCTTCCAACTCCTCCTTACGGTAAAACAACCAGGAGTGAATTCCTATAGGAGCTTTTTTCTTCAATTCCCCTAGAAAGACGTGCTCAAAACCGGATGACCCGGATATTCCCGGTGCTCGTGAATAAGTCGTAAACCAAATCAGTCGCAAATGCTCCTTGAATTCTTCTAACGTATTGGGAGCTTTGTCTACGATTGAACATTAATTGTAGTTGTGTTAAAAATTGATTACCACTTGAAAAAATTACTCTTGCTTAGAAGGAATTCGTAGGTTTTTTGCATTACTGGGCTTTCGATAATTGCGTCTAGAAATTCATCTTCTTCTTGCCGATGCTCAGCTAAGTAAGGGTCAGCTACGGTCACATTGGCTTGGTAGTTATCGTACAGTTTTTGAACCAAATCAATGGTCTTCCAACTGACCTTTTTGTTATCTGAAAACAAACTGAAATTACTACTATGTAAAAAATCTGAGTTATTGCGCTTATCTAACCGTTCTTGAGCTACATCCTGCCTGTTTCCTTTTATAGTTTGGTTTTGAAGGTTGATTTCCAAGTCCAAAGTTGCATTTCCGTCCAGCGCGAACAGGGTTTCGCTCAGCTCAGACAATTCAGAATCCGTTGTTAAGTTTTCGGCATACATCCCAATGCGACGGTGAAACGAAAGTGATCCTACATCACGCGAGATACCTAAATTATGTTACTATTTTATTACGTATTCTCTGAAGAATTGAATTAATTTTACCTAAGTAGAAAGCCACTAACTGTAAGCCTGTTACAACTAAAGCAATGCTTCCTAGACCTAACATGTTTTCAGTATGATGGCATACCTTTTGCTAGCAAACTGTCCTCGAACTGTTTATCTTATCTCATTTCTTTTTATTACCGGCAGGCATCATGGCAGTGGCTTATAATAATATGTGGGCAGCAGGAATATAATATTAAGGAATATACGGGTAGGCAGTACCAACGAGAGGTTTCCCATCTTTACTGTTGTACACGTACGTTTGCACGTAAAATCGGTTGCCACCTCCTGATAAGGAACACCGCGAATTAGGGCGGATAACAAAACACAACGTATATAAAGCCATCTCCAGTTCGGGGGTCGTTCCCGCCAAGAGCGAGTTCAATGGCTTATATAATCCCTGCCAACTCAGCGGCATCTCAATCAGTTTCGCCTTTACGAAAGATACGTAACCGATACGATAGCATCTTAAATTTAAAGAGCATGAATGACTAGTTTTTCTATACCTTCCCTAGGTTCAAAACCCTGCTGTAGCCAAGGTAATTGACTTTACTGCCGGACTCCTGATTACGGTAGAACAACCAGGAATGGAAGCCCGTAGGAGCTCCGTTTTTCGTCTCTCCTAAGAAAACATGCTCGAAACCCGACGAACCAGCTACGCCGTGGGCTCGGGAAAATTTCGTAAACCACATTGAGCGCAATTGTTTTTTAAATTCTTGCAAGCTTGCCGGGGCTTTGTCTACAATAAAGTGAAAGGCATGGAGTCTAAAATGGCTAAAACGAGTTTTCACGCTACCTTTGGATTTCAGAAAGTCATGAACAGCTTGCATGATGGATGTTGACACGATAGCATTCAGCAACTCTTCTTCTTCTTTAGCATGATCAGCGGGAGTAGGTTCTGGTTTCGTGACATCAGCGTGGTAATTGTCGTACAGTTTCTGAATCAGAGCTACGGTTTGCCATTGTGAAATTGGCGAAGTTTGAAAGAGTCTAGAACAAGTCTTTTAGATGTACGGTACTTCCAAATTAAAGTTAGGTTGTAAAATCTTTGTCTTACGGTAAAGGAGCTAAGTCATTTTTATTGCCTGAGCGCGTCTTGCCTTGTAGATTGAGTGTTATGGCGGCTAGTTGAGTACTATCAAGTTCGAAAAGTCGTTGGCTGAGGTTTTGCAAATCCGTGTCGCTAATTCTTCCTCCTTTAAAAATTACTCTGTTTTAAAGTATTCATCGAGTTACATAACTAGAGAGTGGAAATGTTCACCTGTAGTGGACACAGGCGTTCCACTTCTATTGGGCAATGTGGGCAAAGCTCCAGATCGAGCATTTTGAATCGGTGGGCTTTGTAGTGCTGGTACGTTAACTTCAACATGACATTCATCTTCGTAATCTGGGCAGCAATCTTTGCTTCGGACACAGTTAGCGTTGCAGTTGCAGGCCGCAAAAGGGTCGCCTTTATTCCCGCATTTGCCTTTACATGACATGCACAACGTGCCGTAATCTGTGCAACAGTCACCAGCCTGCAAACAGCTCGGATTACATTGGCACCATCCAGGACTATTATCTAGATTGAACGGATCCGATAAGGCTGAAACGGCACAACGGCCCGTACAAGAAAAGTTTGATTCTAATAAAGCGACATCGGGAATTGTTTCCACCACTGTCACCACCGCGGTGTTATGGTTAGGAACTTCTCCTGACCAGACATCATGCGCAACACCTAAATAAATCGGAATTTTAGTTAATAAGGGGTCACAGAATTGTTCGTTGCCGTAATCACATTCCGGTGGATAAAATTTCTATGTTGGCGGGATTTTTTCAAGCTTAATTAACAAGTTCTTATAAAATTAGGTAATTTACTTACCTAAAAACAACGCAAGAAGCTGTAACCCGGTTGCTGCCATGGCAATCACTACTAAGCTTGGCATCTTCGTAGGTGAGAAGAAGGTCGCGTTTGCCCAGGAGGCGAACTTATTATACGTGAAGAGTTTTAGACACGTCCTTTCACTCAAAAAACAAACGTGACCAACCGACAAAATCCCTCAGGCTCGAAAGTACCTTGACTTTTTCTTACTATTTCTTACTAGATTTCTGAACATAGTTTGTTATCTTTCCGTCACGTGAGCTCGAAATTATCAGCGAACAGTTTCGAGTAGCGCGCGTTAAAGCATGTTCGAACTTTTCGCGATTGGCGCTGTGACGTCCATCAAGATTTTATTTGTCAACAAATACAAGATGAACGTGGTCAAAGGTATTTTCCGAACGAGCTACCAGTTAACCAGATATAGTCTGCAAAAATATAGCTTAACGAATGCATCATCACAAACTTCGTTCCAATTTGTGAAGGGACGAAATCATAAACAACATGACCAAGAAGAGATTCACCTGAAGAATAATGTAGGCAAGTTCGTTGCAGCTGGTCTGCTGTCATTCATGGGGCTAAGTGGAGAAAAGGAGGCTAATCCTGAAGAGGACATGAAGATTATGATAAAGCGAGGTATTCTCGCATTTCAGGTTAGTATGTTTAGTTTTCACTCTAAACAACACTGAGTACGATTTTGGGGGTAGTGATACCCGATGTAGCATACACATAACTGTTATCGCGCATGTCCGCCACGGACGTAGTGGGATACGAAAGTATACGGTATAGATCTCTGATGGGCTTATTGAAGACAAATAACAAGACAGAATCAAGCTCAAGTAGTAGGTCGAGAAGAAAGAGTTTCAGCGGAATTTTTCGAAGTCAAGTTTAGTAAATTTTTGTTTGCTGGTGCTATGTTGTCAGAAAACGTTAAGTACATCGACATTCAGTCTTATTTTCAACTTAATATATGCCCAAATCAATTCAGTGTGGTCTTTAGGAGGGAAACGGAAAGAAAGCCGAGCAAATCCTTCACGTAGCTTTGAAATTTGCACAAGACCTTCACCACGTTGATGGACAGACTTACATATTTGACATACTAGCCAACATCGCCTACGATACTGGAGATTACCATAAAGCCGAGAAAGTTTTCAAAGATCTGATAGGCAGGCTGCTGGCGGCAGGAAAAGCTCCAGATGACAACGCCATAATACACATTAGTGCTAAGCTCGCCAGCTTATATGGAATGATGCATGAAGATGCCAAAGCAGTAGAAGGATTTTCCTTTTGCGTCAACTCCTTGCAAAAGAAGATCGACGAAGGTATCCAAGACGACGATACGTTGTTACTCTGGGCCTTGAGTGTGGATTGGTTTGCGCGATTTTTGCTCTCAAGGAACCACTATGATCAGGCTTTCCACTATTTTGAGAAAGCGTATAAAATGTCCGAGAAGATCAACGGTCCTGCGCATGGACAAACCCTAGTTCTGTTGAATGATTTGGGATCGGTGTGTTCCCTCAAGGGCGAGTACGATAAGGCAGCCCAATACTTGCAGCAAGCCATTGACAAGTCAACACCGGAAACCGAAGATTTGCCTTCATTCTACGTCAATTTGGGCACGGTACAGCTCCAGCAAAAGCTTTTCGCACAAGCTCAGGCTTCCTGCGAACAAGGACTACGCTTGGCCCAACAAAAACATGCGTCGGACGTGGAACACGAAGCCCAAGAGTGTCTCAACGAAATAAAGAAGCAATTTTCATTATAGTATTACGTTTGACTTGTAAATTTATTAACATGCACTTTTCAGTCTTCGAACAGTATTTGCTTAAGAGGCGGGCATGAGATCAGCGTATGCGAGTTTTCTTGGTACCAACGGCTTCTTTATTGTATTGTCTAGCCTATCGGGTGAAAGTAATCCTTTAGTAATTTGGATAGGATCCCTTCTAATAATCATACTTTTTAATCGTGTTTGTTCGGTTAAAAATGAAAGGTTCCAATCCCTTTTCCACCTTGCGAACCGCACCAAAGAAATCCGTCACGGGGACTGATGACGGATCACGAGCGAATAGGTCTGTGCGATAACCCACGGTAGATAGACATAATCGTTTTGGACAAACCTGGAGCTAATATTGAAACATAATGTCAAATATTAGTACACAGAAATGAGAGAAAAACTTTGCTCTTACGAATTCTTTAAGGGTTTTCTTGCTGTCTTGCGTTACTTTTTCTAAAAATTCCAAAGCGTAATACGTATATCGGTCGATAATATAAACCCCAATGGCAGGGTCGACATGATGCTAAGGAAAATGAAACTAATAAAATAAATTTAGCTTTGTATGTCTGCGACTTACAGAAAGTGAATCTTCACCCACTAAACTACTTCCGATGGCTATAATGTTGGGCGAATAAAGTCGCTGGTACATGGATGCTGCCTGGCATGTGTCAACGATTAAAAGTATTTCGTTGTACCTAAGATCCAAAGTAAAATGATATAAAACAGTTCGCAGCGAAAATTTGTAGTACCGTTGTTTTTGCCACATTTGCTGGAAAGCATCGGCCAGATCCACGTTAGATATTTCTTCTGCGTCTTGGAACTTCAGAAAGCCATCACCTCCGTGACCAGTCATGTAAACTAAGACATTGCTGCCTTCGTCAGTTAATAGTCTTTTGGAACGTGGAGTTGATGCAGGCAATCTTCCGGTGAGCAAACGGACAAAATTTTCTACCGTAACCTGATACGCATTCTGTCAGCTATACTATGTACTTGTACGGACATACTTTACTTCATAGCCTCTGTAGTCGACTTCGACATCATCTCCATAAACATTAATGTGCTGATTAGCGTTATTGAAAACGGTAGCTGGTCTAGGGTTTCTCGGGTTACAAGCCATGTCATCTGCAATCATAAGAATAATCTGGCTAAAGGGAAATAACAACAAAATTAGATTAAAGGCGCGGAAAACTTTAAGAAAAGTTACCTGTCTGGAATTCCAAGACGTTTAACTGAACGATAAAGCGAGAGGACATTAGCCACATGTCTGTAATTAAACCAGAACCTAGAAGTGTCTACTAATACTGCCCAATTATTAGTATGAGTAGAGGAAAAGAAATCGCTCGGGACCTCTGGTACAGCCTGGAATGTAATAAAATAATACTATTTGATAGGATGTTTAATACTTTTTCACTTACGCGCACGTTGCAGGTAAACCCGTAAAGTAGAAATAAGGTACATTGTAGTAACCTAACGAAAAACATTTTCTAAAACATGAATAATTTTGTGTTCTGGTTATTTTGCATACGGCACTTTTGGCCGGAAAGTGCTGCCACCTGTTAAACTGCCGACAAACAAGTCAGGAAAAGTCGGGCTGTCAGTTCTGTAAGAAATTGTGAAGGTAGTTGTGGTTGTTTCGCCGCTATTATTAATCTCAAAAAGTCCAATGAAAGGAGCAAACAACATTGACGGTAATTCTTTAGTTGCTCTAACGAACTACACTAAATTAAAATACGAACTAGATGTTCGCGAAACGTTGCGAATTTGGCGAGAGGACAATGAGAGGCATAGCCAGGAGGTTATTGATTTTTGGGAAAGCAGCCTAGTTGATAGCATAAGTTCCCTAGGGGATGAAAGTAATAATGTTGTCTTAGTTCACTCGCTTTTCTAATTTTTATTTTTTCCTGATTAAGGCTATATAGTCTATGAACAAGTATGTGTTGCAGCCTTGGACTGCAACAGAATAGATATAGCGGATGTGTGCGTCTCGGAACTTTCACAAACGTTTCCGGGTAGTTTACGAGTCAGACGTTTGAAAGCTATGAAGTTAGAAGCTCTAGAACGTTACGATGACGCCTTAGATGTGCTAGACAGTATAATTAAAAAGGATGAGACCAATGCCGCCCCCAGAAAACGCAAGATAGCGATTTTAAAAGCTCAAGGCAAAATTTTTGACGCTGTCAAAGAGCTTACCGAATATTTAAAAACGTAGATTTTCAGTGTACAACTTTTTATCAGTTAAGAAGAATCTAAGATTAATGTCTTGAAGGTTTATGGCAGATCAAGAAGCTTGGCTAGAGCTTTGCGATTTATATCTTAGTCAACAGGAATTGACTAAAGCCGCCTTTTGCATGGAAGAAATTCTTCTACACAATCCATTCAACCATCTCTATTTTCAGCGGTATGCAGAAATCCGTTATACCCAGGTTTATATCCTATTATCACTAAAACGCAGTTTTTCCAAGTAATGTGGTATTAGGGCGGTTTTGAAAACCTAGAGATTGCTCGAACATATTTCTGTCAAGCGGCCAAATTGAACCCCAGAAGCCTTCGCGCCCTGTATGGCGTTGCACTGGTAACTGAGTTTTAATTGTACCTTTGACACCACAATTGAGCGTTTTCTCCGACACAGACAAGCTCCCATATCATAGCGTCACCTAAATGCCAATCCAATAAGAAGAAAGAGTGTCAGAAACTCGCCGAGTGGGCAGCCACGCAAATTGGAGAAGTCTATGCTAGCTGCAGCCAGGACAGCAAGTCAAATCAGTTAGCCCTTGAGGGTTTAATTAGCGGTTTGCAAATCGCGTAACTTTTAAATGGTATTCATTATTTTTCTTGCGTGGGTTAGAACTGAGTGCAGTTAGATGGTTACATTGAAAAGTAAGATTTATTCACAATACACTTCTCTGTACAAAAATTAGCGAAAGGGGAAATGGTTCTTCCAATACTGATAGATACGTACGCAGCAAGTATAGTACAAAGTACTGTAGGACTAATCACAGATATTCACATGCTCCCCGAGATCGTCTCAGATGAAATTATTGGCATCTTCCATTTTGTTGGATTTTTTTGTTTGTTTTTTTGCCGGCTAAATTTGAGCTTTTTCGTGTTCAATGGTGTAGAATGTACCGTTAGTTTGGTTGCTGTGGTGGTGACTCTTGCTACCCGCTTTGATGCGCATGGAACCGTTATTGCTCGTTTTCGGAAGCTGTAAATCTGCATATATGAGATCCCGACGATCCACAGGGTATTTACGCTTGGAATTTTTCTGTGGGGAAAATATCCATACATCAGTTACGTTACATTCGGGCATTTTTGGCATGGAGAGGGAAGCGTTTAGCATTCGTTAACTACCTGAAAATGAAAGTGGGATTTGGAGGAATCAGCAAGGTTTTCCGTGTTAGCATCGTCGCTTCCGTTAGTAGAAGAGTCCGGATGCAGATCATTTACCACATGGTTAGAATGGTTAGAAGAAGTAGTAGTAGAAAGATACTGATGAGGGTTGGAAAGCGCAAGCGTTGGGTTAGAAAACATGCCATGGTCTTCTTCCATTGTATCATCTTTGCTAATGTCAAGGGGAGCAGAACGTTCACTCACACTTGATCGACTGGTGTGACTGGTTGGGCTTGTTCGACTTCCAAATACGCTGCTTTTGGCACTTTCAAAATCCGCTTTCTTAAAAACGTCCGGACCTTGAGGGTTATAAGCAAAGCCATATAAGAAGTTAGTTATTAGCCCGGCTAATGTGGCGTTCACTGGGAAGAATTGTGTTAAACGCACTCACTTCGGAAGCAGCAACGATTGCTCCGATAGCAATAGAGGAGCGTCACGCTGAGGAACACTATGAACACCAAGCACGCGATCACTACTGCAATTACTGTAGCCATAGCAATAGGCTCTATGAATGAATATTTCGTTAGAGACGAAAACAGATGTCCTTTTTAAAAGGAATAGCTCAGCCAGTTACCTTTGACGCTTAAAGCAATGTGCAGAGTATCTGTCCCTTTCTCATTTTCTACTAGGAAGTAATAGTGCCTAGCATCAGCCATCTCAACGCGCTGAATTCGTATTCTGGCCTCGTAACACTCTTGGCGATTGGTCTGTAACAAATGCGAAAAAGACTAGTTAAGAAATGCTAATTGTTGAAAGGTTGAAGGCTAGCGTGATTTTTTTTTCTTAGTTGAAAGAAACAAACAAGAAAGTTTAGTGCACCGTGTAAGCTTGTGCAAGGATGGAATCCACGTTTGTTGGTCCTACTTTCTGGAGTGCTTCGGCCACAAATCTGCCTTGACCTGCTCCCGCTTCGAGTTGAGTGCTGCCCCATTGCCATGTTGTTCGTTGAGGACGAGGATCCGCACAAAAAATGGCTCGTAAAATAACATCATCGCCTTTGTCTACGGTGATGTGTCTAGCCGTAGCTTCGTGTAACAGTTGTGGAGGACCTATATTGACAAAATTGTTAAGATTGTATCATCGCAAATTAATTTATGGTGTATTTACCAACTACACGAATAGTGAGAGGGTCGCTTTGCGCTATACGTTCTTTGTTGTTGATTACATTTGTAGCCGAGCAAACATACTCGCCCTAATTAGAATAGGAGTCATCTTCCCACTAACGTACGACTCTTCTTTATTCAAGTTTCTTACTTGGAACTCGTAAGTCACGTTGGGGATAATTAGGAACTTGTCTTCCGAGCGTATGATGATATTATTTTCGCCTGGAATCTTTTGAAGCCATCGATAACTAGGCGGCGGGTTACCTTCTGCGCGGCATTCGATTTTTTCTGCGCTGCTGTACAATGTTGCCGTAAGTTGGCCTCCTACGGCAGGTCCCAAATTCAATATAGTTGGGCCGTCTGGGTAAACACAAATATTACAAATGTAAGGAAAAGAAAAAAGGTTTCGGTATATTGATTACATTTTACGTCGATGTTGAAGCTGAGCAAATTCGAGCTGCCAAGCGTATTTTTGGCTTCGCAAGTATACGTGCCGGAATCCTGCCGTTTGATAACGGAGAAATCCAACGTTTCCTGGAAACTGTGAATGTCTGTACTACCAAATTTGCGCCAAATCACCGTAGCGGGTGGATTTGCATCTGCTTTACATGTAACTTTCACACTGTCCACATTTTCTTCCAAATCGGTCGTCGGCGCACCAATTAAGGTGACTTCAGCAGCATCTTTAAAAGAAATAGGCATTGGAGATAAGGATATTTCGAAATAGTGGAAGGCGTACATTGCACGTCCAATTTAGCGGAAACGCTGCTCGATTTCGTGGGATAAGCTTCATGGATGGCGACACACCGCAAAACACGACCATGGTCTCCTTTGCTGTAGACGTAGTCCAACGTGATAAGAGACATCCAACGTTTTGTCGACCCGATTTCTGTGGTATTGGTCTGGTTTTTAGTGGGTAAGAGTTCAACTTCGTCTGGAAAGAAACTCGGTTCATTTAGAATTTGCATACATTTCAACGAAGCCAGCGATTTTGTACCTAGAAACCACTTTAAAATGGCCGGAGGGTTTCCATTTCTGCTAATGCATTTGACGGACGTGACTTGGTTCACGCGTGCTGATAGGTTCCCATTTACTTGAGTGAAATTAGCCTCAATTATGGGGGCACTAGGAGGAACTAATGCGGAAAGTATAGATGGATCAGATCGTGTTTTCGCAAATGCTTGCATTCCATTTTATACGTACCACGAACAGCCACTCGCACCGGCGTGGAGGTTAATGCATCTTGACTATCAAAGGTCGATGCCGTCACTTGGCATTCCCATTCTCCATCATCGTATTCAATCCGTGCTGACAGAATTAGTAAGCTGCAATCGCCCGTATCAGGACTGCCTGCCCATTCGTATTTGCCAGCGTAAATCCCTACTGGCTGTGATCGAAAATTAATTAGGAAGCTTGATAACTACTCTAAGAGAAATTTCAACCGCGCGTACCTTCCCATCTTTTTGCCAGGAACACTGGCCCCGTTTGTTGAACACTTTGCAAGCCAGCTTGGCATTCCCGCCTGGATTGACTTCCGTGTAAACCGGCTCATTGTCAAACTGCTGAACTGCATAGCAGGCTCCTAAAAGTGAAGAAAAACGGGGGACGTTTCTTAGACTACGGAATATTTGATTAGGCCCTTTTTGACATGCATGACAGGAGAAATTGTATAAATATGCTCTTGTCTTGCACGTCAATCTGGTCATGGGCACTTGCCACTCAAGTGACAAAGACTGTAAGATTTTTCTGAAAGAGGGGTGGGGGGGCAGATCTGCAACGCAAGCATGAAATTGAGATATATAAAAAGAAGTGTTAGCCGGAAACGAAATTCCCGCAACGAATTACTCTTGCCATTTAGGAACATCATCAGTGAAAATACCTAACGGAAATGATATTCTAGCTAACTTTAGCCTAGTTCTATTTTACATTGTATAGCCGTACATAGAGAAGTTTTGAAAGGGCGTTGGCGTGTGCAGGATGTTACTTTTGTGGAACGACTTCCGTGGATGGGTTCCATATGCGACTTTGGAGGACGCAATTGTCGATAGCAGCATCATTAAAAGGACATTTCAATGCACACATTTCCAGCCACGCCCCTTTTTTTACTTTGGCGTGTGGGAAAAGCCGTTTCTATCTGTTATTGAAGCCATTCGTATCGTTTAAGTACGTTTATAGAAAGCTACTATTGTGTAATGGTATAGGCAGCCTCTCGCTTGTTACCAGCTAACTGTAACCTAAGGCTGTAACGATCTTGCATTGCGTTTATGTTCCAACATGTGGAACATGTTTATTGGCTACAACTTTGGATGTGGTGCAGGTTTAACTCCTGATTTAACTTCCAATTTCGCCCTAAAATCTAAATTTTGTTTTTTTTTTCCCTTTAAGAAATATTTGGCAACGCATACATATGAACGCTGATAGTATAATGAAAGCTTTTCATTAAGCCTCTAACATAAAAAATGTTCCTCCCGGGCGGTCTCCTTCGTGTGTGGCTTTGATAATTTACAGGTTTTTGAAATGGATTTCTATTCTGTAAGGACTGGCGGAACAAAGGGGCGTTTTTTGAGGAATCTATACCCAATCCTTTGCTAGGCGGGCTGAAACGAGGAAAGTTTCACCAGAAAGGGCCATGTGCAAAGACTTGATTCTTTCATTCTTACCAAACCCCAAAAGACTGCCGGGTTGGCACGTGGAACAGATCTTTGCTATAACTTAACATGCAAGGAGAAGGGCCCCAGAACTCAAATGAACTGGGGGGGAGCCCGGCTTTTCTCAGCCAAACCAACCAGAGTCACCATAGCTCGAACTCCCCATGAGCTTTTGTGGCCACCCAAGTTGAAACTTTCAGAGTTCTGGACTCGAGGACGTGGACGCCGACGTAGTAGGTCTCTTTTGTAGCCTATTCTGGGAGTTACCTATGGCTCCATGAAGCCAGGTATAAAATAAGGCTTGACCGTTTGGTAGAAAGGGGGGATGTTCTTTTCGGTGGGCCAAGGGAAGACAGCTCTCTTATGGATCCCAGACCTCTTAATCAAGCCCAAAAGTCAGGATACATCTCTGTTTGACTGCCGAGACTCTTATGATCCTTGCGGCGACTGTTTTAGCTTTTTTCTAATGACGGTTAGGGTTTCACAGCTGGGAGGTAAGAGTTTCCATTTATATTTTTTTAAGTGTTGGCGTAAGGCAATGTGGCAAACGTAACCCTACGCTCCCCACCTGGGTTTGGCGTGGCTTTTAATAACTATTGTTAATATTTTTCGGGGGGCACAAAAGAAATTAAGAAATCTGAAAGGTATTTTTCTTGTTAAACTCTTTCGTGTTTCCTCTGCTACTTTATGTGCTGCAACAATGGCGTAAAGCGTTCTAAAGGGGTTATTACTTAAAGCGTGCAGATATGCGTATTAGGGTGAGAAAAGAAACAGGACGTCGAGGTAAATTTCCGGGGTTTTTTGGAGATGAAAAAGTTTCATACGGTACAGGGGAAGCGTCTGTTAATGTGCGAGTTGTGCGAAGAGATTTACGAGACCACAACTTTGGAGAAAGAAAGATTTCCTTCGCTGCTGCTACTCTTCTTTCTCTCCCCGTTGATGCCTTCCTGTGCCATTGTTTGATATCAAAGTCATTAGTCTAGTGTAAAAGCAGCTCCTTGTTTAGAGAATCCGTTCTGCTCAAACAAGGTTATTATGCCTCTAAAGAGAAGAGCACGGAGGATCTCTTTTGTCCTTAAATGTTTTGGCATATCGTACGCATGCAGCAAACTCGAGCTCTCTCCCTCTCGCTCTTAGACGGTTCCTCCCGCTTTTTGCCCCTTTGTGCTTCTCATGCAAGATGCATATGAAAGTGAGACTCTAAAAGCCAGGCATTTTGTTCGACTACAAGTAAATGGTTGTCGGCTATGCCTGCCTCTTGGCTTGGGCTGACTGTAATAAGCTCATCAGTATCTCATTTGCAGTTCCTCGACAAGTGGTCGACTTCCGTTAACCGCAGCAATTGACTAGTCCATTATCTATCTCCCGGGTTCTGGAAGAACAGAAGGGACTCCATCAACTACATGCCTGTGCGAGATGAAACCAAGATCAAGATGACGGTGAAGTTTGGGGGTACACAAGCAAAGTTGAAGAAGGGTTGGAATCTTGGAGGCAGGAAATTTGTTTGCTGCCATCTTACCGTGATAGATCGTTTTGGGATTAGACTGCTCAGGAGGCATCACTGCAAGCTTAAAGGTTTTCGTTTCTTAAGGAAAGCAAAGGAGAATACGAACATCGTATCTTTCTAGGAGATGTGTGTAGCCTGCTTCTGTTGATTTGGTGAGCATAACAAGTCCTTGAAGCTCGATGTCGCGGTATCATTGACAACACTGTCAATAAGAAAAATACCGTATCTCGTATTGACGCTCCTAACCAAACTCGCCGCGTAGAAATCAACAAAAGAAGTCGTATGGGCTACCCGGAAAATAGATATGCCTCGTCCTGTGTCAACCGCTTATTCGAAAAGCTCCCCTTGTATGAATATCGTGTTTTTCAATTGTTAGCCTATATTCAAGTAGTTTCGGTTCTCAAAAGAATTCACCGAAAATGAATAACAAAGTGGCTTTTACATCAGATTTCACAGTGAAGAAAAAGTCTCACCGATCGAACATTCTTTTTGCGCGGTTTTCAGGCCTGCATCTTCTATGCTCTGCGTAACACTTTTGTCGATTTCTTTTATTGTCAGACGAAGCTCGTGATAAATTTCAGAAAAATTCACTACTGCATGTCAATTTTTGCAAGGAAATCTATCGAGGTGAACTCCACATTATTTGAGAGAGCAGCTTACATATAAAGAAAAAAATTTGAAAGCTTACCGACAAAGATGACTAATATCCAAACGCTCATTGGGAGCCGCATGGTAGAATAAAACTTGTAATTTCTAGCCAAGTTTCTGCTGTCCACTACCTCACAACGGTAATGAGTGTTCCGTATATGTAGAAATAGGAGTTCAGAACGAGGCTTTGACGGCTTTGCGAAGCGACTATTCGGATGGTTTGCCGATGGTCAACTGAGTTAGGAAGGGAGCACGAACCCAACTTCGTTCAAAGCTTTAGCGGGAAGGAAAACTCCATGGATGAGTGCAGCAGCACGAAGTTTGGCTGCGGATACATTTGCCACAGACCGTGGAATAGAACTGGCCAATAGCAAAAACGTTGGTACCTGTCATACGCATCTAGAGCGAACTTTTGTGTCGCATAAGAAGGCCTGATTTATTTGTCCGACCAAGTATACATGCCGTGAGATGACAATACGACAGAGAAAATTAAAACCGCTTTTTAAGGTGTCCTATACATCGCCATAAACCATAGAATCCCTGCCCTTTAAATGGCTAAAATATTCCAGCGTCCTCCCTACAATTTCGGCTTAATCTCTTACTTTCCCTAACACGGCATTATGATACGAAACCGGTATGCTTCGTCCATAAAAAGAAACGCGCTATATTATCTCGTAAACTATCTCTTTTTTCTTATGGAACAATTTATCGTGTAGTACACCCCCCATGGACGCTCCCTACAAAGCATAAAACACGCTAATGTAACCTCGGATCGGGGAGGTATTTTTCTTTTGTAAGGAAAAAAATAAACGTGTGCCCCTAGACCTTTTTCCAGCCGCATTTTTGAGCAATATCTTCATAACCAATTGGCATATTGCAGTATTCCTTGAAAGAATTTTCCAGGCATGTCTTTGGCGAAGAGCTGCTACAAGCCCATTCTTCATGCATGATTGCACCTTTCTCATCATTTCCATGCAACATCTTTCCTATCTTGTCGTTATAGATACCTTCGACTAACTGTCGGTTTGAATTGACTGATGGAAGAGATCTCGACAAATGCACCCAAACTACTCGACATGTATATAACCGTAAACAAAGAACCAAGTTTCTGCCTACGGTTGCGGATCTGGCGGCCCTATTAGAAGGGGAGTGACATCTATAATTAACTTTCTTTCATCTTAAAGTCACTAAATGCCATTGACTTCTGGAACCTTTTCCTTTTAAATGAACTTTATGGGATTAAAATAACACATAGTTTGGTTTGATCGGCTCGATTTTCTTCTCAACCACCCCTTGATACTTTATTGCCCCCATTAAAATGTTGAACTTAATCATGGATTCAAGAGGGCGCTTCGCAGGTGAAGAGGTCAAAACTTGGCTCGTGAAGAACATTTAATACTGTTCAATATCTGTAACAAACCTCAGTGAGAATCGAACATATATTTTTTGGCAGTTTCTTAGTAGGAAGTCAAGTGCGGGAACGTAAAACAGGCGCTTTTCTTGTAAGGCGCGTCGACTCCGTGAGTTCACGCACTCTCGAAGGAGGGTCTGGTCTTGAGGGACTTAGTTCGGAGGTCTTGCAAAACCCCCTTAAGCAAAACACATAGAGAGCTCTTGATTTAAAAGTTAACGGGGGGGTCTATACTTGAAGTCCCCAATCATGGTCAAAAACTTGGGGGGTCTTTCCCGATCTTACAGAGGAAAAATGAATATATCGATTATTATCAGGAAAAAATTGGTCATGGGAAGTAAGTTTCCTGTACCAATTCTTTCCTTCTTTTTTGTATGATTAGCGCAGTCTTTCTTCGGTCCAGCATCTGTTAACTTTCCCAGTGGCATTACCAACGACTTGCGTTCCGGTCCAGCTAGCGAACGATTTGTGTCGTATTCATGATGGTAATCCTGCCACGCACTTCTTAACATATTTGTCGAATATGTAAATAAAGTATGTAAGCTTTAATCCTTTCTGTGATGCTGTCTTTCATAATGCGCGTCCCAGATTTCGAAACGTTTTGCTTTTACGTGCAAAACTGGGGATCCGGGACTGTTCTTCGGCAGGCATTTGGCCTAGCAAGAGTGGCCGTTACAAAGGATAAGGATTAGGGATTTGAGGAAACGGTATATAACAAAAGTAGGGTCTTTAAAGACGTGAATTCTGCTTGGTGAGTAACCGGCGCGTGTGAGTCTAGCCGCGCTGAGGATTAAAGAGTAATATGCCACCCACAAAATCTGGCAAACTGGCTGTCTCCTTTTTGCTCCAGCCCGTCACGGTTTTCCCTTGTAGCTCGCGGATTACTGTCCCGCTCTTTTATAACAATGCTTGGTTGAATTTCCATTTGAGCGCAGGCTGTTAGTGCACACTTTGCACCAGGCATATACATAGGAGGTGTGATAGGGAATGAACAGCAAGAATAGCCGTGGATAGATATTTGGCAGTTTGGCAGGGATAGCACAATGGCTCGGGCGTGTTAAATTGCCTCGTCACAGCGATTAGAAGAAGGTTGGCGAGCGAAACGGCGATGAGGCGTTTGCAGGACTTTTGGGGTATTGTAGCTAAGATATTTCCATCATGGCGTGGGATGCTTTCTGCCTAGGAACCAAATCTTGTGCTGTTCTGTTCATTCTTATAGTCCTCCCCATACTTCGCTTTTAGCTCTTTGGCCCCGATAAGGGGAACACGTAGTCAAGGGCCACCCACTTCAGAGACCTCCCATTATAGTCACCTTGCACGGTATTTCTACCATCCACGCCTGGTGTGTGCTTTAACACTTGCGGTGGTCGCGTTGGTCGAATGTGAAAGAGTCGTCCCATCAAGAATTATTGCTGTAGCTATTGTTACTAGAGTGCAAGGTAGTAGGCGGTAGTGACGAAACCGCGAACAATCATTTGCTTTGTAGAATGCAATACTCGGTCCACAACAATAGCTACACAGGCAACCATGCACACACCCGTGCGTTCTCTTTTACTTTGTCTTATTACTTCCCGAAGAAAATGCTACTGCCGAGTCAAGGAGGAAGAAATCATACAATCGAATTAATGCCGTCTTATTATTATTTTGCCGACTGGAGTTTCTACTATTGTGCACCGTAAATGAGGGCGCAATTACTTTCCTGCTGTCAACGGCTTTTCAATCAAAGCATTGGCAGAAGCTTTTGTTATGGAGGAAATGAGGCAGCTTTTAGAGCGCCCAATACGGATAAGATTTGGGCTCCAATCGTTTCTTCTAAATCAGTTTTCCCCGGATTGCTTAGTGAAGCGGGTTATTGGCTTCCCTTCTTTTTTAAAACCATGACATAGAAAAGCTGTACGGTAATTAAAAGATTCCAAAGAATTTACAGAAAGGAGCGAGTTCGGTTGGTTTCCAATGGATGTCGAAGTGATGGCGAAAGGCATGCACTATTTGGTACAATCCATCTTTGTAAGCAAAGTTGGTTATAGGGCAGCCCTTTTTGTTCAGGGGCAGACAGAAAGTCCCGTGCATGCATTCATCAAAAGATCGCATATTTGTTCAGCTGAAAGATCAACAAAACGCTCCCTGAAATGCTATTGAACCCCATTCTTGTTCCCGAACCCCCTTCCTCCATCACTCTTCACTCATCATCACCGTGTGAATCCTGGAATCACCACGCCTTATGACTCCAAACACAACAGTATAAAACTTGCAGCACTCACACAGGTCGTGTACGAAAGCTTATCATAGCTGATACTCTGCAGGTTATTCCAACTGAAGATTGAAAGTTTTCAGCTGAGTATCAAACTCATTAAGTTCCCAATTGAATTTCGTTCGTGACCAAGCCAAATGTAATGGTCTTAAAAAGGACCCCACATGATCGAAGCGGAAAGATGGGGAGAAAGCCGTTTCTGGAAAATTCTACTTCTATTTTTTTTTATTGTCGACAGTCTAGCTCATTTTTCTTCGTCGGAAATAACATGATGAGTCATCGAACAGAAAGAATAAAGCCACAGTAAGGTTTTATTTTTGTCAAACAATGTGACTGTAAAGGAGGAATTATGAATTGACGTTTACTAACTTGGAGATTTGCTAGCAGATGTAGAGACGACTTAATCTCGTCGGGTCATCAAGTTCCCTTGACATGACGGGTTCGTGCTTAATGAAGGGACCCCTTGCTGGAAGGGGTTGTCGTGAGATGACCAGAAGACCCCCCTCTACCTTGTGCTGAAAGGTACAAAACCGCAGGGTAAGAGGTCTTCATCTTGTCTAGAAAGCCGTGTGTTCCTGGTAATGCTCCACTCAAATGCAGCAAACTCTGACCTCTCCCGGCATGTGAACATTCCGTGGGGGTATAAGAACAGCCCACGCAGAAAAACATGAAAACAAACGATAATGATAGACTTAAGTCGGGTTAAGTATCTGTTCACCTGTCATACCTGACAAGAACAAGAAAATGGCCTAGGGTTCATCCCTTTTGGGAGTAAAAGTCAGTGGTTGCTCTTTCCAAACCAACAAACGTGGATTTATTACTTCTTCCGTTCACTGCGACACCATCCATAACGCACGTATACACATATATATGACCCCATGACATTCCTAGTAATGAGCGTATATTCATATTCTAACGCTCATTTACCTTAGTAAAAAATGGAAAGAAAATACAATATGCTACGGATGAGATCATAAATAAATATTAAATCCTGAAGTGTGGGAAAATAAGACGTTTAAACGTTATTAATGGCGTTTTCCTCCTCTACCGAGGTGGGTTCCTGAACATCCCAGGATGCAGAGCAAAGGCCTTCGTGGACGTCACAGTGGAGGTTGGCACCACAAGGACACAGAACCTTTTAAAGATAAAGAACGAGGCACGTTTTTAATAATTAATAACTAAGCAATATAAATGTAGTAATAGGACACACTTGAAAAGGGCAAAAAAACAAACAAAAAAAAGAAGCCTCTTCGGTGTATCCAATACGCATAAGAACAAGAAAAAATTTAAGCGTGCAAGATGATGAACTTTGAAAATTTTTTGTCCGATTTTGTTCACGGTCAGTATTGTACCTGATAAGCATCGTGAAGTTCTATAGTAACGCCAGACGGATACCAAAGAGTCATGTTCTGAGGCTGGCTTGCTGGTCGGCACTGTTCGCCTAACTGGCGCAAAGGCTGACACCACGGCATTGAATAACGATTTAGTCCTGTAATGTACCGGGAAAGACAGGATTCAACAAACCTGCCCCATAAAATTAAATACGAGTAAAATGACGATTTACCCACAACACAGCAACTGCCTTGATCGCAATCGACCGATGAACGACAATCGCCAATCTGAGCGACGACACTGGCTGGATTAGCGACCGCTGTAGCAACCAGAATACTCAACACGAGAGAAGATGCTGCATACATCATTCTAACGAAATGATGACATGGGTTTTCAAAAATGTACACTTCAATTGACACTATGCTGGACAAAACAAAAGAAACTCACCTGGTCGATATGTGATTATATCTGCGAGTCCAAACTAAGAATGTGTTACTTCTCTTAGATCCGACCACTTTTAACTTTTGCTAGATGAAGGCTACACCGGTCGTAAATAAACCTCCTTATATTTAATACCAAGGGGCGTATTCAACACCAAAGCGTATATATTTAATACTAAGACGTATTAATACCAAAGGGAAAAATCACTGTCACTCTTTGCTGGCGACCTTTCGGAAAACTTCCACTCTCTCTGGATGGAAATGCACGTATGTGGATGACGAATCCCAAAGCTAATGTAATATAAAAGAGCTGGAGTGGATGGTGAAAGAGAGATGTATATCCAGTCAAGGTCATGGTTACACCTGATTAGTATGGTAATAGCTTACGCAGTCCTCTTCTACCCTGCAGGCTTTGCGGTGAAGGCGTTCTCTGCGTTCTTGCTGGCCAAACGTTGACTTCCACTTGAGCAATTTCGGATTGCTATGGCTGGGAATAGGGTTTAGCAGTCTTCCCCACTTATAATATACTCCATACAATGCCAGACTTGCCAAAATCCCAAAGGAATATGTTGTCTTGCGTAGAAGGATCCCTGCGGAATAGCGACTTCAATTCTTCCAGAACTGGCGTCATGGGGCCTTTAAGCGGAACCGGAAAGTATCCGGATTCGATTTCTCGCTAGTGACATTGGCTGCTTCCTTGACCCCGATCTGCGAACCTTACGTATTTCGGATGTGAGTTGCTCTGGGAATTACGGTTTACCATGGGGGGAAAACGAATTGTCCTTGTTCCGGTCAAACCTGTCGGTCTTTCCCAATCGGGTTTCCCCGTATTGGTGAAAGATGTGCATGTAACTAATTGTATCTTCATTGTTGACATGAAAAACTTCGTATTTAGAACAAAAACGACCCATAAATTCCCCTCGGCATTCACTGCTGGATCAATTTTTTCTTGGCTATTTTCCAATTTTAGCGATCGACTGCATAGAGCACGCCTGGTGAGGAGGAAATCTTGGGAGTAATAAGAACCAGTGGGAGAACACGTGGGTGATTTGGTTACGTTGTGAAATTTGTGTCTGGTTCATTTAGTTAATTTTCAAGCAAAATGGGTAAATTAAAACCAAGAAACAAATCAGCTAGCACAGGTAAACGCTGGGCTAAAGGTCAAAGTAGTAGTTCAAACCCGGAACAGAAGAAACATCGCCATGCTGCAAAATCTGGCTTCTTATTCCCTGGATCAGCTTCAAGTTCAAGTCGTAAGTCCATAAAGCATAATTCTACGTTTGGTTTCCAGCAGTTATAGCCTATATTTTGTTGTTTCTGTATTTAGAATTAGGAAGCAACTTAACCATAAAAGCTCTTCAACAACACACGTCCATTTTGCAAGGGGAGGAAAGTTTTGGTGACGAAGATGGCAAATCAACCCATTCTTCTAGATCCACCGCTGTGTTGGAAGATGATGCTATCTCCATTTGTTCTGCAAGCACTAGCAAGACTTTCAAAACCTTTGCATCTGGATGGACGGAATGCAGTAACATGTCCTTTAACAGGTTACTTATTTTTGCCAAAGCGAGAAGTCCCCTTAACATTATTTGCATATTACTCAACTTATTTTTGCCTAAGCGAAAAGCACTCTTAACATTTTTTGCATCTTTCTTAACAGGTTATTCAGGTCTTTTACTCCTACGTCAGCTTTGCACAAGGAAATGTTAGCCGTTTTAGCTGCTATAACGGAAGTAATCAAAGCTCAAGGTGGCAAGGAGACAGAAACCGAATACTTTGCAGCATTAGTAAATTTGGCTTATTTTGTTTGGAGTACGTCCTATCTTCTGGTCTTAGATGGTTTCCTTGGAAGTAGCAGAAACTGAAGACTCCCTTGCAGGAATATTATCATTACTGGGAATGGTTATTAAGCGAGTGCCAAGCCCTGTACTCAAGAAGCAATTCTCTAGCGCTTCTAAAAGTTTTCTAGACATGCTAGGCAAACATGCAGATTCGGACCATCACGTGATTGTTCGCTCTGTAAGAAAACAGCAATAAGAAATGAATGAAAAACAACCTTAATTATATTTCTTTAGTTGATTGGATGTCTCTCAGTGCTTTTGAGAGCTCAAGACGTATCTGTTTGGAGTCACTCTTCAACCTTGCAAGTTTTTGATGCTCTCCTGGCATTTAGCATCCATATGAAACCCAAAGTAAAAAAAACTTAAATTTCTGGTATTACTTTTCTATATAATTGTACTTTACTCAGGTGCGTAAAGCAGCTCAGCATGCTGTTTGTGCCGTATTAAAAGGTAGCACCCTTCTAATTGAGGGTGATAACCCACCTACTTTGCACCCGGCCGCTGGCCATACAGCAAAATTCTTTACACGGTACTTGGAGGAAAATGGGCAAGATGTTAGTGGTAGTGTCATGCAAGCACTAAATCTTCTGAAAGATATCCTGGGCGTTTTGCCTCTTGCGCAAGTCAAGGTTGATTTAAAAAAATATACCGTAAAGAGTTATCTAAAGCTGTATTTTTTTAGACACTTTGCGAAGTTTTGCTGCGTTTGATGACTTTGGGTCAAGTCGTGCTCACGTCTTGCTGTATGCAAGCATTGCATGGCTTACTTTCTGCCAATTCTCTTCCTTCAACCTTGAATGCTGAACTGAATGCCAGGTTGATAACGGCGTTGTACGACTACCAACCTGGTACTAATGATGTCCAGCCAACTATTGCCTGGTTGACCGTCATGCAACAAGCACACGTCAATCTTGCCAAGTGACTATCTGAAACATCTTCTTGAATCGTATAACCTGGATCAATATACTTATAGATTGGATGTTTCCCTTTGCTTGGGACACCTGTCAAGATTTTTCACTATAGCGTGCAATGCCTGGCTATCGGAACGCGCTGAAATTTTCTCAGCTGTGACCCTTAACTTGTCATCCGTTTTGGTCCACTGCTTGCAACCTGCGTTGGATAAAGAAGGCCCGGGTAATGCAGGGCTCACAAAAACCGTGGCAGAAAAGGTAGTTGATTCCGTTGAAAAAGGTTTGCGATTCCAGTACTTGGCCGCTTGGAAGTATGTCATCGATCTGTGTACCACGCTCATCCAAGTAAGTGTATTAACTTTAGAATGAGCCTCTTGAGTATTTGGCCTTCTCTCTGTTCTTCCACTTAATTTTCTTCTTCGTATAGGTCGTAGGAAAATATCTGCCCGCATTGTTATGCTCTTGTCTGCAATCTTTAGCGGACTTGCGCGTTTCTCCAAGGTTTGCTTATGAAGCCGAAGTTGATTTTGCTGTTGGTAAGGCTGTGCGCGTTATGGGGCCGAAAATCGTCTTACGAGCTATTCCCCTACAAGTAATTTTCGGACTGTTTTATGGACTCGTTTATAAGTAATATTGGGATCATTGACATTTAGATTACTGGTCATGAAGACAACTATGACTTCCCACGGAGCTGGCTTTTGCCTGTATTGCGAGAGAATATTACTCATACAGAGTTGACTTACTTTATCGAATACTTTCTTCCTTTGGCCGAATCATGCAGGTATGCAAAATTAACTTTATTTTTATTTGGTTTATTTTGTTATTATTTTCAGGGCAAGATCCGTCAGGTTTGCGAAAGAAGGAAATCTAGTAGGAGCCAAGACATACGACTTACTACAGAGACAAGTCTGGGGTTTGTTACCTGGTTTTTGCAATAGTCCTACGGATGTCTTAAAGAGCTTTAAAGTAAGTTTAATTTTTCTTCAAAGGTTTCGGTCAAACGTTTTCAACTCTTTACTCTGATCTGTGGTTTAACAGATAATTGCCAAGACTTTGGGAACGTGTCTAACAGACCGTGCAGATATTCGAATGGACCTCATGGCTGGATTGCGTCAACTCCTGTTGCATACGGATCAGGAAGTTGGAGCCGCTACAGAAGTTGCTCGGTTTGCCAAGAATTTCATACCGTTACTCTTTAACATATATGCTGCTGTCCCCTCCACTGGCGAGGAAGAAAACCAAAGAAGGGCTGCTTACGAAACTATTAAGCTTTACCTCCGTGTAGCGGATGGTGATTTGCGACACTCCTTATTCGATAAGGCTCTAGCCAAATTCGAGAGCATGGAAGCCCCCACGGGAAAAAAGAAAGGCTTGCAAGAAGACACGAACAAGTATAGATTTTCAAACACTTCTTGTTTAGGACCTTGTGTTTATCGCATTGGAACACAATAGGTTTACCTGGGAAGCTTTACTGGATTTGTTACGCGCATTGTCTGTCTACCAGGATCTTCCTCGATTACAGAAACTCTTCGGGTTATGCTTGCCGTGGCTAAATGGAAAAGATGCTAAAGCCCAGAAGAAGGCGTATCGCTTGCTGGAAGAATTGTTGGCATCCCAAACAGAAGTGTGTGCGACGTTTGTGCAAGATAACGCTGAGGTCTTACAGAAACTGCTTTTGGATACTTTATCGAGTTCTGAGCATTCCAGCAAAGCGGTAAGCTCAATGTGTTTCTTATAGGATACAAACTAATTGTCCATTTAGGCAAGGTTGAAGTGTCTTAGTTGGGTAGTAAAGAGCGCAGGGCCTGAGAAACGCGCTTTTGTTGAAGCCATTATCCCAGAAGCTGTGTTGTGTGTCAAGGAAGTTGGTGAGAAAGCTCGTACCGTCGCTTACAAACTTCTCGTGGACATTGGTCAGACCTTACAGGCTAGTTGTCCGTTTACAAAGTGAGTCGTCATATTTATTCATTATTGTTTTACTCTTTCAGAGATGGACTGGTTCGTCTGCTGAAGATACGTTAAGGGAGTATCTAAAATTGTTATTACCCGGTCTGTCAGGCGATGTTAACACTGTGAGCTCCACGGTTTTAGCCTTGGCTCATGTATTACACGAATTCAAAGGTATTTCAGAAACAAATCAGAAAAAGGTATTCAGAAACAATCCAAAACATCTTATTTAGCACTGTTTCCCGATGATCTTTTAAGCCTTTTGTTGGATCAGGGCTGTAGTCTGGTACAGTCCAACGCTCGCCAGATTACTTTAGCTGCTTTGGGACTTCTCAAAATGTTTGTGGTCGTTTTGAATGGTCGAGAACTACCACCTTACCTGAAACCAATCGTAAGTTGTTACTATCCCCCCCGCTTCGTGTGTCGTGAATCTGATTTTGAACCATTTTCAGATGCACGCCCTTTCAGAAATGCGAGAAGACCTGAAAAGAGCGTACAGAAACCGTAGTCGTGATATCTTGGACCGGCTGGTTCGCAAGTGTGGGGCTGAAGTGGTTACAGCGTTAGTTCCATCAGATGATACAACTTTGTTGAAGCGCGTGCAGAATCTGAAGAAGCTGCAAACTAAGAAAAAGAAGCAGAGACTATTACAAAGACAAGAAGCCGAAGTACATGACTTGGAAAACTTTGCTCTCAAATCGAAGCCTAAGTCGTTAGTTTATTTCTATTTTTATTTTACATTTATAAGTATAAGTGATTAATATTTAATTTCCGATTTAGGATCGATGATATCCTGGCCGAGTCCGACGAAGAAGACGATAATGACGAGGGTGAGGACCGTGTTAAAGGCAAGCGTCAACGCCAGACAGCCAAAGCGTGGATCCAGGAAAAGAGTGAAGATATTGTGGATTTCTTGGACCCCAAAACTACCCAGTTTATTTCGTCCACGAAACCAAGCGTTCCAGAAATGGGGGGCGTAAAGAAAGCTAAAGATGATTTCCGTCGTGCACCAGACGGGAGATTGATAATTATGGATGATTCTGACGACGATAGCGATACGCCAGCAACAAAAGGAAAGAAAAGGAAAGCTACAGCCAAAGAAGGTACATATGAGCTGAACTGCGATTTCATGAGTAGGGATCTAATGTGTTTTTTGGCTCCAGAATTGGACCTAGAAGCGAGCGAAGTTATGGAGGCTATGGCAGGACTCTCGGTTGCTCGTAAACGCAAAATGACGTCAGCTGTCTCTGAAACGGATGAGAATCCACCAATGAAATACCAATGTTAGTTGACAAAATTATATTAAAAGTCGGGAACTGTTAAATAATGCGGTTTGTTTTAGCTGGAGGTTCTGGAATCCATCGCCCTGTAGCTGCGTCAGAAAAACAGGAAAGAGTAACAGCTGATTATGGAGCGGAATACCGTTCATCCAAAGCTAAAGGCGACGTTAAACGCAAAGGAAAGCCGGACCCCTTTGCGTATGTTCCCCTACAGCGTCAAAGTATGAACAAAAGGAAGAAGGCCAAATTTGCTGGACAATTTAAAGGGCTCGTTAAGGCTGCCAAGAAAGGAGCTACAACAGGGAAGAAGATGAAAGCTAAAGCTAATAATAAGTAGGATGGAAAAGAGACTTAATGAATGTAAGTACATAAATACATCGGCTTTTGTTTCAACTAAGACTGTGCTGTCTCAAAAACCGTTCCTAAGCAAGATACGTCTTAAGGCTCCCGTATACCTTAGCTTATTGAAGGGAAAAAGTCACAGATGGCACTGATGTTCAGTGCCGCCCAGAGGGTGGGGCGGGTGGGGCGATTTGTCCCGGGCCCCGGCTGCTTGGGGGCCCCCCTTGGATTTTTTGTACACAAAAAAACTGCTAAAAAAATATTTTACAAAACTGCTCAATTTTTTTTCAACACTTATTAAAGCTTGTGAAACTTGTCTATACAAGTCTGATTTAATCAAGATTACATAAGGTTTTCCATTTTTTAAATGTTTTTTTTTTACAGTTTCTTAAGTGCACGAAAGGGGCCTCCATTTTAAGTTCGCCCCGGGCCCCGTCTAACCTCTGGGCGACCCTGCTGATGTTTGTTATTGTTTTGCGAAGGCCATGCGTAAGAAAGTAAGAGAAGGAAAACGCCGTAAAATCTCGTTTCTAAAGAAGTC
Source organism: Lepidurus apus apus (assembly GCA_022832285.1). NCBI lineage: Eukaryota > Metazoa > Arthropoda > Branchiopoda > Notostraca > Triopsidae > Lepidurus > Lepidurus apus. The sequence goes on from JAGJRO010000309.1 coordinate 228,260, forward strand.
CTGTTTGGTATACGATTTGTAATTTTTCAAATATGAAGGAAAATGTAGAAAATTTTTGCGTGATTTTTCAAAAACCCGCTAAAGGAGGTGTGTCCTGTACGAAAAGGACGAATTCTATTGGTGGAATCGGCCAAAAAGGGGGCGTGGCTCCTTTTCGATCTGGAAAAGCTTTTTCAGTGCTTTTCTCCATAAGGAATAATGCTGTATCAAGGGAAGGAATAATGCTGTATCAAGGGCTGTATCAATGCTTCAGAAATCGTCAAAAATTGAGAGCCTCGCCCCTTTCCCTGTTCCCAACTCCCCTGCTCGGTTTCCTATCCCCGATATTCGATCTCGTAATGCCGAAGCTTCATAATATCGAATACAGGCATAGAAACCTTGCCGGCAAGTCATAAGGTACAGAGAAAGGGAACCATTAAATATTTCGTTTATTATACGAAATAAAATGCATCGACTGGGTTTCGAACCCACGAACTCTCGTTCCAAAGGTTTGCGCCTTATCCACTTGGTCATACGCTTATGTAAAAATGTGTTAAAACTTCTATAACTGCAACATATGGATAAAGCTGGCGTACGGTATTAGTAGGTACCATCCATTTTTTTTATTTATACGAATACTACGGTTCGCGTATATCTATACCATGCATTCTCTAGACGTTTGCATTATTCTATTGCAATTCTTTGTATGTATTTGTGTATTAGCTGGAAATGATTTTCAGGGCTTTTCTCAGTGGCGGTATTTGGGGGTGTAATTGCACCCGCTGACTTATTAAATGTTGCGTTCGATGAAACGAACTCCGGATAAATTGACAAAATTTATGTCCAGGGGAGCTGGGTTTGCACCCCCTAGCCTAAATCTGAAATGCCGCCACTGGCTTTCTCCGTAAGGAATAACCATTAACGCGAGTGACCATTATGCACATGGGGAAACCATCAAGCAAGCCGGACTTGCATTACCATTAAAGGTAGAATGCCCGACAAAAGAATAGACAAAGGTGACACAATAAAATTTGTATTAAAAAAATTCAATACGCGGATACAATAAATTGCACTAAAAAAATCTCCATAGAATTCTGAAAAGTTGCACTCGGGTACACGATAATTTTCTTGCAAAATACGGAACTTTCACTGAAACGAATAGCCAGAAATCTAAGAATCCACATTAATGCTACGGTTTGAATTTTGAGCGATAGCTTGACCTACTCGAACAATTTGCCCCAGCTGGACGGTAAATCTAAATTCCTTGGGGGCCTGAAAAATAAGAACAATAGTAGAACCAAAATTAAACTCACCAAATAATTCCCCTTTCTCCTGATGAAAACCCTCCCCTCCTGCACTTTCCTTGCGGAAATAGTGGTCGCTCGTCTTGCGACGTCCGGCATGGCTGTTTGTTTCCAATTCCTACAATAAAAAGAAAAAAAAAATGTTAGTCACTTTAAAAAACGCAAACTCGTCGACTGACTTACCTGGTCTTTATAGACGTGGATGGAGCCGACATTGGTAGCTCCTACCGCTGTCATACTGAAAAATCCGTACTGCCACTGGCCAAAGTATACGGCTCGCTCGTTGAGGGTAAGTAAGCCGGGGACCCATTTCGATACGCTTGGCTTCACACTAAGGAGTTCACCTAAGATAATATTCCGGTTAGTAACACCCCTTGTTGTTCTCATGACGAGTTACCTGGAAAATGTCGCCGCAATGTAATATCCCAATCAACGGGAGAATGAAACCGATGATAGTCCCCGGGCGCCAGATAGATGACGCAGTAATGGAGACCGGAGGTTGGGGACCCTGTTGAGAGTAGGACCAGTTGAGAGGGTCCTAAAAACTGGCGCAGGGAGTAATACACCCCCTTCACCTGTCCCAACAGTCCATTCCGGTCAACTGCGCCAAAATGGAGCACTTTACCATCGGCCGGTGACACCTGTTGTAGAAGACAAACAATAATAAGTACGAGAAACGAGTGCATACAAGAAAGCATCAACTTACAATGCAGTCCGAAGCGTCAATAGGGCGTGCGCCTGGTTTAAGCGGCCGTCGAAAAAATTCGCCGATGCTGGAGTAGTCGGACAGGTTGTCCGATGCGGCTTCTTCGACGTTCACGCCAAACGTCCGCGCGTAGAAGCCAAGGACCGGCTTCCTCATCCAACGAGCCAAACGGATGTTGGCCAGTCGGCCCCAGATGCGCGACAGGGTCGCCCAAGGCACGCTGCGATAAGCACGTACCTGTCAACCAAGAAAACGTATTAGGTACTTGACTCACGAGAGGGCCATAGCAACTGCTACGCCAGATAGATAGAGAAGATGATATTAGTAAGAAGAAATTCCCTTAGGGAATTGTATTGATCTTACCTTAAAGGCTCGCGCCCAGGCATGCCACGAACGAGGCAAACAGATCCGTGGAGCAGCGTCATCTGTTAAAGAAAACAAAAGGCCAAGTATGAGTGAGACTGAAAAAAAGGTCCCGTAATACAGGCGGAAACATATATAAAAACATACATACGTACAGTACATACATACGAAACAACATACGGAAGAAAGCTGCTTAGGATTTACAGAATTCGGCCATCCATGACCTCCAAAGTACAAGCTGAAAAGGGCGGAATACATGTCCACTTCGTTCACAATTTTTATGAGAATTTCTGAAAACAAGAATCGAATAGGTTACAACTCTGTTGTTTTCTTACCGAAAGGGAGAAACCACAGCACTCGCGGTTAAAACAATTTGGCTAAGCTTCTTCTAAGACTAAATGTACTTGAAAGGTAAAAAAGGCAAACAACGCTTACCCATGGTCCAGACAACTCGGATGAAATGAGAAATCTTCTAGGGTTGAAAAACTGATGGCACAGAACACAGAAACTTTGGGAGAAAACAAAAAATGATCCTCTTCGGTTAACGATAGCCAGAGACTACCATAACAAGTGCCAACAATGAAAGTTATAGCGTCACTTGGCGTCACATTGCGTAATTTCCGGGTTGGGCACTTCCGGGTTCGTAGCGCCATCTGGTGGGAGGAAAGGGCGGCAAATTCAAACCTGTAAGATCACATTGGCAGGAAATCAAGGACCAAACCTAAAGATTTACTTTGCAATTACACAATCCACTTTTTTAAATAGGTTTTCTAATCTCTGTTCAGTGTGGCCCTATCAGAGGGCTTTTTCCGGCAATAACTTGCATATTAATATGATCTTATAGATTCGAATCTGCCACCCTTTTTTCCCTCCACCAGATGGCGTAAGGAACCCGGAAGTCGAAGAACGTCTTTGGTTGGTTACCGAACCCGCTTCCTTCAGGTTGACATCCATAACATCAACGGTAGAGGGTTGGACGAAAGTTCGATATGTTGCCGCCCTCTTAACCGCATCTCGGCATCACTTGATTAATATGGCGGCAAAACAACACCATAGTTGCAAACTTCATTTACATATTAATAATTTATTACTCAATGGAAAAAATCGTGCATTGGTTTTGCACTACCTGTTAACAAGCTCAAGATTACTGTCAAATAATTTTTTCATTGAATGCATTAGTTACCTCAAAAAGTTATTTCGAAATTCCCCATGCTAATCGCGTTTACCGAACTAAGGTAATACGGGAGCCTTAAGAAACTTACATCTCAGTTTAAAGGGTAAATCATTAATGGGTGTAAGTTGTAAATTAACTAGCTTTAATATTTTAATTATTCTCTATCGAACCTGTTCTATCAGATTTAGTCTTAAAAATACGCCGATTGACGTAGCGCAAATGAAGTTTCCCTTGTGTTTCTCGTCTACGTTTTCGTCAGCTGTCAGAAGCTACACGACCATCGCAAAAGCCTTGTTTAGTAGCTGGACAGCTTCTTAATGCGACTATGAAACGAATCGAGTTTATCTATAACTGTGAAGACAGAGTCGAGCATGTTTGAAAACTTTACAATTGAGAGGATTAAATTTTGACTTTGAGTCATGAGTCGGATCAGGTAATTTGGGCTTATGCGTTTCAGCTTGGATCCAGTTGTTACAATGTTATGAATATATTTAGTTATATTGTTAACAGAATATTAACAGAGAGGAAGGCGCACACATTTATCAGACACATATTCCATACTTGGACAAGTTGTCGTTTTAGAAAGGGAAAGTGGAGCGTCCTTCAAAATGGTATGGATTTCGCCCTTGTTTGCCTCTCCCGAAAAATGACTGACCACAGACAGGCACGCAAACGCAATTTTTGTTTGACCGGTCTGAACGCACAATGCAGGTGAGAGTCTAATTAAGCTTGTAATATTATGGCCGTAAGCAAGGGCAAGAACTCTGGCTGTTTCATCGCAGTGAAAGCGCCTATTATTGAGCACTTGCGACGCTTTTCTGAGGAGGTCCTTCAGCTACCTATATAACCCGAAGCTTCTGAAGGAGTCAGTATCACTTCGTTGCAAGAAGAAAACAATACCAATCTCTAACAATGAAGGTGAAGAAACAAAATCTCAAAATTATAACAAAATTTAATCATAACTGTTTGCTACCTAACAGGTCTTCATCCTCACTGCCTTGGTAGCTGTGGTCGCTGCTGCCGATGTGTACAACAAGCCTGCCTACCCGGCCCAAGCTTACCCCGCCAAGTCTTATGACTACGTAAGTTAAGACAAAATGTTGGTTAAGTTTCTCGCTATCCTATTGTCTTACTCTTTTAGCCCGCTATGCCTTACGACTTCGCCTGGGTTGTCGATGATCAGCCATCGTACAATCACTACTCTCACTCCGAGAAAAGTGATGGCAAAATCGTATCTGGCTCCTACAAAGTGCTTTTACCCGATGGCCGCACTCAAACCGTTACCTACAAAGACGAGGGCTATGGTTTGGTTGCTGATGTCAAATATGACGGGTAAACTAAATCACTATGTCTATCGATTTCAAATAGAGGCTTACGTTCTGAAATTTAAAAGATACGCTGCCGAATACAAACCCGCCTACAAGCCCGCTGTCTACCCCACCAAACCCTATGCTGCCCCTGCCTACCCCGCCCCTGCCAAACCCTATGCCGCCCCTGCCTACCCCGCACCAGCCAAATACTAAGTGTATCAGTTGTGACGTGTGAACCAAAACGATATTTATACTTGTACGAAATATACATTTTCTTTGCCAAATGATGCCTGAAACTTATTGTCGCTTCTAAAACGTTAAAAACTTCAATACTTACATGGCCTCTATTAATATACCTTCTTCACCAGGGGTCTTAACCAGTGGTCCACAGAACAGCTAAGGGTGTATATAAGGGCTTCAGGGGGGTCCGCGAGCAGAGAGGGCAAAATTTATACTGCAAAAATATATGCACATTTTTCGTGTGCTCTTATGAATTGTGGAACGGTGTGCACAGCTATCGTCAGCTTCGCAGAGGTCCGGGAGCAAAAAAGGTTAATAACCATGGGCCTCCATATTGCTTAGGACGAAAAAACTGTTCTGTAAACGCTAATTATTTTCCATACTTTGCCTGTCTTTTCTATTTACAATAAAAAAAACATACATAATTTCTGCTCTTTCGTGTCTTATTAAACAAAACATACTTTCAAAAATGTGTTGCCATCAACCAATTTTCAATGCTCATCTCTCTTTAGGATTTTATACAAAGGGGTAGCATTTACGACGAAACAAATAAAAAAAATTACCAGCGGACCCAAGATGAGCGAAATATGATACATACGAAAAATGTGTGGCTTTCATACTTCAAATCCAAAAGCAAGTCGTGTTTAAATATGGCGTACATTTCTTGTCGAAATTCAAGCAAGTTCATCGTAGCTCTACGCTAGTCTACGTTATCCTGAAATATTAACTTTACATAGCCAGACTCCTCCAACGGAATCGCACAGAAAGGACAAGCGGATGCAAATCCATTAGTTCCGTGCGGTAACGCAACGGACTCCCAATACCTAACACAAATAATCGATTAGTTGCTTTACCGCAAGTAAACCCCATTTGCAGGACTCACTTCACTGTTTTCTCTGACGCTATATGACCACACGGATTAAACGCGTGTGAAGGACGCCCACAATCTACCCAAAAGGCTGGCTCCATGCCCATACACAACTGGGCAACAGGTCCGCTGCTCATACACATCGGACAAGTTCGTTCTTTAGAGCCCTGGCCGACACCCCACTCGTGAAGCCCTTGCACATGGCCGCATGCTAAGTACACATAAGGAGTTTGGCCTGGAGGGAGTAACGTCGATTTCCGAGGCAAAACCAATGTGTTCAACCCCACAGGACATTGGGGTCGATTTGCGTTGAGCTCATCCACAAGTTTTTCCAATTGCTTCACAGTCTACAAAACACGCGGAAATTCAATTTGAGCCAAAGCAATTAGCAAAAGAATTTGTGAAAATATACAATCCGTCAAGCTGAACCATAGATAGCTGCATTACGAGAAGAGAAAAGAAGAAATTAACAAGCTAGAACGTACTGGTGCATTTGCCATGCCTTCAGCAGATCTCCAAAGCAACGATGCACCACACAAGTCTATTACAGACCCATCTTGCAATTCGTTTGTTTCGTCCTCTACTTTATGGCCTTTCTCAACGGCTGATCTTGATTCGCGCAGTGTGTACAAAGCTCCGCCTACGGAGACTTCCCTCCATACTAGATTGCTGGCGGGAGACCCACCAAAAGGACCTTTAGGGTGTAGTACAAGTACTCCATTGGTAGTTAACCCATCAATTATGGTATCCGTTTGCCACTTGGTAGCTTTTTCCTAAAAATAAATTAATAAAAGGAAGAAATTAACCAGTGAGTTTTTCAGAACGATTCATTGCAACACGTCTTCATAAATTTCAAAATAGAAAAAAACTACATTACTCACCCCTAAAAATATGTTTTTTGAAGAGTCAAACCCTGCCGCATAGACCTTCGCTACTGCAGGATGAATATGACGGTCCACCAGTATTCTGCAGGCGAATCTGCTTATAGTGCTTTGCGCCACTTTTGTAGAAGAAGATTGCGATAAACTTTCCTTGGGAAATGATTGCGACGAATCTGACGACGCACTGCTCTTGCCAACATGACCTCGGCCAGGAACTGTGTCTGCAATTACGAAGTCGATTGCTTGTTCTGACGAACGCCCGATCTTAAAACATTTAAATCAATCATCCTCCGCTTCTACTGCTTTCCAGTTCTCTCTCCCTTACTTGGAACATGTCATAATCCTCAGACTGATCGTATTCTACGATCACGGCCTGGTTTCTTGAAAGAGTATACGATATGCTGTGCTGGTTTGTGTCCAGAATAGCTCGTGATGTCTGCGGAGCCGTGACGAGATAGTGTCTTGATGGCTGAACTCCATTTGCTTGAATTCGCTTCTGCGCTGTAAAGTGAGACCGCCTGCGTCCCTTTTCACCGTCTGGTAGTGACCCATTATAACTTGAAAGTATAACAAATATAAAATTAGTTACAACAACAACAATATCGATCAAAACTACAAATATGTCCGCTTTAAACTTATTTTACGACTAGATAGGCGTATTCTAGCTAACGTATTCGTGTACCCTTAAACCTATTTCAAGCCTTAATAGCTGTAGCTATTCTTCTATACTTTAACTTTAAAATCCCATAAAAAAATTATCGAGGGAGTTTGACAAATCTTTGCCATCGATCTTATCGTTTCAAGTTCCCGTCTCGATCCGTCTGGCCTCTCCCACTACGTCGTACAGGCACGTTCGTTGAACGGCTCTCGGACAAGCCTGGACTTGTTTGCCTTCTAAACGCCCTTTCGCCCCTCCTTCCGGTAGAGGAAGGAGCGAGGTGCCAATTTACATACAGAATATGAGCTGGTGTTTCACGCTTGGAAGTTCTGCAAAGGGAGGAAATACCTGAGAAAGTCCAGGTAAACACGAACACGGGGGTCTATAACCGAATACAATGTGGCTGTGTGCAATATCTTCTAAACAACAATTCCAACTCGTCTTTATTTTTATTTACCCTAGGACGACTAGTTCGCCGTAGACGGATGTGTGTTGCTCACGTCGATTAATTCGACAGCTGCTGTCACCAGAAGATCCGGGCTGACTTAAACTCAATTCCGCGGATCTGAAAAATAAACAAGGAAAACGGATATTAGCAAGCAATATCTCACATGATGCACTCACAAAATATCTGTGAAACAGGATACTGCTGGTACGGAGAACAGACTTCGAATTACTTACTAAACCATGGCATACACATTCTTATTCATAAAAAGGTCGGTGCGCAACAATGAAAAGAGACAGCAGACTATGCATAAGCGAAACCCCTATATTATATTGGACGGAAAGCTGAGCTTGCAATGGAGTTTTGCATCTAGTGTAAAGAATACGACCCATTAGTTAGATGAACCCAAAGGCCAGTGTCTGGTATACGGAATTTCAAACAATGAACAAAAGTGCATTAGTACAAACGTAAAGCGCCAAGGGCAAGGTCGCCTTCTTCTCGCTATTCCACCCCATTTTTATAAGAAAATGTTTTCTCACCTAGGCAACCAAGGGACGCGAAAATCTCTCAACAATTCATGTTCCATTAAAGTCATAAAAAACTGCTTCCTGTGCTATTGTAAACTCACAAAGCCGGCAAACTGAAAATGTTAGGACTAAAAATAACTCAAGTTCCCCTTCACGAAGTAAAGAGCTTCCTGCTGGAAATAATCACAGTTCACTTTAAAAGTTTGGCGCCTGTGTCCGATTCCGGAATCCGCAGCTTGCTAACACTTCCCGTGCTCTGAAATATCACACGCCGACTCCATGGAACGAACTGAACTCGGAATTGAGTTACTTCACAAGCCAAGCCATACAGTGGGCGTGCGGTAAATAAAGTCCTACGCTTGAGCGTAGCCCCGCCCGCCTGTATTGCCTACGGTACTGTATATATCTTCTGGGGTTCTCACATAATAACTCTCCAACAAACATCATTGCACTGTGTACAAACCAAGTCCAGGAAACATACAAACGAGCCGGGACAGGATGCGAGTCTCTTGTGTAAGTTCAGGCATGTGGTCCCCCAGTTGGGGGTGACTTGTCAAAAGCATACATTTACCAAATCCGATGTAATGCAGCGGGCAAGTTGGGATCAGTTCTTAGCTGTAACAGGAATCAATGGCTGATGAGTTCGCAGAAATGCAAACACACACACTCTCCTGGCCTTTTTCCTGCCACACTAATTACGCCCAACTGCTTTGCCGGCATGAAGAACAACAATGAAAAAGGTTGAACTGATCAAGCTATTTCCAGCACTTTTACAATGGGGAAAAACAAAAGCCCTTTTGTCACGATCATTTTTTTTTTGCTTCCTCCAAGGAAAGCTTCAGTGCAACAACTCGTTCGGTCATGGTGGATTAAAATTGTTGATGTAATAGCCCTAAATCCGCTCAGGAACTTTTCACACAGACTTTTAAATAGTTTTGCATGAAAGACCGCCAATGCCGGAAAAAGCAAGTTCTGGTTTCGAACTGCAAAGCCTGCATCACGAATGCGTCAACATGTAAGCTCTTGGTTGTTTTGCTATCGCCCAACAAAGGAACTATAGCAATACCGACTACAATATTAACAAAAAGTCCTGAAGAGGGACAGAACGTTGAGCACGATTAGACAATTTGTTCAGGTAAAAACAAAACAGATCAATAATACTGGCAATATGCCTAGGTGGGATTCACTTCAACTATTGACTTTAGTCCTTATCAGTTATCTGTCCCGGGTACTATAGACCATCGCTTCCAAATACGTCCTATTATGTTAAATTCGCATTACAATAACATATCTTAAAACTTCTATAGATGCATTAATTCAATTAAAAAGAATTAGCTAGCTAAAAAGCGTGTTGCAAACGTGAACCTTGACCTTCCCGAGCATTGTTTAAGAAAAAATAAAGCGAGTGAAAATCTTCAACAAGTCTCCTTATAAGGTACTGAATCAAAGAACCCTGAGAAGAAAGCGAAAAAGAAGCTACTCAGCAGCTACCATTAAAAGCTCGTGGGGTAGGGTGCAGGGGGTGACATTTTTGGCAAAATAATGAGATACACTTACAAAACATCGTTCTGTGGCATTCTGACTAGTTTGATTAAATAATTTCTCTGGGGAATGGCACTTAATTATCTTCAGTTACAGATACACTGAAATCCATACAGAACTCGGACAAGTAAATTTTAAAAGTGACCCAAAAACATTCGAGCACAATGCAGAACGCACAAACAAGGGAACAACGCCGTTTGACTAGTGGCGCCAGTCAACGGTCTCCTCTTGTTAACGACGAACGAAGCGCTTTCCTTGCGCAAGCGGACTAAACCCTAACTTCCTAACCCTAAAACACCGAACGGCGGGGAAAGACCAAATTCAATTCACCATGTCTTTTTGTCGAAGTGTATTTTCTTCCGGGGTCCGTCAAACGATTCGCGCAAGTGCGGAAATTTTGAAAAGCTAACCTTCTAAAGCTGAAGGCAATACGTGGCAATTTATTAGAAGGACGTGCGCAGAAATTTCCTCATTGCTGGTTACAATTGGCTGTCAAGTGTTGAATTTCCGCTTATAGCCTCATATTTCGCACACTAAAGCCGCCTTTACCAGCAATCGAACCCATCACTACAAAACATGCTACGGGCGAGTAAATGGTACTATGGCATTTAGCTCCATACAAAAGTCAGAAAAAAAGGATCATCAACAAACCACGGACCAACTACAATAGTCAAGTCGAAAACTACACTAAAAAAAAAATCAGAAATTTTCCTTGCATCTCTTGTTAGCTCAACCAACCTTAGAATGGCTATTATGTCACTCTTTTCAATATTTTTTTCAGGTTTCAATGAATACAGATCATACATGTCATTGAACGCTCCCAGAAATATGAAATTAGGATAAATTGATTGGTACGACAAAAAGTACTTTACTTCACATAGCAAACTAATCAAGTGATGTTGGGCAATTATGTTTTCCTCCCCTTGGCTTACTTCGGCGCAGCTCCGTAACTTGACCCATACCCTGATCCGTACGCTGGCTGCTCGCCTGATGCTGCAGGTTGTTGACCATAGCTCGCCCACGATCCAGCTTGCCCACTGCTAGAGCCACTACTGCCCTGCAGAACGAAATAGTCATATTGAAAAAACCAAAAGCTAAACAAAGGGACCACAAAACGACCAACCCATACCTGAAAATACTGTCCCTGGCTTGCACTAGACGGGTAGTAACTTCCATAGCCAGTCCCGGCAGTCCCAGTCCCACTCCCACTATTTTGTGATCCAGTTCCACTTCCGCTATAATTACTGTTGCCGTAGTTGCCATAACTCGAGCCACCGTAATTATCATTGTAACCGCCACCACCAAAACCTATACCATTTACAAGACCAACATTAGCACAAATGGCGAATAAAACCAAACCTAAAAATCTTGCCGAAAGAGAAATTATAAAGAATGCTAATTAATACCTGCGCCGCGATTTCCACCACGAGACTGCTGGTAACCATAGGACTGCTGGTATCCACCTTGTCCACCTCCTCCATACTAAGATAATAAAAACTTGAGTAACTGATTCACTTGCGTCACAATCAAACTGTGTTATTACTTTGCCTGAAGAATAGCCACTTTGGTTCCTTCCACCCCCATAATGTCCACTGGATTGGCTGCGATAACTGCCACCACCTCCATATCGGTCTCGACGGTCGTTGTTGTCCTAACAATTTATTTTGGAGACAAGTTGAAAATTATAAAATGATCCTTACTCGAGAAGATCCATGTTTGGAGTCATAGCGATCACGAGGCCGGTAATCATCTCGTCGTCTATCTCGATTATATGATTGGCTGGATTTGTAACTTCCACCACCGCTCCTTCTACTGTCCCTTTCTGAAGACCTTCTTCGTCCATGACTTCTCGAGGAAGAGGAATGTCTAGAATCACGGTCTTGGTCGCGATCCCTATCGGTTCGAGGTTTCTTCGAGGCCGACGAAGCGTTTTGACCGAATCCAGCTTTGCGTCCTTCTTCATTGTATTTGTTTACTACTTCTTTCGCTTCGGTTTCGCCCAACTCCACATACTCCACTGTAGGGAAAAGAACGGTCCCAGCATCAGGTACCCTAAAATTGGCCTTCATTTCCATAACGGCTGAGTCCGGAACACTTTTGCCTTCTTCTGATTCCCGTTTGGCCACGCGTTGAAGATATTCTTCGTTTGAAGGCACCAAAACAACCGCAAGTCGACGAAACGACTTAAATTGGCTCAATTTGCGACGTTGGACATTAGGGTAAACATTGGTCTACCCGAAATGCAAGTAATTATTATAAGCGTACAGATCAATTTGAAAAAGGTTATTATTTACCTGATCCAAAATATAGTTTCGCCTTCTTTTGGCAGCAATATCCAACAACGTGTTCACACATCGAGTACATTTTTCTATCAGAGCTTCCCATTTCCCTTGGTAAACACTGCGTCGAGTCTGCCCATCAACCTAATTTCAATACACAATATTTAAAACCATACACAAAAATTACAGCACAATAAAAGCTACCTTCATTCTATCGATGAGTGTGCTTGTTCCAATAATGTTGTAACGCTTATCTGCATGCTCTTCAGCGTACTTACTGGCCCAGGTTGTTTTTCCGCAACTTGGCAAACCACACATCATAATAATCTGTTCGGAGGTCAAAAAAGAATAAAAACCAGGGCAAGGGTGCTACTTCCGCTTCTCACCTCGCAATCTTGCCTAGAACTGGGGGCTGAGATGCCTTTCACTCTATCTTCAAGCTCAACTTTGCCCACTAACGCATAATCTTCGAGTAAAGGGTGCCATGGTTCCTCATTCTGACCGAAGTTAACTTCAAATCGGCAATTCTTGGTAAGCACATGAGGGTACAGGACTTTTTCTTCGCATTCGCTAGCACTAAGCGTGGTAGCTACTCCTTGGCTTTCGCCGTTAACAGTAAATTCCATCGTCACTTGTTCTTCGCCGAAATTCTACTCAAAACACACAATTAAATTTCCATAACTAATTAAATTCCCAACAAAAAATATACCAGATACGCTCCTATAACGTCTCCTTCTTGGAGAGCCTTCCCATATTCTTTAAATTCGGAGTTGCAGGAAAGTTTACCAGTACCGTCATAACCAAATGAAAAAGGGGCCTCACCTAGGAATTTTAGACTTTTAGACAGAAAAGGGGGATTCAACGTAAGCCTTACCTAGTTGTAATGAGGAAGAGCTTGTAGACCACCCTATTCTAATAATGTGAGGGTGAGTCTCGTTCTCTAACTGTGGTACTTCCAAATGCTTGAGCACTTTAACTTCAAAGCAAACTTTTCCTTTGGCAAACCCATAAGTTGCGCGAGCTCCTGCCCAAGCATAAGCAAATCCACCTTCTGTCAATGGGGACGCAGTGGTCAGTGTTTCTTTATCCAAAACCAAATTGAGGTCCGAATTAGCTATAAAAAGATAATAGTTTATACATATTTCAAAAATAATGTAAATATAATGAATACTCCAATCTAGCAGAACGGCATTAGAATCGCATTCTGGCTCCTCCTCAGGGGCGTCTCTAAGTTCAGGTGACCTACATAAGACAAATGTTAAAACGAAGAATTCTAAACATGTTATTAGTTTGTAGTACGGTTCACGGGTGCGCTTATCGCTCCTTTCCGAAGATCTGCGGTCACGCTTCCTCGCTGGGCTGCGCCTACTTCTGTCTCTACTTCTATCTCGACTTCTATCTCGCTTGCTCTTAGATTCTTTATCGTCAACAGCGACCCCGTTTTCGTTGTTTTCAAGTTTGGCATTGTCGGCCGTTTGGTCTGCTTTGGAAGTTTCGGCTTCAATTTTATCTGTAGTGGACATGCTTTCTTCAACTTCCATCTTCTCTTCTTCAGCTTCTGGCTTCCCTTCTGCAGTACTTTCTTTTTTGGCTTCTTCCATTTCGGTGCTTAAGTTCGCATTTCTAGCAACTTCCGCACTTTCATCGTCAAGAGCTTTCGCCGTTTCTGTTTCCATCTTTAGATCTGTAACTTCCGTATTTTCAACGGAATGTGTTTCTTCGCCCTGCTTCTCAGGAAGTTCCACACTGTCATTAATTCCCTCCTCATTGTTGACAGTCTGATTTAAAACACTCTCATCCAATATTGTATCGTCGCGCCCACCGTAAACGGCCGCTGTGCTGGCATTAGTCACAGAGTCGTCCGCCTCTTCCTATAAACAGCCATATGAAAGTTAATACATATACTCAATGCGAGAGCGAAAGTGTACCTGTGCAACACGTTGGGTGGTGGATTCTTTTAAGCTATCCTCAATAGAAGATTCCATCGCTTTTGAATTTGTACTATTATCTTCCATCTTATCAGCCGATTTGGCTTCACTGGCTGGTTCTTCCAAATCCTCAGGGACTATTTTAATTGTACTATCATCTCCTGAGTCATGAGCAGGTGCAGTTCTAGGATTCTCCTCTCCAACGTCTTGGCCTGTCTCTAACTGCTGTGCTGGAGCATCTAACAATACAGAACATCCATCCATTAAGGTTGGTTTGTCCTCATGCATTCTTGAAAAAACTTCACTCACTTGTAGAACTTTCAGATGGCTCTTTCGTTTTTAAGTCGGTTTCTTCTACCTCGGATGCTTGTTCCATAGTTGAGGCTGTTTTCGAACTGGACTCTTTCTCTTCCAAATCACCTAAAATAGAAAAGCTTACACCTGTAATTAGCAGACAAACAAATAATACCTGTAGTAATACTCGTTGGTTGCTCTTCAACTTGTTTGCCTTGTTTTTCTGCCTCGTGGACTTGCTCCTCAGTCGGCATTTCATTCGAACTGGTACGAGTTACAATATGGTCACCTACAGGAGCTTGGATTAATAAAATTATACGAAATGAAAACCTGACATGGCCGTACCAGTTTCTGATTGTTCGTTAGACAGACTAGGCTTATTTGCCTCAGGGAACTGCTCCGTGGTTGGCATTGCACTAGTAACGGCAGGTTCACGTTCGGAATCAGATGACTCTTCTTTTTCTTGTCCTGCGGTTTCTGTTTCTGACAAAGTAGGTGACGGCGAACCATCCTCATCTTCAAGAGCTTTCTTTAGTCTTTCAACTAAAACAGGCTTGTTTCCCTTGGTATCCAAACCACGCGCGGCAAGCTCTGCTCGAAGTTCCACTACTTTCAATTTATCGGGCGCCTGAATCGGTGTCTTATTGACCATGATGTATACAAAAGATATGGTCTAAGTAAAAGCAAGCAACTAAACGCTATAGCAACCAAAACAGAGCTATTTACGTGCCAAATGACACGACTTTACCCGGCAAATTCGCCTTGTTTTGACACTAATCCAAAATGGCGGAGTAGACGCGCACTACTTTCAACCAAAAGACGCTAGAGGGAAAGCGCGGCGCAGAATTTCAATCCCAATTGCCCTTCTACCTTATGAGACCGACGTGCAGTATAAGTATACGAAGCTCCATCGGGAATTCTCGACTGTATAACGGCAGGGATTATACTCTCAAGTGTAGGGAATAGCCAGAACTGAAAATGATGACCACAAGTTTCTGTTTTCGATTTTTTCCCATAAATAAATGTGTTATGTTACCATTTGAATAAAAGATTGAAAAATGGACCAGTAGGAAAAAGGGATTAGCTTTTTATCCATGCTGTTGCTGCTGCTGCCAAGATAATAAACACGTACATAAAGTTGTGGGGGAGCAGGACAGGGTTCGAGGAAGAAAAGATTAAATAGTATAACTTTGAGAAGAAAATATGGATGATATTCTTTCAAATGTTAGGTTCAAAGATTTGGGTCACGGAACGGTATAATTTGTGTTTTGCTTCTTTATACATTAGCGAGATTTTTTTCTTAGTTTGCCATGAATTTGCTATTAACGGATCCAGCAGTTTGAGTCAAAAAAGTGGGCAACAAAAAGCAGAGTTAACGGACGGGGTTGAAAACTGGTTGTGTTGGAAATATAAATTCAGTTCATAACATGACAATATTTCCGCCAAAAAAAGATTTTTCCCTAAGCTTTGGTTTTCATTAGAGAACAAAAGAAAATGAGAGAACGAATAAACAACCTAGTTTGTTCATTGACAATAATAACCTTCCTTGAAGATTTGAACAAGGAAAAAAAGGAGTGATCTTCTTACGGGAAGGGAGAATCTGAATTTCAACTTGCTGTAACCCCACAAAGAAGTCGATCACCCCCCTGAGCCCTTGGGAGGTAAACGAGCCCTTTCAAATGGACAAGTTATATCTGGGAAAGAAACGGTATACACAAAACACTGGAAAAATTAAATGATGTGAGAATGACAAACAATCGCACTCCCGCACGTTAACCGTGGCTTCTCACTGTGTAACACTATGATACACGTCGCACTGAAAGGTCGCACTTTAATCCGACTACCGTCAAGCTGTTTCAAAACTCGCGCCTCTACGAAGCGTCCTTTTTTCTCTTTCAAATTAACTATGCGTTTCTGAATGTTTCTACGCATGCATTAAGCAGGTGCGTGCCTTTGTCCACATATTCCACAGTGCACTCCACATTTGTAGCACGCCTTCAAGGGCAAATAGCAGCACAAACAGGGCACAAGTAAGGATAGGAGTGCCAAACCCAACCAGCGCCTTCCTGCACTGCCATGGCCCAAACCGGATTGGTGGCTTGCGCCACTCCCATGCCCACTACTAAGTCCACTCCCTCCGCCGCTGTTACTACCCACCCCAAAGCCCACACCTCCGCTACTGCTGCCACTGCTGCAGGAACAAGGATGCGGCGAGAAGTCTCCTTCTGCATCCGCATAGCAATGGTAGAGCATACACTGAGCGCAGGCCAGACAGGATACGGTCTCGATACAGTTCCTGACGGGATCAGGAGCAAAATCGCAGCTGCCACGAGGATTGTTTTCCTCCCGGTACGACTCTTGACAATGCCGACAACGCAACCGACTCCCTTTCCCGTTCCCGCCGCTTAATAAACCGCCTCCAGTGCTGCCCCCTTTATCCAAGGACCGAGAATTGGACGCAGAGCCACGGCGCTTCTTGTGATGGCGTCCTAAGCCACCTCGTTTCAACGACGCGGATGTTGTACTCGTTGAACTACCCGAAGCGGGACTTTTGGCTGGCAAGGAGGGCGGTAACATGGGAGGCTGAGCGGATACCACTTGGTTCTTCCTATTCAACGAGGCATTATTACGAACAGAGCTCTTGCTCACCGGGTCAGGCATCATCGGATAGCTGTACTCGTGTACGGAATGAAAGCCCTAAGAAAATATCCAGTGAGTCAAAAATACACAATTTCTCACACTAAACAAAAACTAATTAAAGCGCCCGTATACCTTAGCTCAGTACAGGCGGTTAGTATGGGGAATTTCGGAACAACTTTTTGAGAAAACCAGTACATTTCATGAAAAAATTCTTTGACAGTAAGCTTGAGCTTGCTAACAGGTAGTGCACAACCAATGCAGATTTTCTTCTAACGAGTAATAAATTAGCAATATGCAAATGAAGTTTGCAACTATGAGAAATACGTTACCTTGGTTGTGCACTGGCTACTAACTAAAGAAAAACTTTTGTTTTAGATTGCTTTCAAATCTGACAAGCCGTTTTCGAGAAATCGTGTTCCGAAAGTTTGACGATTTGTTTTGGGACACTGTGCTGCTACAGAAAACTGTGCTGACAAATTGTACTTTTCGGAAGCAAAACAACGTAGAAACTTTGCCGGCAATTAGCTATCTATTTCTTATGCAAGGTTTTCGCAAAACACAATCTCCGGATTTAGTGACAAACGGGTCTTACGTATCGCGCTATCAAAAAGACACTACTGTGTCACTTTCCGAACAAAGCAATTTTTTTCAGCTAATGGAGTGAAAGAAAGTACAAGTTTTAACGATTCTCGTCAATGAAAGTTGTTGAGAATCGTTAACCTAACCTAATTCATTTCCAATCCAACTACCAATGTTCAACGCGAGTGACACCTGTTTGCCACTCATCCAGAGAACATTTTGCAACAATATGACACACTAGTGTCATTTTTGACTCCGGGTTTTAAACCGGAGAACCTGTTGACAAAACAATGACAAACCTCAGTGCCATCTGTGACACTTTTCCATCAATAAGCTAAGGTATACGGGAGCCTTGATGAAACATAAAAGGTTAACGTAATGAGAGCGTACCGGTAATGTATGCTGATCACCGCGGGCAAATTGCACGTACGAGTAGCTTTCCTTATCTTTGTCCGCCAAGGCTGAGATCACATCAATTCTCTCGCTGCTGCTCTCCTTGCCTCCATGAGTGGAAATCCCGTCCCAGCACCAAATGTCGCCTTCTCGACGCCGACGCTCTTTCTCGCGTTCCCATTCCTTTTCCTTCTCCCGCTGCTGCCAGATCGCTTCCGTGGCTTCCACGCCTCCTCCCGGACTGCCCTGTCCCAACGCTGGTACGGGTACCGACAAAGGTAAGGGCGAGGGTGATGGCGACTTCCGGGACAAAAAATGCATCCGATGCAAATGATGGTGATTCGACTGTCCGCCACTGCTCTGGTTAGGTGGAGAAGGTGAAGTCCGCGGTGAAGTAGCTGATGGAGGTCTGGTTTCGCTACGTTCCATGGGCAGTTCTAACGTCTATCTCCGTCCCATATGAAAAAATACACCACCAATTAGCAAAAGTAGAATCGTTTTCTTTGCAAGGTTTTTCCCGTTGTAATTTGGACTCTGACAAACGATGCACGTAAAAAGCAAGAAAGAAAAACCAAAACAAGACTCAGTACAAAAAAAACCCTCACCATAAAAACGTCGTCATCGCCCACGTCTGCGGTGGAAGGTCGCGTGCCCGTAACCGAGGACCAATCTGAAATGACAACAGGCCATAGCGTCCATGGGTGAACAGGATACAAGGTGTACTGCGCCGGTTCCCAACTCCAACCTTACCGTATAAGAGAGAGATAGACAAAACCAACCCGCAGACAAGTAGTAGCATGGCCAAAGAAATGTTCAGAAGGTATAGTCAAAAGTAGGCGTGGTTAAGCACCCCCGAGCAGCAGCAGGAAGAGCCGAAAAATTCCCAGGAAGAGGAGACGAAAAAGCCATCCACGACCACAAGATGGCGTTCCCGGCGCAAGTTGAGAAAAATGCAGTCATATCCGGTAGAAAATGTAGCCCCACCACAAAAAGAATGAAAGAAAGAAAAATCGCAACAGTCATTACACCATGTTAGTAATTTCAGGTTCCAAAAGATGTTAAAAAAGTAAATGGAAAAGGAAATTTCACACAACCAGCTTATTTGACAATTTAGACGAAAAAAGTTTCTAAAGTCAAATGGTTGTTACAGCTATGCTGGTTAACAGTCCCGCAACCTTTTTGTGTACGCAGCAGGTTTTAGTTCGGTATTCTGCTTCACATATACACAAAATGTAAATCAATACTTACCGTCTAAAAGTTCTTCAACAGCCATACGAACGCCTTTATCAAAAGCACGGGCATCAGCAGCGGTTTGGAACGTCAAGCCGAATTTCTTGTCGCCGGTTCGCCAATGGTGGAAGGTGGGCATCACTTTGTTATACTGGAAGTCCTTTTTGATGGTGCAGCTGAGAACCACCTGTAAAGGAAATGCAATAAGTCATGGCAGCATTACGAAAACATAACCACACATTGGGAAAACTTCCGGTGCCTCATTTCTCTCTCCTCTCAACCGAATTTTGACGGGTTTCTCCTGTTTCTCATTCATTCATTCTCAGAGACCCCCATGCTTCACCAGTTGCAAATTCCTCGAAGCACACCTAGACCGTGCTCTATGTACTTTCCGTCATGTCAATGGCGTAACCTGGGAAACCCGTCTCGCCTTAGCCGGAGTGGAAGAACTTCCCACACGGCATCGAATTCCTTGCAAAAGGGGGTTTGTATTGGCGCGAGGTAAGGAAGAAGAGGAAACACCGACCAACCCCTTCCCTTAAAAAAATCAACGAAAAGGAAATCCGCTGCCTATGCTTGTAAGCACGCAACGAATGGTATATAACTCTCGCTCGGATCGATAAGGTTACCCGTTGCGCCAACCATTCCCCGATGGTCTCGGCCATTACATTCACAACAACTGCGCTAACTCAGTTTACATTTGTCATTCAAAAAGCTCCCTCAGCTATCTCATAAAATTCCAGAATTAGCGGAGCATTATGCCCGTTTCTGGGTCTTATTCTGGTGTCTTTTACTCCACGCTATTAGAGTTCCAAGCAAACAGATTGTTTTGCCAAAAATCTTTCTATCGTAGTAACGTTTATGGGTGTTCTTTTTTCCCCAAGTCCCATTCACGAAAACAAGCAAAGACTTTTTTGAATCCACGCCAAAAAATCAGCTAAAAGCTGCTGCTCGCTTTCCGACCACAGTTTGCAACGAACTTAACCCGCAAGTTTTCTCTTCGACGGCTTTCTCGTCCCGCGCGTCCCAGGGACCAGGCGTAATGCATGCAAATGGCCTTGCCATTCATACCGTTGATAAGAAACTCCCATTCATCAGTCAGTTGACCAGCTGGCCTAAAAACTTCAGCGCGTCATTACCTTCGTCTTCTTCATTACCGTCCCACAAAAAAAGACTGCCGTTCTTTTATAGCAAAAACTTGAGCCAAACAATTTTAATATAACAAGTGCATACAACTGCTTCTATTGGGCAATCAAATAACAAATTTCGAAAAACGGAATGAAAATGAAAACATACCGTTTGATCTGAAATCCTTCTCCCCAAAATCTGATACTCGTGACGACCCCCAGGGGAATGTCCTAAGCCTAATCCTACGGCCATTCCCTCAGGTATAGCAGCTCCGCTGGCGCGAGTAGTGAGGGCGTGACTTGAAGCAGACGGTGATGGCGGACCGGGACCACGGGGTGTTGGGGGCGGAGCAGCCGGACCAGGGCCCAAGACGCTAATGGCAGTGTAGGATTCAGATGATACCGAACCCGGAGCTGATGTGGAAGAAGCTAGAGGAGGCGGAATCAAGACTGGTGCTGGTGGCAAGGGTAAAAGGCGTTTCCGTACAGAGACATGTGATAACCCGCCTCCGTCCATCGGCACCCATCCTCCCGACGAATCATCTCTAGTCATTACTTGTGCCCGCACCCGCACCAACGCACTCCCACTGTTTAATATAAGAAAAACGAAAAAAAATGAAAAAAAATCTTCATAAACACATTTCCCCACAAAATTTAACATTCAATTCAGTCAATTCCACACCAGTCTGACAAATAATTCTTTGTATGCTGAATTGGTTATATCGAGTTACGGTCAGTAACAATAGCACTGGTCATGAATGGAGAAAAGGCTCACGAATAAAGTTCAAGGCTAAGCGAGAATAAGCATAGGGGATGAGCTGAGGAACCACGAGACAAATACAAGTGCAACCAGGTCAAGGTTCATCGGCACCGGAAAAGGAACTCGCGGAGACAGCGAAACCTTAGGTAGAATGAGAAAAGTGTGGAAAAAGCGACGAACGAAGAGAAGAGAAGAGAGGAGAGACGTGTGCGGGGGTGGCACCTTGCTTTCAGGCCCCCGCACAATCAATAGCCACCATCTCCATTCATTCTGTTCCGACCTCTGGTCCCTCCTCTCTCGACATACACACACATGCCATGGCTGTAAGAAACGAAGGTCTTTTCGACCTATTACCAGCCCACCTACTCGAATCCCCCATTCATTCACACACCTAAATGAGCAAAAAGAAGGTCTACTTTCCACCGTGCTGACTCCACTCATGTCAACCTGCGG
Organism: Lepidurus apus apus; assembly: GCA_022832285.1. NCBI lineage: Eukaryota > Metazoa > Arthropoda > Branchiopoda > Notostraca > Triopsidae > Lepidurus > Lepidurus apus. Next base: position 249,940 of record JAGJRO010000309.1, read on the forward strand.
CTGAGGGTCAGGCCCACAGTATATAGGTACACTTATACTGTTGTCAGGCCTATGCTACGTGTTCCTGAAACCTAAGCAAGGGAAACCGTGTAGGTTGGGTGTTACATAAACCTGAGTCAGACAACAGGAACACCTTACGGAGCGTGCAAAATGAGGTTGCCTTTGGCATACATAAGCGGGACAGGTGCCAGCACAAGCAATTTCCATCCATGGCTGGATGACACCTTACAGGTACACGGCATTAAATCTGGGTTATGGCAAAAGTCGGAGAAACAGCTGTGAGAGTAGCCGCGAACGTGAAAGTCGAAGCTTAAGAAAGAGAAAAACGGGGTGAGGCTACATTACCATGCAAGCACACACACACACAAACACACATAACAAGGCAAGGACGCCTTATTAGCATACGGTGTGTAGTGTATGCCAAGTATCTAAAGGCCATAGCAGGAAAAATTTGGTATACATAAACCGAATTACAATAAAACCAAACCTGAGTTAAGCAGATGGTCTAACTGATGGCAGTTCAAGAGAAAAAGATCCCATTATACTTAATAACATTCAAGGATTTTATTATCTTTTCTTTTGTATTTTTCAAAAAGGAGATTTAAGCCACATGGTACTCTAATTGGGAGAACCTTTGGTTCGGTTCGTTCTTGATAACTTGAGCTTGAAGACGCCGGAAGTTTACCCTCCTCCCCTCTACCCCCCCTCCTTCATCCCATTCTTTGTCCTTGTCTTGGGTATTCGTTGAGCTAAGCTTTTCCTTTCGTCTTCGTTAGCCTACTGTGTCGTCACTTCCGGTGGGACGATACAGTCGGCGAAAATAGTGTGGAGCACTAAGAAAAAGACTTTCCGGCCGCCCCGTGTGTCCGCGGCGGAAGACTTGACTGCTATAAAAATTTGACAAACTGGCAAGGCAGCCAAGTCCCAAATCCATCGCGTTAGGCTAAGGCTTTTCCAAATCATAGAAATAGAATATGGATGTGGCCATGTGCACCAGATTTACCCGGCCACCCCCTAGCTTACCCCTAAAATAACTACACTACCTGCAAAACCTTTCACTTGCCTCTTTTGCTGAGCTGACTTGGCATAACAAACAAACCAACGAGCAAAACAAGACCATTTTCGAAAGTATTGTCGAAGGGCTAGTTGACTAAAAATGAAAAGAAAATCTCAAAAATAAGTAAACGAGCCAAGCAGGCATGGTTTCCGTCCCTTGAAACTGATTCTTCTGGTTCTGTCATCAAGGATGACAAACGGCGTTAGTAAAGACTGGTTGAAGAACATTAGTGCAATAAGCATGGTTATAGATACGTATACGTACTCGTCATAAGGGTCAATCATGGTGAAGAGGGAGGAGCTGCGAGCTACGACTCAGGCTACCAATGTCCACGCCCCCAGAGCAGGACATGCAGCCTCGGTTAAACTGGAGGGTGTCAAGGCGAGCGTAAGGGCTGCGAAATCCACGTGTATATGCATCTGCCTCGCAATGGTGGTGCTGCAGGCCCAGCGGGGCACAAACACGAACCATCTTCGCGTAATCAATGCCCCAAACCAGCTTGGTGCCAATAATGGCCCGTACAGCAGCAACAATTAAGACAACTGGTCGTGGCTGTCATCCACATTCAGACGGATGCACCTTATGTAGGAGATTTACCATACAACAAAAGGCTGGGAATTCCGAAGGTGTGTGGGGGAGGGGGGATAAGGATGATGAGGATGTTGATTATTACTGTATAGGTAGACGTAGTAGACGCCACCGGAAGTTAAGGGTTACAGGTCATTTACAAAAGACAAGATTGGAAGGAAATAAGGGGGATCAAATTGGGAGTTTTAAAGGGGAGAAAAGGACGAACTTAAGTAGAATTAGGAGTTGTTGCTGAACTGGAAGAAAACGAAGAATCAGAGGGGCCCAGCTGCTGAAGAGGGGCCGAGAACGCAGTGGCTGACGCTATTTTGGAGCTTTTTTGGCAACTAATTTAGTTGAATTAAATGCAAAAATGTAGCGGTTGCACCACAAATCATTTGGGTTTCGGCTGACTTCTTATTTTGTCGTTTGGCTTTTCGTTTGGCCTTTGCTTTTAGAAGCCTCCTTTCAGGATGGCTTGGGTGTGTTCTGCTTGAGTTGAAAGCCCCAGGAGAAGCTGGCCTGTACAAATTTCACTTTCAGTTTCCAGAATTTGTGCACAAATAAGGGTTTAATCCAAATTTAATCCAAGTTTGGGGCTGACAGTGCACAGGGCTCCAAAGTAAAGGTAAAGCCACCTTGCTTACCAATGCCAGCAACTCCCAACAAGCAAAGCTTGCTTTTTCAATGACAAAGTTGAACGTTAACAAGGGAGGCTTGTTTGGGATTTAATCGTCCCAAGTCACTTGTCTTGCGTTACACTAATTACTTGCACTATGAGTAATGGCGAAGTAAAACAACGCAGTTCAAGAACTGTTCGCGTCATCTTGAAGCTTTTCATTCACAAAATTGCCCAGTGGAAGCAGTAACACAGTGGCGACCGGGCGCGCCATGTCTGCATGGTGCGGAGCTGTACGCCGTTCCTTGCCCCAGCGCCGCATAGCAAAAACAAGAGCCAAGATGGCGCAGGACGTGCGACGCCGCGTCAATATACGCCGCAAAATACCTGACAATAGCATAAACCAGCGTCCTTCTTAGAAATAATGATATATCCTAGTTGCAAATTTATATTTTAGCTTAAATACCAAACAGAAAGTTAGCCAGCCTGTAACGTCACCTGGGACTAATTAACGTTCCGATAGCCCAAACTGCTTTCATTCATAAACAAGGGGAGGAGCTTGCGCCAAGCCCTAAAGGCTTTCACTCTCCCAATTCATTGAACAAAATTATTGATAACCTTTATACCAGCTCGACAATCTCATGAGCTCAATATCTCCAACCGTACGATTAAAACGTAAATCTTAAATAAAGATTTTCTAATCGGCTTTTCTCAGTCGGCGCAAAATACTGTCCATACCCTGTGGTAAAACCCCCGAGAAAATAACGTAGCGTCGGAAAAGAGGCTAATTGAAACAGTTGTGTGATGGTTACACAGCTAAAACCTTTATTCCCTACGAAATTATGTCCTCGACTAGTATTAAGCCTGTTGATTTTTCTTCTACATCCTTATTCTCGTTTCCATTTTTCCCTTTCGTTGCCAGCAAACGTTCTTGATGTGTGAACTCCCGCGGAAAATACCATTGAAGCCATCGCCGCGTCGCGTCTCGGGCATCCACGTGAGGCTTTGGCCCCGTCTCAATAGCTAAAAAGCTGCGCACTTCCCTCCGCAGCTTTACAAGCCTCACGTTTTCCGCGACGACCCCATTGAGGAAAACTCCGTGGGCGTTAGCTATCGATTTGCGGAGGACCCTGGCTGCCTTTTCCAACCCAACAGCCCACCGCTCCAGCTTGCCAAGGGAACAAAGCAAAGGAATTCTAACATGTTAAGCAAGTATGGTTTTTCTTTTCATCAAAGTATACCACCGTTTTTATACAAGTTTATCTACCGTCATCTCGATCTTTCCTAACCTGTATGTCATGATTATTATTTTGTCTTTTTACTACGTTATTTAGCCACAGCGAATTGGGACGCGCTCAGGAATATTTTAGTGATAATGATTAATGGGTAATCTCTTGTTTTCCAAAATGGGTGTTAATTAGCGGGTGATTATGTACACAATTAGCAACGTCCAGGAAATAACATATCCCCATCGCCACACACCAAAATTTGAAAAAAGCACCTTGTCACGGGTCCACCATACATGCCCCATTATGGTTGCTTTTATGCATTGGTCAAACAGTGTTCTCCTTTTAAGACTGTAAATAATCAAGCATCTTTATGTTATCGAACATCAATGGGAAACGGCGATATGACTTCCACCTAACTCAAAAACAATCCATTCAAGCCAGCACCCAATCCAAAATCTTTTACACAACCCTATCAGGGTTGGTTGTAGTTTTAACAACCATGATTACAGAACATAAACATTGCAAACGATTGTAGAATATGAGCAAATGGCCGGATTAGGACGTTCTCACCAACACTGGCTTTAAGTACTCTTCCTTTTCCCCCCCTTATTATCATTGCTTTTATCGTTCGTTTTTCGCAACACTTGTTTTTCGTATTTTGGGGTTGTCAGGTTTCTCTTCCTTGAAGAAAGTTTCAACAGCTGATCTCGTTGTCTTTTAAAGTGTCTGTTTGCTGCCTCACACTTGAAGGAGAGCGGTATGGGCCGCCGGGAAATACGTTACCGCCTTCATCAAGCCCCGCTCCGAAGGCGACACTGACGTTGGCATACTGTAATGGCGGATTCGGAACCGTAGCTCCTCCTCCTGCTGCCGTTCCTTGCTGAGCTTGCCGACAAAGAACTCCAGCATTCAAGGGCATGCTTTCCCGCGACCGGGACCGGGAACCAGAGCGGGACCGGGCCCGATCATGATTGCTAAGCGTGGGCGACTCAGGCGGACTTCCGTCGACTAACAAGGGTTGCGAAGATTGGGAACTCGTCAAGCCCAATGCAGACTCGAAGACCGGTACGGCGGCATAGCCCCCAGATCTTCTTCGTCGTAAGTGGTCGCCATTAGGTGCAGCGACGGGGGCAGCCGCGTCTCCCCTGGCAATCGCTTTTACGCCCTCTCTCGTGAAAGATGTTTCCCAGTAGCCGGAATCTGCGCGGTGTCCCAATCCATGAAGGCGTTCCCCACGTTCGACTAAGCCCGTAGAAGGGGAACCGCTGAGGGGTATCAGGTAGTCGGCTGAAGAAGACCCGCTCAACGGCGAGATTGGACCATGCCCATGGGCCTGGCCACCATGGCCGTTGTCGAGATGGGTAGCATTCTTGTTTGCAGCTTCAGGCCCGTTAGCTGCGTCTTTCCGAACGACTCTTAGGCAGGTTTCTGTGTCGGGGGCGGCATGGGGTGGTCGAACGATGGTCGTGTCGCGCTCATTCGAAGGCGGGCGATGAAACACTGGTAATGGAGCAGATAGAATATCCGGATCTTGTATGCAATAACCCAAACGCTCTAAAACGGTGGCGAAAGTAGGACGTTCTTCCGGACTGGGGTGCCAACATTGGGTCATGATGCGATAGACAGGGCCTGGACACCCTGATGGAGCTTCTAAACGACCGCCGTTGGTTACCAGTTGCATCACTTCCTGATTACCTCGTCCAGGATACGGCATGTAACCCAGTGACATCACCTCCCATAGCAGAACTCCAAATGACCTATAAAAAAAATTAATAATCAGGGAAATTGAATTAAATAAAAAAACAAGGTCTAGTATGGAAGCAAAAATAGAAAAGAACCGTTATGAAAATGAGAACGAGATAGTGTAGAGCACGAAAAGAAAAAGGAACGTCAGAAATTAGTTTTAGAACAAGGCTAAGATTAGAATAAGATTTGGAACCTTACCAAACATCTGTTTTGGAAGTGAAAATGCCATCGAGGAAAGCTTCAGGCGGCATCCACTTGACAGGAAGCATGGCTTTGCCGCCTTTGCGATAGTAATCAGCACGATAAATGTCCCGTGCCATGCCAAAGTCCGCGATTTTGACGACCCGGCCAGGACCTTTGGTTGTAAGCAAGCAATTCCGCGCCGCAATATCTCGATGAATGAAGTGGTTTTCTTCCAAGTAGCGACAACCTTTGGCCACATCCAAAGCGCACTTCAGCAAGTCTTTCATGGTGAGTGGTGAAGGCCGTTCCGGTTTGGGTCGCGCGTCGCGTAGAAACGTTTTCAAGTCGCCTCCCGACAGCAGTTCCAACACTATAAAACGCGGGTGCTTATCGAAGCACACACCTATAAAGTGAACGATGTTGGGATGATGGAATTTAGACATGATCAAAGCTTCCATTAGGAAATCCATCTCGGCTTGGTTGGATGAAAGCTCCGGCAAGGTCTGCAATAACAAAAGCGAATTCCCTTTAACAAGATGAAAAACGGATTTCAAATACGGTTTTCTTAGGCATTTCTTGGAATCAGAAATATTTATCCCTGCACATAAAAAAAGTCGAATGTAAAAGCATTACTTTGACTGCTACAGGCATTTCTACCGAGTCGCCTGCCACGTGCCGCAAATAACCTTGATAGACTTCCCCAAAGGCACCTTGTCCCAAAGCTCTATATGAATAGGAACAGAAACCGACAAGAAGAAAAAGTTAGTCGGGATCAAAGCGCTCGGTTTTGTTGCTCGGGCTAACGAAACTCTGAACTATTCACAATGAATTCGAGATCAAGAAATGTCACGAACAAGACAGTGAGGATTATTATTAAGATCGACTCGTTTTCAGCATTTAATACCAAGTTACGGAATGATCTAATTACGTCTTTTCTTACCGAACGAGCCGCAGGTTTTCTCGAGGAATTTCTTTCAAGTCTTGGACCGTGCACGTGCCTCCCCCGAATTCATAGTTGGGGTTGTACTCGGTTACCATGCCTGACGATGTGCCCCTCAAGCGACTTAATTGCAATTCCGGCCCGGCTAATGCCTTTCTTCTGAGCACAGCCAGTTTCCGTCGTTGGTAACGATTATCTGCAACGAAATGGAAAACATGATTAGAAAACCAAAAGCTGTGCATTCAACAATTTTTAAAACCAGATAACTTACATAAGCAAACGCAGACCAAACTAATAACAGCCACGATAAGCAGCAAAAAGACAATCAAACCAGCCAAGTAGGGTGCATCCAAAAACCACAGTGCTCCGCCTTTGCCTGAAATCATTTCGCACGTTGTTTCGTTGTCTGTTAACCGCCAGCCTTCGGGACAGACACATTGGGTATCTGATCCGGTCGAGTCTAATGCGATGCATAGGTACTGGCATCCACAGCCATCCACAGCTTGCAAAATATCCACGGAACCAGGTCCTAAAATATGACAATAACGTTCATGAGAACACATCATCGCGAAAGGCAATAAAGCTCACCTAAATGAGTGCCAACTTCTATGTAAGGCCAAGTTACGCCTTGCTCAGCGTCGGCTACAAAAGAAAAGCCTCCTTCCCCGTTCAATAGATCGGTGTAAGCTTGTCCTCCTGCGTATCCGCCTCCCCCACCGCCTACTTCCCACATTATTTTTATGAACGTCTGCCATAAATAGGAATGCCGCCGAGCTTAACTAGGTTACCTGCTGCACAGCCTCCTCCGCCCCCTCCAAAGCCACCATGGGCGAGCAAATCAGGCATTTCTTGGCAAGCATAGCCTCCCAGTCCACCTTCCACCAAGGGATACCCTGTGGCTTCGTTTTCGCGCGTTCCATTCCAACCACCCCCGCCTCCGGCACCTCGAGGCACCCCTCGTCCTGGGATACCGGGAGTACTGGCATTAAAACCGCGTCCGTTAGGTAAAATCCAGGCCGGTTCACTCATCTTATGAGGAGTGTGAGAGAAACCACCGCCCCCGGCGGCTATGACCAAAGGTATTGGTTGGAGATGGATATCCAACTAGTGAGAATGTAGTGTTAGTGAACTCATTACCAACTGTCAGAAAATACTTTGAATAAGAAAGTGGCTCCGCCTCCTCCCCCTCCTCCTCCGCCATTTTTCGTAATTATGGTCTTGATCAGTTCTACAGAACCTTTGACAGTAGAACGGTCCTCCACGCCAGAAGTTACGTCTGATTTGGTTTTCCCATTCTGTGAGACACGAATATTTGTGTTAAAATCCGAACTAGCCAGAATTTAAGACAAGACAGGACTAACTTCACGTCTGGCGGTAACGCCTTCTTGCCCAATCAGCATGTACAACTGCGATCCAGCCGACAAAGGTAGGACAGCACGTACAACCGATCCATGACTCGACCCATAAAGGGAAGAACTCAGACTTGAATCAGCAGGACCACCTCCACTTGCTCCCCGTGCGATAATGCTAGCGCAACAAGACATATTAACTCCTTCTGAGAATAAGTGAATAACCCGTGCGGATCTTACGTGTATAGAGCTGTTGCTGGGACAGTCCAAACTTGAATACCAGCCAATCTACCTTGTCGCAAAACTTGGACGTTTTCCTTGTGCGTATTTGCATAAGCTCGTTGGCAATTTTGATGCGACGGACCTAAGCGACCTCGAGCTTCGCACGTGCTGAAAGTGTAGCCTAATCAAAGAAGAATGGTTCCTGAAGGAAAACTCGAAAATTCGACTTACGTGTGAAATTTTGCCCCGTGAATTCGGATCCATTTCCTAAAAAAACCCAGTACCAAATAGAGAAGGTGAGATGCTAAAGAAAGATAGGTATCTATATTTGAAATGCGTACCATCAAAAGCTCCGGTTTCATTTGGATGAACATTCATGCCAAAACACTCGGGACTCAATGTGACGTCATCAACAGCCACATCGCCTCGAAAGCGAAGTCCACGAGCTCCTGTAAACTGCAGATAGTACCTAACGTAGAAATTCATAGTTCCTTAATTATGATTACGCTCTTTGAATGGCACAAGTTAGGGAACAAAAATCTAGAAATACACTTACGGAAATTTAATGTTCTGGGGCAGTTTAACAACAGCTCTTCGCCAAAAATCGCCTCTGTCTTTAGTGTCTCGAAATAGTTCGACCATTTTGCCATGTCTTCCTTCCACCGAATGAACGACGAATTCGCCGATATGATTGCCAAACATGTGGTAAAAGAAGCGCAACTAAAACGACAACAAATATTGACAGACTGCGCTAAAGACAGCTCTTAAGAGTTTCAGCGTACCGAGCAGGAATTGAAGTAGGCTGAATGTGGATCACTATGATATTTGGGAGGAGGAGGAAACCGAGAACTATGAAGCACTGCAGCATTACCTATAACAGACGCTTGTGCTGACATATCCACATACAAGTACATCCCTAAACCGTACATAAATAAATACACACAGACAAATAAAATAAATACGTCAATTCAAACACATGTAGTAGGAATTGTTGTCACAATTAATTGCTTTTAACCTGTTGCGTTCTTAAATGTATTGTCGTGGCTGGGACCGGTACTGTCTGTAGGCGTGGCTCCATTGTGCATCGTCCAGTCCAGTTCGTCGCTGCTACTGTTGTTCCAGCCACACCATCCGGATTCAAAATCGCAACGCGCGCCCTTCGGGACATCATCTTAAAAGTTACAAGCGTTTTAACTTTATCGCCCACAAATTCAAGAAATGTATAGAGGTAAACAAGGGTTTGCATACCACAATTCTGCTCTTCGTCTTCCCCGTTTAAGCAATCCTTTTTAATATCGCAAACTTGATCTCTATTTAAGCACCTTCCATCATTACAATGGAACACGAGAGGATCCGAGAAGCATTCATTCTTGGGTGGTAAATCTAACACAGTTTTCATGTAGGAAAACACGTCTTATACAGCTTCATTTTCATCAAGTTCGGTCTCACCTGCAAAGCAATTCTCTAAACGAATACTATCCACGGCTGCATGTGACGGTAATTTACTCCCTGGTAGCAATTCCATAGTTAACCGAAAAGTTTGAGTAATACGTCCCACATTCTCATACAGCGTTCGCCACCTGTTCACACACAATCGGTTATACTTCATAAGGAAAAGAAAATGTCCCTATGAACGATGACGTACTCTCGCAAGGAATTGCCCAAAGACTCGACAATGACCCACGTATGATTCTTGGTCTCAACGATAATGTTCAGGTTGGCATCATCCATATTGTGCATATGTAACGCCATTTGCAATTGACAATTAGGCCCTGATTCATTGTACCACGGACTGGATATCTGGACTGGTTCCCCATCCTTTTCAGCCGCCATATACAAAAACCGTCCTACAACAGTGACAGTACACTCTGACATTGTCCGTGCGTTTTGGAAAAAAAGAAGAGAACAAAACGTTGATACCTTCAGGACGATTATCGATGTCAAGTAAAGGTCCCGAAACTTGGCTCGCGTCCGGGGCTTGGAAGATGGATGCGTTGATTTCGGACCCTGTTTTAATGCTGAACCCATGCCAGGTCCAGTTGCAATCCGTGTCATTTGCCTCAAAATCGCAGCTCAGGCCTGCGAGGGATGACACGAAGGGGCGTGGTGACATGTAGGTGGATGCGACCGAAGCAGCGTCAGCCCATGAGAAGGCCAAGCCGGCGGAGCAAAGGACGCAGAGGAACAACAATAGGACATGCCGCGTTAACATTCTTCTCAAGCCTTGTTGATGCCCAAACCCAGCACCAGCACCGAACTCACTCGCTCACGAAGTCACGCCATTGGCCTCCATCGCATTTGCTTTCCCCGACCACTACAACAGAATAGCTTATTTTCTTACTGGTTTCTTAACAGCAAATATAAGTTTCGTAAGTTTAAAAACAAGACTTGCAGAAATGTTAGCTCTTGGCTGGCTTGAAACAATATCTTTGCAAAAAAAAATGTTCTTGCAAACTTCTTAAAGTGTAAAGTGCACTATTTTGCACGGCAAACTCTCGCTCTACGCAGTCACAAGGCAAGAGACAGAATCAAGAACTGTATGACGGGGATTTCTTCAAGTTGGAAGTTGGAAGCGGGGCTGATTAGCGAAGCATTTTTTTCAATTACTCCAGCGAAATACCGTCAGCGGGATCCGGAGAGGTTTTTTGCGGCACGGGAAAGGGAAGCCATCGATTTAAAAAATAAAATAAAAATAAATCCCAAGCAAAGCAGAAAGGAATACGACATAAGCACCGCCTCTTTTTGGCCCAGCTAAGTATTGATTCTCTCTCTCCTTCTCCATTGCGTCTCACAGGAGCACGGGGGTTGGGTTCTCTTTTGCTCTCTCTTTCTCCTTCTCCCTCTCTCCCTTCTTTCTCTCAATTTTTTAAAGTAAAGGCAGGCAAGAATCAGATTTAAGTCCGCCCCCTTTCAAATCTTCTTGGTCCTACTGGACTGGTAACCCGATTTGATCCTCAGATACTTCCGATTTGTTCGATAATTCCATTCACTATCAAGAAAATAAACGGCCCCAATTTATAGTGACGGGGGACTGGGAGTTCTTAGCCAAGGGACAGACAAGCTGCAGACGAAATAATCAGGATGCATACGCCAAACTCAAAAAGAGCTCGGCGTCGGAGGGCGGGTGTCTACGCCTGTCGTTCCCAAAATAAAAGTTACTGGCAAGGACAAAAGTTTGCCTGAGCGGAGATGAGGTTAGATACATCGGAACATGCAAGCTAAGGTTTTACGCACTAAAGAAGATTTGTGGAGGCATCAGACAAGAGAGAGAAAAAGGACGGGAAGCGCTTTTACGAGTGGATACAGATGTCTGAATCAATATAAACGTTCGGATAGGAAACGGCAGGAAATATGGAAAATGCAATCAGGAAAAAGGTGTCCATCTTATTCAAGCCTTGGACGTTACTGACCTCTGACCTTCGCTATTCCGGGACCAGGATTGGGTACCCGATGCAGACAGGACGCGGGATATGGGATTGTAAAGAGAGGGAGTAAAAAATGAAACAAAAAATGAAACAGCGGATCACTACGGTCTCGACTCGGTCGTCGCACAAGCTCCGAGTCCAAAGCCACCGCCAAAGCAATTCAGGATCAATGGCTCACGCTTTACCTCATCTCTTGTTTCTTACCACACTCAGCCTCTGATTGCTTCCTAAGTAATCAAGGTTACCGTCCTGGACAGGCTCGTGTCACTCAATAACTTAGCAAGATTTCTGGCGAGCACTTTTGGAAGACTTGAAACTCGACACTTACGTCTAGAATGAAGAACAAGCGACGAAGATCGAACTAACAAAATGAAGATCTAACTTTCGGCAGCTTAGTTACACACTGTCTAGCATCTGGGACATGCAGCAATGGCGCACACATCCAACTGATCTTCTTCCAAAGCACATTGCTATCCATGAAGTGCGACAAAACGACCGAGTCGCACAAAACCGGGCACAACACGACGTGTTCGTAAATATAACCAAGGGCAGCAACACGGATACGCTGATGAGGTCAGCTGTAAGAGCCTTCAACACACATAAGGTCAACGTAACGAAAGCGGTATCCACTCTTGGTTAAAGGGCGTCCCTAAGCTGAACAGCACTGCAGCAGCAGCACCCAGCACAGCAGCAAGGCGTCTGCTATAACCATAAACACACACGAAGGGCATCTGTGGGTGGGGAAAAGGCATGGATAAACTCCCCTCGCGACTTTCGCGTTTCCTCCCAAGCGGCGTCGCTGCTTGGGTGGACGCAACGGAAAGGGAAAATATTAAACCCGCTACGGGTCAAGAATGGGAGCTAGACAGGGGGAGCTGGGGTAGAAGAGGGATGAGTAGGAATACCGGAAAAACGAGGAAAAGACGCATCCGAGTTTCTCTAGCGGGATGCTGCAGAACCACCATCTACATCGACACCCGAGTATCCTTGAGAAACTCTACACGCACCGATTTGAATGCCAAGCTTGTTTGAAGGCTACCTGCACGGGAGCTTACACACTGGAGAACATGAGCGAGGGCTACCGTGCGCAAACAGCTGCTTAGGCTAAACGAGCTGCCAAGAAAGCTGTCAAGATAACGCAGCGCGGGAGACGGACGATTCAGGCAATAAGCCAAAACGTTCCTTTCGTCGTGGATGAGTCATCCTAGAAGCTTCGGCTTCCTTCCGGAACTTTTGTCTACGAAAATTTCCTTAAAATAGTGCCAAGTGCAAGCAACTGGCTACCTGGCTAAGCGCTAAAAACACACACGGAGAAATGAATCGAGAGCATTACTACCACTTCTTTGAGCACGCCGTTTGTTATTCAAACGCTGCTAAAGATCAACAGACAGTTCGCGTAGTGTAACGACATTGCTTCCGCTAGATGGCACTATGTCACTTCCAGACCGCTGTGAAGGAGAAAATCAAAACGAAATAAATTCAAAATGGAGGCGCGGATTCCAAAGCTTGGAATCGATGAGATCTGTATATCAAACGATATCTGTATATGGAATACCAATTTGAGGAAATCGAAGAAATGCGTAAGAGGCCCAATGACGTGATCGTGAGTTAGTATGGAAAGTTTCGGATTCAAAAAAAGCTATAGAGACTAGAGTTAGAGTGTGTATTTACCACAACAAGTGATGCAATGGCGATGAAAACGGCAAACTTCCGTCACACGTTCGCATGTTCGTCGGCAAATTTCCAACGGCTCTGCCATGCGGACGATGCATCGATCTGTTATTGACAAACCAATCATTCATCATTAGTATCTTTTAGCGTGAATACTAACGTCAGCTACATATTCAGTGGTAAGTCATACAGTCCATTCCATGCTACAATATGTCGATCTACCTTTCATTATGTGTAACCTTAGTTTGCAATTATGCCTAAAATGATCAACACAAAATACACGAAGAAAACCATTCATCGCAGGCTTAGTGCTATGTTTTTTAGTTTGATTTTTTATATAATATAGAACAACGTTTGAAAGAAAAGCAACACGAGGAATCACAGAGGCGAAATAAAATCTTGCTGGTTGCCCCCAAAATAAGCCGAACTGAAAGCATCATTCGTCCGCGGCCTATTGAAGCGTTGCTCTTTCAGAAGCAGACACGAAGAGACGGAAAGCCTTCCAAAGCGCATTCCTCAGTGCATAACATATGCTAAGGACTAGGGAAAGTAACCAAACAAACTGTCAAACGTCTACAACGCTTTTAACACCCAATGCATATTTCGTCATGTTTAAACGACAATAACGTGTACAAGGCCCTAACAACTGGAAAGGAGGAATAATGACGTGACGTGCACTCATATTTGTGTAATGATGCTTTGACATAATACAAAAGCCATTAGGTCAAAAGAGAGGTGGTTTCCATATACATATTTACAAATATATGCCTATTACGAAGTCAATTCTGGTAGTAAAACTCCATTCAATACCCTCATTATACTCGGTCCTGCTTTATTTTTATGACGCTGTTTACTCCCCTCTCCTCAATAATCTATCCCCATGTTAGGGTAAACCGACTGCGCAATTTTATCGCTTGGCTGACGTGGGAACAATGCTCCAACCTCGCCGGCTCCAGAAATCTACGACCTCTCTTTTTCCTGTTTTTATGCGTAAGAGAAACCAAATAGAATTGGAAGAACAACGGATCACCCCCATCTCCGGTTGAACTTAGATCTTAATCTCCCCTTTCCTTTTCTTCCAAACTACCTCGGACTTTTGACTTCATAAATTCAACTCATAACTGTAACGCTGACTCGTATTGCTCGGAAGCGGAGTTGGGCACTATCTTCTGTGATTGAGCTTATTGAACACTTTCGACTCGAGAGTGCTACAGAACTCGGGTGCTTTGTTCGCAATTCCCACCTTCGGTGCAAACGATAGTGATGAAGCTACTTTAGTCCAACTTCGAAACATGATTCAGCTTAAGAAACGCAGGGGACAGAAAGAAAATGAGAGCAGAACAGAAAAAAAACACTGGATCCTGCTGCAGCGTATCGGTAGAACATAAAAAGGTAAAGCTTTACTCCACTAATGAGATCAGGAGGTTAAATCAAATATGGGTTGTTTATAGAAAGCCACCGAGGTCCGCAAACCAATACTTTAAGCCTTTAATGCGAGGAGAGTTATACATAAGGGAAGGTCTCATAAGACGCTAGAAAGCTCAGGGGAAATTACTGTATATATAACAAGGTACGAGACCTAGACTTCCTTCACTTTTTTTTGTTTCGACACGCCTCTATGCCCGCTCCAACCCTTCTGGCTCCTGTCTCTAACCTCAAGTGTTGGCAATCTAGCGCTAAACAAATTAATATATCCCACCTTTTGCTAGCCTGCTCGTTTATACAGATTGACTGATCCTCAACACGAGAAATTATTCTGAATGTAATCCCACATAAGCTGCCATCAATACAAGTAATAAGGTAACCGTATAATTGGCCCACATACGAGCATAATCCCATTTCTGCTTCAACGCATTTCGGTAGCCTCATTTTCAAATGGAAGATAAAATTGAAAAGTGTAATGATACTTAAAAAAGTAAATATTTGTGAAGCGCCGAGGCATGGTAAACATGCATAGGCTGGTACAAACCCAAATCGCCACTAATCCCCTATTATTCACGTTCACGTTAACAAAACTAATCCTATTACTGTACGATACTTATTACTGTAAGTAGTACAATACAGTAATAGGATGAATCCTATTACTGTATTATTACTACCCAACTTTGACTCAACCTATATTACACCTATTAAACGCTATCGAAATAACAAAAATCGATTGATACTTATAATATATACAGCTGACAAACAAGTTATTGTCTTTTTTCGCAAGCAATCTCGCTTGCACTCAACTTGCCTCAACGCGTATCGCAAGTTAAAATTTCATTATGAACTTTTAATAACCCGCAGTACTGAACTCCACTTTAAAAAACAAAACAAAAATACAGCAATGGAAGATGAAAGCATCAAAGTAAAAGCATATTAGTTAATAAAATATGAAACAGATGGAGATAAATTATGGGGGCATATATAGAGACAAGAGGTTCGGAAAGTCAGCATGGCACCAACAGTAATACTTTAACGTGTAACAGTGTCGTTCATTGAACACAGCCTGCATTTAGCCCGCCACCAGTACTTATTCTTTCCGCACATTAAGATTGTACTTTTCACATGATCAATTTAGCACACAAGTTGTTCATCTCACGAAGGAAGGGGTATTCTCGCTTTCCCAAGCCAGGAAAATAAAATAGCAATAAGCTGAACCGCGAAAACGAAAATCCACTCTCCAGAAGGTGTGAAAAGCTTATTCTAAACTAATAAGAGCTCTTCCGTATTTGTCTGCACTTCACCTTCCACTTTCTCACGTAAAGGAAAGCACCCTGAGGATGGAACATTGTTTCCCTTCTTAGATTTTCTCTTCTTAGGATTATTTCTCTTCTTAAACTTATTATATACTGCATTTCGGTATATTTCGATGCAACGTTTTCCTCTTTATATTGCGATTGTTACCTAAGGAAGACAATTCGCTTCGGAAGCAAACAAAGATTCAATAATCTCAAAATATAGATTCTCTGTGGACCACATTCTCAAAAACATAATAGTAACTAAGGAAGAATTTACCATCTTTTCGGTAGTGGAGCTGCAAGTAAAAATCCGGCACGTGGCTGGCCAGCAAGATGGGAAAAAAGGAATACCGAGAAGGATGACGAGCCCAGGGATCTCTCTGTGCTAACCAAACTAGCATAGCTGATGTAATGTCCATTTCAAATGTAAGAGGCGTACTATTAGAAGCTCTGTGCAAATTCTGAACATTAGTACAATTTACTTCCCACGAAATTGTGTGCGGTGCTTGCAAATCATATAAATCAATCTGTTCCTTCCATGAATGGACCGGCGCTTGTTCTATGCATCCCGGCCAAGCGGGTACACCAGATATGTCGGCAAACTCTGGACACGTTACACTGGAGATTATCCTAGCCACACTACCCGTGCTGTCTCTCGCAACTTTTTGCGAGCTCTCAAGACCTACCGGAGCATGGCTACTGTTAGTCCTACTCAAAGACCGAATCCGGTTTATCCAAGAAGCAGGAATCACAGTAAGCCAAGTTGGGGCACTGGGCGCAGCAGGACAATGAGTCCATACCAATCGCGCGGAAACCAACACAAATTCCGCACTGGTGACTTGCTTCCAGAACTCTACGTCCAATTCCGACTCCATCGAAAAATTAATAGCATACGGTTCGAATGTTACAAGTTTTCCCCGTAACCATGGCTCTATTCGAGGCTTAAGGATGACCTCGTCTACACCTGGATCAACAACACCACTACCCTGAGAGCCATAACAGGTTGGGTATTGTTGTACTTGGCCATTGTCACTCTTACTGCTGGTCATTTCAGAGGGAAAAAATAGCACGCAACCCAATAATCCCCAATGCACTAGGCTTAAGCACGACATGTCCTCGACAGGTCTTTAGTCCCGTATTGCTCCGTAAACACGAGAATGAAGCTAACAAACAACTGAAAAAGAAAAGAAAAATTTTTACTTATCAAAACAAAGACTTTTCTTTAATTGTGCACACCCTCTTTTAAGAAAGCTACTTCATCTCACTAATTTGGAACAACAGCTCGGGGACACTCGACTTTTGACGTGTAGTTAAAAAGTAGAGAAAGAGAGACACGTTTTATTTACGGAGAGAAAAGTCAATGATGAGATAAAGATCAAGACGCGGAGGGTACTTCGACCGACGTCGACGGCGTTACGCTTGGAACTGGTGCAGGGAGAGGAACGTAACACATAACGTGTGCATCTTGTGCTAGTCGCACCAACCATTACGGTCTGGAAAACACGTCTGAATGTCGCATGACAAGAAAGTGCGATCTGAAAATTTGGGAGTGCGTACAGAAGGGGTGAATCTTAACTCTTCGGTCCCCTCAATTGCTGATTGACTCATCTCGCCTTGCTTCACTCCGTGGTAATGGATTTGCTAGTCTCCCTTTCACGTACGATCACACCCGGTTCCTCCCTTTAAGCCCCTGTTGGGTTGTTTTAGGTTGGGTAATGCCGGCTACTTACGGCACATCACTTACAGGCAACGCCGGAAAACAGTCCGGGGGATCGTTCAAGATATCGTGCGATTCCGCTCCGTCATCTCAAGTTAAGGATCTCGAGTAAAATCTGAAGTAACTAGCCGCAAGCAAGCAGAGCATCAGGGGTTCATTTTCGATCGTAGTGTGTGAGCCCATAGCACTTCTCCGGAAAGGTCGCTTACATAATGAGACAGCAATTTAGTATCCGGCAGGGAGTTAACGTATTATGAATTTCATGAAGACGAAGATCAAGCGGCGTTAACGAGGTTCATTAGGGCTTCTTTACATAGGATTGGAGCTAACTTTTGGATCTTTCTGGATTTCAAAACGTAATACTATTTTTATGCGGAAGAGAAACTCCACTACTCTTGTTTAAAGTAATTTATCAAAAGTTCCCTCTATACTTAGCAGTGACGTGCGCCTCTGAGGCAGGGGGCGGAACTGATGAAAGAAAAGTGTACGTAGAAAGTATAACCTTAGCCCCTAGCACAGATTGAGGATGGCATATCAAACGTGTTTTTTTAGACCCATCAAACATGAATGAAAGGTAATCAAGAGCATTACTACTTTCTTAGTCCATAATGTACAAAGTACCAACTTTCCCTTACACAACTATTACGGTATCAAAGATCATTCTGACAGCTGTGTCAACCTAGCTTTCGTTTACGCTTGTAGGGCTATCAATACCACGTGTAACTCCATAGCAACACATGCAGCAATGGCTGTTTCCCTTTATGTAAACAAGATTCGTTTATACATACTTGAATATTATTCACCAACATACTCTCGTTTAGGCTTTCTTGGTCTGTTTCTCGTGTACTGTGCGGGAAGACTCACTACTGGCTCGGGGCGTATGCGAAGCACCTGAAAACCATAAAGATTATTAAGATTGTTGAACACACACTGCACTATAGCGTCAGTAAAATTGTTTAATTAGCGCTGTTTCACGGCAAATTAGAGGATACCCCTGCTGCAATTGCATCGATACGTGCATAACAACAATCCATGTTATAGCTTTGGTTCGGAGAAACAAGTAATTTAAGGGTTTCATATTAAAACTGACAATGTTTGCAAAAGTTTCTTTTGCCAAAAAGGGAACAAAGGCTTTCCTCACAATTGTTCAAAATAAGGTAGTTAGAAAAATAAGTACCATAGCGACATTTGGACCACAAAAGCTTCAAATTGATTTGCAGAAGACTTTATACATTTTCCTGAGATAAATTTCCTCACAACAGTCATGAGCTCGGCTATATAGTTTCTCACGCACCACTGAGGCAAACTTTCTAGGTTCAAGCCAAGTTTTAAACTTCCCGAACTATCTGTCAGAATACGTGGAAAGTGGCGGCATTCTTGTCTTTTATACTTGTATATTCCCTTCATCCAGGTGAAATACATATTTCACGCATGCAAATAGTATACAAGTTCAAAGGACTCCTTGATTGGGTCAATTTAAAACTTATGGACTGAGAAAGCTATGGCTTCGGGAACTTATGGATCCACCCGTCAAATTTGCCGATTGCATATGGCTCAAAATATTACACTAAAAAATCAGTTTCTTTTAGACCCCACATGCAGTTCCTGCACAACCCTACGTGAGAAGCAAGCTTACGAAAAAGAAATCACAATTTGTTTTCTATACATGCAAATTGATCCAATTTTATGTTACTAAAAATTAGATTGAAAAAACCCCCGACTTGATTTACACAGAGAAAAGATGGCAGATGGATTACAGCTCATCTTATTTTGCAGCTTTACTTTTCTCTATCGAAACAGAGCCTCAGCATGCACTACTATACAAACTTTTGAACATGACGCTCTGTGTTCTTTGGACCACACAGTTTCATGCCGTCTTTATTTCTGCCTCTCCGGAGGCACCGACCATACCAGAGTTATGCGCTTTGGCGCCACCTCACATTTCCATTTTTCGTAAAAAGGAATTCTCCAGATTTTCTCCGACACAGCGTATTACAATGTCTTGCAAGGTACGCATTATTCCAAAAAAAGCTGTTCCATCTTTGAAAGCATACGTTTTTTGTGTTAAAAAAAATCACACGAGTTGTGCTACTAAAATCAAAACTTCTTAGCTACAAAAGGCACATCACTTCGTCTAACGATAAAAATTTGCTATCCAAATAAATTCATTGTGCTTTTTCTTCAAGTGATTAGAACAAATTAAGCAACCATTTTAATTTAGTCTTTCGTTTCCTTGTTCAAGTGCCTAATTTGGAAATGATTGGGAGCAAGTTGTACTATTTTGTACAACATGGTAGGTCACGAGAGGTAAGGTGGGGATTAGATAGGTCCAGACGTACCAGACTATACATGCGTGTCTGCTACGATCTGCTTTGACGCGTGCCTGCAAATGGCTACGATCAAATTGTGGTCGCAATGTTTCCAGTGCCTTTCAGCACGTTTCGATATAATTTAGGCTCCTAGGCGACAACACATTAAGCCTTTATACTTTCAAGCCTCAACAGCGACCCAGCTTTGTGCAAACATGGAAAAAATGTACCTGCTATAACCGTTTCCTAGAGAAACGTACCAAGCTGTTGTGCTGACGCAAAACGTATAAAGCGTGAAAAAGGCTCACCTGTATCACTCAAGATGTCTTCTTCGCTGTTGCTTGTACTTGATTCTGGCATGTCTTCTTCATCCGTACTTGAAGGTTGACGTCGCTTCCTACCACGTTTCTTGCCCTTCGGTGGTACCAAAGCTGAACGAGCTGTTGCTTTTCCTTTAGAATGTTGAACAGAAAGGGTGGACATGTCTTGTAATTTTTTGCGGAGCTTAGCCAGCTCTTCCCGCAACAAGTTAGGGAAGTTATTCTCGAGTATATCCAAACTGGGTTCTAAGTTTCCAGGACCTGAAGAATGAATTTCAATGCTAGCAAGTTGCTCAAATCAACGAACAGTAAGCAGTATAACTAACGTGAGATGCCAGCTTTCAGCTCCCTGTACTTGTCATGCAGCACCTTCATTTGGTCAAGGGTACCTTCGTCGAAAACACTTAGGAAAGTAGATGCGGGTTGAATCGGATTATCTCCGTCCTCTTCAAGATCAAGCTGTTTTCCATCGACCAAGTCCGTCGTATCAAGCTTGGGACCGCGCTTAATTTTGTGGTAGTACTATAAAAATAATATTTTGAGAAGTTCTAAGCATATTTTGGGAAGCTTTCTTACATCTGTTTTGGTGGCACAAAAATCAAACGCATTTGAAGCCAACAGTTTGTAAAATACGTAACGTCCTTCTTGGTGTCCTTGTTTATCAAGTAAATCTAACAAGGCTTTAATATCTTTTATCTCCGTAACGGTTAAACGTATTTTGTTGTAACCACTACAGAAGTGAATGTATAATTTAAGAATGTAAATACATTAGTGATTTATATTACTTTGTTGGCTGCTTGAAGTATAGAGAATACAGTAAATACAATGCTCCAAGCCTCGTTATAAGACTTTCTTGAGGCACAAGGAATCGCTTAGCGGTTTTTAGAACCTCGCTACAAAATATGACCAATTCCATCCCATTCGTTCTACCACTACAAAAAGAAAAAATAGGTTTTTATCAAAATTTACGAGAAACAGATTAACAAATAAGTTACCAGTAAACCAAAGAGAAACACTTTTCCCTCCATAAAGCAGCAAAATCTGAGAATGCATGACTATCCAATGCAGCAAACTGCTCAAGAAGTTGGCGACAATCCGTGTAAAACCCACTGGCAATAGGAAGAATGGAAGACAAACTATACTCGCGGTTTGAGCTTTCCTCCATCTTAAATTCGGAAAGGAACTCTATTAAAAAATACTCGCCTTCTGTGTTACAATGAAGTATTGAAGAAAACCCTTTAAACATAAAACAAACACTCGTTATTCGAATTGACAAGCACTGGCTAGCCCGACAATTTGAAAGCGGCAGTCGACAATGCACCCGATAGATGGCGCGGATCGACTATAAACGTCAAGAAGAAGAAGAAGGCAAACCGCAATGCATGCAGCAACCAGCAAGGCAGCAAACTGTAAATAGCTGGTTCTAACTTACATAGATGGCGTTAAGTAGAGTGAATTAAGGGCCAAAAAAAAAACATAATTGCAAGGAACCTAAAAAAATTAAAAGTTCTAGTGCGAAAGCGCAGCCAAGACCACTTCGGCTCGCAGATTTTTCAATGCAATCGATACGTCTATTAAAGTAAAATAAAACAAAACAAAGTAAAAATGAAACAAAATTGAGCTCTTCGTTTAAATAGTAATAATACACACGGAAGCATTGCCTCCCCCTGCAGAGTGCTGCTCTCAAACGGTTACTTTGTCAAGCTAATCAAAATGCCCTTAGGTCATTTCTTCGACTAAAATAACTTATCTAAGCAAGTCGCACAGGACTTCTTACTTACAGTCTGCGAAAACGTAATTAAAATGGTAGTGGTGAATAAAGTAGACCGAGGAGTCTATAGTTTGCGTGGTTGGTTGGCTTTTGTTTCATTGATGGACATCGGAACAGCTTTACGTGCGGTTTTTCATAAAGACTACTTCTTGGGGAGCAAGTTTTTTCACCACTACGAAGGCATTGATTCAATAGAAGGTAAAGAAAGAAGTCTAAAATGAACGAGTAAACGCTAGGAATATAGCACGCTGTATTGATTATTTTTCTTTCCGCAGTAGGGGTGCCGGATACCACTTCTCGTCTTCTCTGCCTCTACTCGATACTCAACGCTATGTGCTTGCTTCATTGTGCTTTATGCATTCACCATTTAGCGTAAGCTATTTCAAATTCAATTACGTCTTCCAGTACTAAATTTCCCATAATATCTCTAGGGTTATTTCTGTTACTGCTTGCGTTCTTCTCCTCAAAGTTATTTACCTTCTTTCGGAGGCGTTCTACTACCGTACTACACCGTGCTCCTTCCACATTATCTTTCCAGTTATCGTTGCGTGTAAGTATCATCCCACTAGTAATTGGGATGTGACAAACAAAATAATTGGCGTCTTTTAATTGAACATAAATACTCATTACTTTTATTGAACTTTTTTTTCTAGGCATCACGCTTTGTACTTTGGCATTTGCCCCTCGCCTCTTGCGTGCCAAAACCCCTATGGAAGACGAGAACGTTCAGTTATTAAAATCCGGAGGCCCCATTCCCAAACGCAGAATGAGGAGGGTCAACAATAAACGGCACGAAAGTTAGCAATTAAGTTAGGTTCCCGTCACCCCTTCCATCGCTTTTTAAACTCTGGCGCCAAAGAATTCTAGAAAAAGTGGCCATTGGCAAGACAAGGAGAGCAACGGTAACGAAAGTAGGGACTTATGAATAAAGAAGTCATAAAATTCCACTTTGCCAAGTCGAGCACCCCGAAGAAAAGGACAGAAAACTCGCCTTATTTAATTATTCGAATTGGATGGGTTGGTAGCTGGGCGCTGTTGCAAAGGCAATGGCCGACGAGTCACAATGGGAGTAATTCTATTTTGGGGTCTCCGAAAACACGCCAAGCAAATCCCGGTGACGACAATAGCTGCTCCAACCAAAGTGAACCCCGCCATGCCACCACAAGCGACTTGGAGCAATATCACACTCTGAAACACAACATAAAAAGTTCAGACTTCGTGTATTTAAAAGTCTTCCTTACGTTTTATCGACTTACGTAATGTCGTTGCTTTAGAATGTGCGGATCAGTAATAGTTTCCGTCCGAGCTACGAAAATTTGGGGCCAAAGCGTGTTATTCGGTAGCATGGCAAACCCCTTGACGCTCACAGATCTCTGCCAAACCAATCCGCTTACTGGTTCGATGTGTACCTTAAATAAAGCAAAATAAATGGAACACATAAGTCTGTTGCTGTTTTTCTGTTTGTTTTGTGTTTTTTTTCTAAACAGATTGAGACAATATTTCCCGGCATTTCTTTTTATACTTGAAAGGGAACCCAGCCAGCTCGTAGACTAGGTTCATCAGATAGCGGCGGTGACTTGGATTCCAATTGACAGTAATATCGACTTATGGGGTCAATCCATGTTTCGTTTCTCATCTTGGAGACTTCATAAACCCACGTAGGAGGGTTTCCAGCCTCCCGCTCTTGTTTTACGGCTTTCATTTCCACGCTCTGGAACAACGTAGGCCAAGCAATAGTCAGCAGCTGCTTCGAAGGCTGGGTGTTTATGCAAGACCGCGGTTCCGGACCAGGTGGTATTAACCATCCATGGCCTTTCAAAGAACTCCAATCCCAATCCATGCCCCATTTCACTTCTAAGATAAATTACCGCGGAGTCAAAAAATCAATATCGGGACCCAAGTAAAAGTTATGGCAACTGTCAGAAAGTAAGCGTAAAACTAGCT
This sequence comes from Lepidurus apus apus, assembly GCA_022832285.1. Taxonomy (NCBI): domain Eukaryota; kingdom Metazoa; phylum Arthropoda; class Branchiopoda; order Notostraca; family Triopsidae; genus Lepidurus; species Lepidurus apus. Next base: position 273,732 of record JAGJRO010000309.1, read on the forward strand.
TAACGGAGAGACAGCGCTACAACTTTGATTTTACCTTGCCAATAAAGATTGCTATCAAGGCTGCGGTCCACCGGGCAAGTGCGAAGCTTGACGCGGTGACCGTAGGCCATTGCTTCATTCTCCGTATCAAAGTGACGTAAAATGCCCGGCGTCCATTCCTTTATCGCTTGGCTGGGATTGGAAGCTGAAACATGAAAGAGCGTCTTGAGAGCCATGGGGTGCGTCCCTAAGCGCACCAACTGAACGGATAATTCACCACCACGCGTCCGCTCCAAAAAAGCCGGTTTTGTTACTGTCGCAAGACGACGGCTGCGGCTTTTGTCATCCCTGCCACTGCCATCCACACTCATAATATTCCGGTAGTGGCCTAGCACAAAACGCCGCACAGTCAAGCGAATGAACCAGTTGTTTGTGTCTTTTAACTTTGCATGTTTATAATCCATAAATAAGGCTCGCGCAATAGTCATGGGCGGAAGACTTGCGTTGGAGACCATCCACGGACTAACCACAGTGATCTGCAAATACAAAAACCTGCTACAGGTTTTCGAATTCGTCCGCATGATTCCCCCAAGAATAACAAGGCACTCCCTCAAAATAGAAGCAATGAGAGCGTGAGAGGTCAAGCTAGAAAGTAGTCGCTAAGCAACGATGTCTGTGATGAAAACACGTTCGTTGCTGTCTGTAACGTCTGGCCTAATGAGGGACTGTACGTATTCAATCATGGTGAGCTGCCATCCAGAGTTCAAACTTGATAAATAATTATTCAGAGCCGTAAACTACAGGGCGAAAGGGGGAAGACGGTCCTTCCACGACAGGATGTTTTAGCTTACCTCAGCGTCTAGGGAACAATTAGTTCCGCAAAGTAATGCTGTAGCTTGCTCATCCCACGTTTGGGTAATCCAAGGCACATACTCAATGTAACCATCCCGGAATTGAATGTCTATTTTTCGTTCGGATTCCGTGTAGACATAGGGTCCAATTAAACCCCACTGCAAGATTGAGGTGACGACGTCAACACGGCCATACGAAATGGCGATAACACGGACGAGGGAACCAAGTAAAAAGAGACAAACAACATTACGGAGGCTCGTAATGAAAAAGTTTTGAGATGTTTAGCAACTGCATACTTGCGGGTGAGCGGAGTTCTGGGAAACTTGCTTGGGATTGGTCAAATTCCAGATCATTATGGTGTTCTTTTTAGTGGAATTGTAATCCACCAGCCACTGAGGATAACGAAGCGAAGCTGGCGAGGTAATGCACACGTTTTCACGGACTTTTTGAGCAACATACGCGGGGAACTCTAACCCTATAATTAAACCTATAAAAAACAGGCATTACAGGTGGTTCTCGGATTGAAACGAGTCATTAGAATGGGAATGCGTGAGAATCGCTTCACTTGTACGCACCTGCCGCTATGAACATCACTCCCAACAAGACAATACCCGTACCCATGATGTGCCGCGCAGTTTTAGCTGTATCTGCTTCCATGGTCGGATTCCTCGGCAGCATTTTAGGCTACATTAGCATTTATGACACATTACTAAGTAAGCATCGCGAGTCCCTGCAAAGAAATACACGACTCTTACCAGAATTAGCGTCATAGTAACCAAAGGAGCGTCTTTTTTTTACCCTTCGACGGGGTCACTATCACCGAAATCACGTGGGTTGGCTAAACAAGCTGGTCTCCAAACTAGCCATCTCACCCTGCCAATAAAATCTTCCATTACAGCATAGGGCTGACGAAGAGCTTTTTTATATTTGCCATAAACGCACAGTGAGCAAGGGTAATGAGTAGTCAGAACGGTTTTACCGAGGGCCCATGCAGCAAGTTATACCGAGCTGGGTCTTCGTTCCCGGGCCGCTGCTGTATCACTGAAGAGCAAGAGCTGCTGTTACAATAACTTGGACTCTTTCTTGGAGACTCCTCCTACTCCGCGACGACCCTGCATGGTAACCTACTACATCGAATGGCATAAAACTAGTGACTGTAAAAAAAAAAACTGTCTAGAACAGGATTAATAGGATTACCGGGAGAGTACTTGAGGAAGGCAAAACCTAAACCCCAGCAGTACTCCTCTCCGACGTCACACGGCAAGTTTCAATGTGTTGTGGAAAGGTTTCCTTGGCGAAGCCTGAAGCAGCCAAAGAGTTTTTTAAAGGAACCAGCAATTACTACGTCAAACGGGTGAAAAAACGAACATAGACTTCAGAGATATCTCATAGGCTAAATGCAAACAGATTCACAAACACGCCATCACCTGGATGGATGGAGTATTTGATAAGGAGCCAATGTAGGTGTCCAAAAAGTTACGGCTATCACGGCCCTTGCGAACGTATGACTAATGGCTATAATAGGTATTGATTTTACTCTCGTCCGCAGCGTGAATCCCAGTTTTTGTTTCCTGGCAGGTCTTAAACAAAACTTAGAGAGATTCAATTGGGACAGTCGAGGCTTTGCTTTGCTACCGATTTTTTTTGCCCACTTCTTTTTGCCCGTTCTTTATGTGGCCAAGATGGAATCAATACCGTGATGGAATGCTTTCTCATGCCTGTCCCACTACTTATCCACGTTTGGACTATTTCGGAGGCAACTAACTTTGTCTCTTTTGGCACATAAAATGTGTCCCGTCCAAGAACCTCAGCATTTTCTTAGTTGGGGTCTTCGAGATAGAAAGCTACTCTTTTCTATCCTACTTCAGAGCTTTGGCGTCTTTTTCTTTCAAAAAGAAGATAAGAGGGTTGGCAACGCCGGCTAGGCGTCTTGTCATGTAACAGCATCAGTGCGTTTCTCTCATATATTACAGTCAGGAAAAAAATATAACAAAATAACTGAACAAATGAATGAGCAGCAAAAAGGAGGCAAGAAGTATACATATGGACTATAGAAATAAAAAAATAAAGGCGAAGGGCTTTCTTGCGAGGAGGCAAGTGGTTTTGGGCGTAAGTCAATACATCGCACATGGGGGAAAAAATACACAATCTCAATAAGCTAGAGGAGCCAGATTTTTTTGACCCAACAATTTACAACGCTCTTGATGTTACTTTTTGGTACACTACAGAGGAGACAATGGGACGCTTAATACTTTTTTTTATTCTCGACTCCCTCAAAATTCTTATAGCGAACGAAGATGTATTTTTTTCGTGAACATAATGTTCGACAAAAGACTCAAAAGTTTGGGGCTATTGTCTTTTTACGGGTGCGGTTCAAATGAAACTGTCTAGAATGAAACTAAGAGAGGGTTCTCAGTAAAAATGAGGAGCTACAGACGTAAGTGGCACGCGAAAACTCAGTAACGTGCACAGACCAACTTTGTATCTACTGTTACACCCACAGAACATGATGGCTTTAAGATGCTATTACTTTTCTCGTTAACCTTACTGTAAAACAAACATAATCCCATGGCTTATCTTTTGTTTCTCTTTGGCCACTTGTTCCGTTAAAGAGTTCTTACAACTTGGCGACACATGTGAAGGAAGCCGCGAGAAAAACGAATTTCCCAAAGGTGGATCTCTTTTTCTAGTTTAAACCGCATTTGGATGCCTTAAAAGTGTTTAAGTCTATGGCACACAGCCTTCAATTATCACAAGAGTTAACTAGCCTTTCTTCTTTCTTTTTGTGCAATGGCATACACACAACCTAATGATCAATAGACTTATCGTTTTTTCTTTTCATTCCTGACGCAAAATCGCACGAGACCGAAGTGGGAACAAGGACGAGCAACAACATGGCAAAAACGAAACCATGGTTCTGAATTAAAATGAGTAATTCCTTCCAAGCGTCTACCTCGCCGCCAATGTTAAAGAGAACTCATATCATGCTGCAATCCTAGCACAACAAATACTTGAATTTGAATCAGGTCATGAAGACACGCAATGGTCAACAAACACTGTTTTCAACTAGAGGGTAAAACCTAAACATAGCAGCCAACTAGTAACTACGCCCATCTTTCGTTTGCAATGGGTACTAAATTTACGTAAGTATAACGACCCACTAAATAGGAATTGCAATTGTTTTTTCCTCCTGTCCACATTTGTTACGGGAAAAACCGTGGGTGATGTTAGAAACAATTAATGAAATTCTAAACAAAGAAAAAAAAATAGCCGTAGGCCGCAGTTGCACTAGAATATGTAACTAGATCGGGAATCGAACGTTCTGGTTTTCTTACGGTAACACCTTTCAAACTAATACTTGACTAGTTAGCTTCCTAATCTGCTAAAACATGAACATACAAAAGGGGGGCAAGACTGTCACAATGCTCGCGAAATAAATTATTAGGAAACACCGTGTTATTCAAAACTTTTTTTGGTTGCAAAAGACCTAATCATAGTTCCCTGCTTCTTTTGCTTCTCTCGATCCGCCTATTCCAAGCTCACAAAAGCCTTTTAGCAAAGAGCGAGAAGCCCTATTAATCGGCGTGACAGGGAGCGTAAATAGGTAGTCCAACCAAATCTCCCTCCACCAGAAAATAGAGCTGAAGAAGAATTGGTAGCGTAAGCAAATCCGTGTAGGGGAACTCAGGAACACAATTCTGAATAGAAGCTGCAGATCTCAGCGCCGAGTGAAGGACGGCGGGCCGTCCCTGAAAGACACTGGCCGGTACCGACGCACTCTAAATATAATGCAACAATGGACTTGTAAGTTCAATTCTTAATACACCTGAAAGTAAACTGACACGAAAAGACCGACATTCTGACCGTACCTAGTGAAACACGTTTGCGTGACCACCGACTACCAAACCCAGTCAGACGTCAAACATACTCGAAGCGAATGACATCACATGAAGCACACGAGGCCAACAACGGACGCACGGAATCTACTTTTTTCTAAGTAGAATCCTTGGATCTTTGGAGATTTTTTTTTATCAAGGTAGCCTAACGGTAACAAACCTCGAAACATTCTAGTCCCTTGAGTGACGTCATGACGTCGAGATCGAAAGCAGTGGGGAGCGTCAAAGTATTTCTTTGGAGGGTTGCAAATGGTGGGTAAGAACGCAGCTGTTTCATGTCAGTTTACACAAATTAAGGGTAACGAAAATCGAAAGTATGCCTCGCTTACCTTGCGTCCAATTCCCGGTAAGAAGGAAGCGGTCCGGAAGGCGGGCGTGGATAAGTCCTTCCGTACAAGGTCGGCAACGAAGCCACTCGACCAACAGGAAACCCCACCCAGCTACTAGGTCGGTTACGCACTTCGTGCGAATGCGCGGCGGTATACCGATATGTCACCGTATCCAACGCTGACATCCCCAGCAGACTCAGACCACGAGGTTTTTCAACGTCCCGGTCTTTGGCATCTTCTTCTTCACTCTTCAAACTCTCCACCACCTCATCTTCATCATCATCGTCTTCGTTTTTACTCCAGTTGCGGTCTCTGCCAGTGTAATTATCCTGACTGCTCGCTCGATCATCCGGCATTCCCAGTTTGCTCCGCCTCCGTTCATACGTGAGAGCCAATTGCGAGACGTCTGAAACGTACTTCTCTACGCCTTGTCTCCGCCTCCTTAAAGCTGGGGTGCAGGCGTCCAATTCCTTACTTTTGTCCTCACTCTCACGCTCGTCTTCGCTGCCTTGTTTCCCTTCACCGACACTTAAACGTGACAAATAGGTAGAGACATAATTCGCCGCTTGCAATTTCTCATCCGCTGAAAAGCGTCGTTGCGCCGAATCCCTACGTGGTGGTACCGGTGGCGGTTGACGGGGCTCTGCCGCCTGCGGCGGAGGCGAATGTCTAGGTGAAGCCAACGGCGTGCTCTGCAATGACGACCGTAGCAGACTAGAAGCTTGAAAAGCGGCAGACAAATCCGTCACGTTGATGACCGAAATTTTACGGTGCTCGCCATCCACGCGCTCGGACAGGACGTTATAGTCTGGCGGGCGCGTTACAGCAATAGTTTGATTCTGCACTTCCCGGTGTGCCGCCTCTTTCGAAGGAACTGGCTCATCATTTCGTTCTACGTCGTCTGATTCGACTTCTGCTGGCAGTACGAGCGGCGGCGGCTCAATCACACCAACGCGGCGTTGTGGAGTAGGCGGGGCTTCGAGAGGAAGTGCAGGAATTGGTGATGGCGCCAGTGCGGATTTGGGTAATGTTGACGGCAAAGATCCTTCGCTCTTTTTTGACTCTTCGTCGTCCAGAATCACTTCCACGCGTTCGGTATCCGGTTCCGTTGAGGCGATTCGGGTCGAATGGGGCGGACCCAGTGCGGAAGTAAAGTTGAGATTAGATTTGACAGATTCTTCATCGGGGGGTTGTTGAGCATCGTAATAAAGCGTATTTTCTTCGGGAACCTGAGAGACCGAGACGGATGAAAGCTTATCTGGGGCTATGGGCGTGACTATGAGGTCCTTTTTCACGCTGCCGTTGCTGAGCAATTCCGAGGCTTTTTTGAGATTCAACAGCCGGTCCGTTTTCGGCGGAAGGGCCGGTTTGGCCCCGACGGGAGTAGGACTGGGGCTCGGAGTTAAACTGGGAGTCGCTGTGGGCGTGGTATTTGCTGTATGAGCTGCGTCCGGTACGGTTTCGGAGGGCGTTATCACTACCTGGGACGCTTGGCCTTTTTCGGGCAAATTTATATCAAGCAGTACCACACTGTCAGGACGAGCTTCCCTGTCTGCTAAATCACTTCTCACTTGTTCCACAATGATGGCAGGTGACACAATAGGGTTCAGATTGAGAACAGGAATGGGAGTTATTTCTGGTGGATTAGTCGTCGGGCAACGCTCCAGCATGCTGGGTGTCATTTTATCCAGGACGCGAATTTCTAAGCGACCAGATAAGGGTTGTGCTTCAGTTGCTTCTGCCGGCTCTGGTCGCTTCACCAGCTGCATTTGCACCATAGCCTAAAGACGTCGGAAAGAACAATGGAACGTAAGATAAATCTGAGGAAAGTGACACAAGGATTTGAGGTACCGGTAAGCTTTGCCGCCTGTCAGGTCCGTTTTCATCAGTCGCGGACTGGGCTTCAACAATCGCGTTTGTGATACGTTTCACAGCAACGTTGCGCATAACATCCACGGCGTAAACACAGTCATCGAAGGTGGCTTGTTGGATCAGAGGGGGTTCTAACCCGGGCCTGTTGAAAATTGACAACTTGTTTACTCAAATTTAAAAAAAAAAATGTCTAAAACTGAAAGGTAAAGAAACACAGATTGGAGCTTTACTCATCGAGCTTAAATTAAACCATGGAGCTTAAGTTCGTAGTACCTGATGTGGGCCGAAAGTTGTGGATTACTCCAAGTCCTCGGCAAACCTTCTTTGGGTGGATTCAACCCATTTGCACCCATTCCTTCCACATCCAAACTTTCCAGAAAAGGCGACGGCGCAGTTGACGGGCGTATACGAGGGGACGAAGGCGCAGGATCCATTGTAAGGATCAACCTATCCTGATCTATCGTATTCGGTCCAGTGGCTGACTGCAAATAGAATAGCATTAAAGTCATATTGCAGGGAATTTGAGGGACATTAAAAACCACCAAAAGGGCAATTTACAAGTTCTAAAAAACGCGCAAAAAATTGAATCGAATAAAAAAATCGAAAAATGGAATCGATTTCCAACGACACGTTTCTTTTCATCTTGAGCGAAGTAGTAACTAATTCTTCTCTAATTACTAATTATTATTAAACATAGTTTCTTATGGTCACAGACGTATCAGGGTATCCGGGAGCTTTGTTTACTGCTTTGAGAATGGAAACAAAGCAACCATGACAACATGGCGCCGTAAGCCACGCCTTGGTATGTCTTTGACGTCATGACCGAATGTTTACATTCCAATAACTCGTGAACGGTTGTTCAAGTAAAGTATGAAAATAAACTTATTCTTAATGTAGTACAGACTAAAAGCTTCCTTCGAAATCTGAAATTGAGATTTTGATGGCTATTTCGTATTATTAAAAAGGTCACGATGAAAAATAAAGGAAAAAAGTTTACATGTGGTTGCTGCTGCAATCTTATCGTATGATGCTCAGGGCTCTGCAGATGTTCCACTTTGAACTCATTGTCGGTTTCTTCCGAGTCATCAAACTGCGATTTCCACTGCGAAGCTAGCGTCAACCCTGCACCCCCGCCTTTTGTCATTTGCTGCATTGCAGACACGTTATCGTCTTCCATCATGGCACACTGCGTGTAAGAAGCATCGCGGTCTCGATGGGTGTCACGAGCTGACGTGTGGCGACTGCCTTTGGAAGACCCACCGGGACTATGAGAATGCATGCTATGGAACCGCCGTAAGCCCACTGCACCACGCCCAGCTTTGTCTCTCGCCAAAGGACTGAAGCCAGGACTGTTGGAACCCGTCGTACCCGGCGAAGAAACAGCCGGCGATTGAGGGGTGCTACTGTAGCCCCGCCCATTCACTTGCTCTCGTTCTCTGTGTAACCTATAAAGGGAAGCGTTAGAAAGTTCCTGTAGAAGAGTTGAATATACGCAATATATCCAAAAATGCCACGAAGTCGGCGCTTGTTCACTTTACTCCCCCACCTACTAAACAGTAACCCGCGAATGTTTAGTATTAATGCCATCCATCGCATTTTTGCAATGCTTACAATGGATTTTGCAAAGGGTTAGGTGGCTAAATGTTTGACTGGCTTATTTTGATAGTAACTTTCTGAAAAAGAAACCCGTTATTTGAGTTCCTTGTCAGCACCCCATGAGTGATTCGCACGTGGATTCGCATGCCATGAACCGCGTTTAACCCACGAAACCCGCTTGCAATACGCTACCGTATGCACGTTCGCGGGTTACTATTTAATAGGCGGGGGGTAAAGTGAACAAGCGCCCGAAGTCAAAGTCGTGACTGAGACTAGTACAAAATGTAATATGTACCTATGTCGGTCGCGACCACGTTCTTTATCCTTTTCATTAGACTTGACAGCAGGCATGGAGCTTGATGCGGTCAGAGGATTCAATCGGGGATCATCCGTACTGTAACAGCTAGGGTCGGGTTCTCTGCGTGAATTATCCTGGTTTTCGGAATCTTCACCTCGGGTACGGCGCATTGAGGGTGTAGTAGTACCGTCTACATCCATCGAGTCTGGCGTTTGCGGATAGTCTGCGGAGCCAGGCATTGGGCTGGAAGTCACGTGGTTTTCGACGTAGGTAACTTTCCGCAAACTCTTGCTTGCGGAACTGACTTTTTTGTCATTTTCCTTTTCAGAATCCACACGTTTATCACCGCTCTGGGTATTTAAGACTAGTTTTTTACTGGCAGGATCATTCTCCAACTTTCGTTTCTTAGGAGACTTGTCCGCCAACTGGAAACTGACTTTGGCTAAGGCTTCTGCTTTGTCAGCTGGCGTGGTGTCGGCAGGCGGGCCTTTATTTAGCCCACTTGGACTGCCAGTTGCTGTTGTGGTACTGGATGTTACCATTGCCAGCTGCGCGATTGGGGCAGTCGAGGGGACTGTCGCCGTGTTTTGGTTCTGATCCAATAAAACTTTCTCGTGAGAGCCGCTGACCACGACGCCGCCGTTGCCGCTGACGACGACGCCGTTCTCCCCTGGAAATAACAGCGTGGCACTTGTGCGTCCTCCTCCAGCTTTATCCCCGCCAATCCCGCCACCGCTTGAGACCGCTTCCCGTTTCTTCCGGGGGTCCACTTCCACGGGTCCCTGATGAAGTATCTGACCCAGACTCTTCCCAAGCTCCAGCTGATTATCCAAACTCGCGGGATTCAACCCGTCTTCCCCATTGTTTTCGGTCGTTAAAGGCGCTGTGGCGGCTAAGTGGCCTACTAATGGTTTCGATGGCAAAGCAGTGGACGACGAAGATGTAGTTACTATGGCAGGAGATTCGCTCAACTTTTCCCAGTCGTAAGGATCCGAGTCACGTACGCCACGTCGTTTCATGCAACGTTCAAAGATACCCGCCAACATCTACAGTAAACACATTAATGTACCTGTACTCGAACGAAAACACGTCCTACTGTTCACTTACATTATAATCCGGTTTATCTGCGTATTCTAGACTCTGAATATGCTCCAAAAACTGTCGAAAATCGGAAGGTAAGTGTTTCAGTAATAACCGATGATCATAGCGCTCTTTCATCAAACCGACCTACACGAAGCAGACAAAATTGTGTTATAATATGAAGTTTATAGTATTTAATAAGTTGGTTTATACTTGTTCTTTATCTTTGATTTTCCTCCAAGGCAGCTGCCCATTAACAAACTCAACTAACATGTAAAAAAGGGACCAGAGATCATCATGGCGTCCCATTTCCTTATTCTTATGCGCATTCAAAGAAGCGTAGCGTACAGTGCCTCGAAACCCTGCCGCTGCACGTGGCGGACGTACTTCCCCAGCAGCGGTCGTATATTGACGCGCTAAACCAAAGTCCAGCATATAAACTCGTCGACAGGTATGAGGGAGGCGCCCCATCGCGAAATTAGACTACCAAAGTAAACCATGTTCGTGTGAGCACATTTAAAATTTTTCTTACTAAGCTGCGAAGCTTACCGGTTTAACGTCGCGGTGTAAGAATCCCACTTCGTGTATGCTTTCTATGCCTCTCAAAATCTGCAAACCCAACCGCAAGGTAGTCGATAATGAAAAAGCGCCCCGTGGCTGAGAACGTCTTAATTCGGCCAAATTTTTAGCTTGTAGCTGCATCACAACGTAGTTAAACCGGTCGTTCCTTCCACAACCAATGAACCGGCAAACATGCTCATGCTCTTTACCTAACATAATAGAAAAATACATTAAAAAAAGTTTAACAAATCATTCAATTGGTATGGCTTTTATTTAATTTATCTTTTATTATTACCCTGGAGACGCTTCAAAACTGCCACTTCCATCTTTAAAACTTGCTTGGGCTGTTTGGCGGATTCCAACTTCAACGCTACGCGTTCTAACGTTATAAGATCTTGCCCTTCGTAAATTTCTCCAAATCCACCCCCACCAATTTTGCGTACCTGGGAGTGAAAGAAAAAGACATGTGTCTTATTAACCTTTTAACTTGTTTGTACGATGCGTCACATGTCTAATTTTAAGAGAGCTGTTTCGTTGCACATACTTGCTCCCATTAGAATTTCGGAACAATTTTCACGAGGTGTCCCCATTGTCAGAAACTAAATGAGCTACTGTCTTCCATTCCAATTTCCAACTGACCCAATTGGTCGATTGCCACCGGAAACAGATCCTTTAGTCAACGGCAATTTTTTTAATAGGCATAAGTTTTTATTATTTTCCGATAAAAAAGCCTTCAAATCGTTTCCAATATCCCTTCCCCAATATTCCGTATTGATAAATGCTACCCCTGAGAGTTGTAAAGAACTTTTATAGGCCAAGTTCAGCGTCGCCAAATGCATATTAAAGCCTGCTGGCTTCATCAATCTTTTTGTCAAGAAACAAAAGACGCAATGAAACACCCACGCTCCATGAGAAAAAAACGACCTAACCTAGATTCCAATAGCAGCATTGCAACAAGCTTGTTATATGCGTTCCCTCGTCAGCTGTCGCAGGATTTATGGCTTGAACCAGAATGCAAGAGATAAATGTTAGCTTACAACTTTCCATCGCTCTTTAACCACGTGGCCAGGCTGCAGCAAATCTTCGGACGTCATCGTGATGTGCGAAGTAAGATCTTCGTCGACTTCGGGAGGGGAAGGTGGGGAAGACGGCGAAGGCGGTGCTTCTACGACTTCTCCGACCCAACGATGGTTGTTATTACTGTCGTGTTGAATGTGGCTATACTTTTTGTCCCAGAGCGCAGGTAAAGTTTTGCTCTTAACCACAGGGAAAGGGACGTGTTCCAAACTCAAACCCAATCCCAGTCGGTACAATCGTTTTTCCTCTTCTTCCTGCTGGCGCGGAGGGGCGTAACGCTGAAAAGGCTGCAAGGAAGGGCTTTGAGCTTCTTCACTAGACGAGACTTCATCGCCAGCAACGGCAGGTTCGTCTAATGAGCCAAGATCTTCATTCCTATGTAAAAGCACGTACACAATCATTCAATCATTAGAAATACACTTCAGCACCAGACCTAATTGCTAATAAAGCCAAGACTTATCATATGAGCCACACATTCTAGAATTATAATAAATTAAACTAGAATTGCAGTAATTTAAGAAAGATACCCGAGTTGTCAAAAATAGCTTTACTGAATGGGTTCGTCGACCTTCCAAGCTCCTAAATGTAGTACACCGCTAGATAAATATAGAATTTTGAAGAAAAGTGACAGAAGTTGTGACTCAGTAAGTTTTCATTGACTCTTTGGGCCTAAGCAAAGTTTGCCGTAATTAGGGACAAATGGTCACGTGGCCGCTAAAAGGGGCAGCTCGGGCGGAAATTGCCCGTTTCTTTCACTCGGACAAGACAAAAACAGGTCGAGGTGTATATTTTCGGGTTAAGTCCCCGGCCACCTGCCAACACACTCTACTCGCGCGTCCTCTCCTTCCCTTTTGCTCATGCTCGGAAATCTCGGCCTTTCGCCTTCGTTTCTTCGCAGATCTCCGTCTGCCTGTGAATTGTTGATAGTATTTTTAGTAGCCTTCCCCATCCAGATGAGATGCATTATCACAGGTCTTACTAAGAAACAGTATCACGTCCACCATGCCATCCTCCGCAGGTACAACGTACTCTGTGACAGATGCCAAGGCAAATTGAAAGGAACAAATGAGCCGAATTCAATACTTTAATCTACAGTAAAATAACCACATAATTGAGTTAAATGACGTTATCCTTTTGGTCAGACTTTCTTTTACCAGGGTTTCTTACTTTGGGAATCAGGTTCAAGGGAAGATTAAAGAGGTGCCAAGAGTTTGCCTATCTGTGCCAAACCGCGGGTTCCATAACTTGGCTGAATGTCTAAGATTGAGAAACGCAATTTTCAAGCACTCGTTTTCATTCGGCTTTTTTCGCATTTTTATGTATGTTTTATCTTTTTCTTGGCGGCGATTGGCAGAAACGGGAAGGACGGGCTTAGTATCGTGTGGCAGGGTAGCTCCATGCCTCCAAATCGATAGGTTTGGTTTGGTGTAACGAAATTGGTCGCACTGTACTAAAGAGGGCATGCACTAATCAAATCGCCATTTTCAATTTAGCCTAATTAACGTAGCTTTGTTTGCTTTGAGGGCTGTGTCCGAAGCAGGGAGGAGTTCATCATTCATGTTTGGTTAAATGAGGCCTTTAGAAGTAAGGGCGGTTTGAAAGAGCACGTGATCCACGTGACGTATTGACGTTAGAAAAAAAGAAGATAAGGAGCAGAAAAATGCAAAAAGCATGTAATGTTACTGAATTTAGTATCTCGTATCTAAACGCCGGCGCTACATATGGAGCTCCTCCTCTTTGCCTTCTGTTTCTTGACTACTGTTCAGCAAAAGCAAGGGTATGCGGCTTTTTAAACTAAAAAACCCCAAGTCTGAAACCAGGTTCTGGTCGTCGGTATTGGCAACATAAATCAAGTACCAAGGTCGATATGGCCGTCACCCAACTTGATTAAGGTTTCCAGGAGACTCTTAACTTGGTGCATATTTAATACACATTAATTTCATTTCGGGCCACCAAAAGGCAGCGTTCATAACTTCTGACCTTTTACTTACTGCGCTGGCTATACTGATCGTTTGAACAGAAAGTTGGCAAACTTTTGCCTTAAAATAGCTTTGGTTTGCTAAGCCTTGAATCACTTTTGCTTAAATAACAAATGCGTAAGTAAGGTCCAGATAATCGCCATGAGAGCTGCACAAACCAAGCGTTCAGCACACACACACAAAAATCAATGCTTTGGCAAGGAACAAAAACAAAGCACACATTACTATTGCATTAGGTTTTGCACTTATTTTACTCACTTTAAAACAAATAATCTATCACTGCAGTCAATGCGTAATAAGTTGCCGTGTGAATAAGGGGTATCGGAAGCCAAATTGTGGTAAATTTATTATATTTTCTTACCCGTCCTCAAACCCTGCAGCAGCTCTTCCGCCATGTTTGACAGGACTGGAGGTAGGCAAGACAGCCAGACGTGATCCGGTAAGAAGTGTAGCAAGGTTCAAAGGCAGGGAGGCGACAAGGCAACGAAACCAACATCGAATTACGATAATGCCATTAATAACAAAGTACGGACTTACCACCGCATGACGCTACGCCAGTACACAAATAATTATTTATGAAGTATCACTTATCACTTATCAATATTTTTTTTATTAAACTCCCCAAATCTCTCAATATTGTCAATTTCCAATTCGGTACGTCACTCACGTACACCAGAAAGACATTTGCGTAAACGGAGGAATGCAAATTACAAATGTTCACGGCACGAATAGAAGATGACGACTAACTAGCGGTCAAACACTTCGATGGTGGTTCTTCTATCTCAGAAAAGAAAATAACGAACGTGAGCCCGCCAAGGTGGGCCGAATGGCCGAGTTTTATTTAGAAAATCATTCCGTTTCGAACGCAACATGGCAACAGCGTAAGAGTACGCATATAGAAGACACGAGTTACAAACGAGTTCGCTTGATACGAGATAGCACTGTATAACCTTTGCCAGCTCTGCCAAAAGTAATCTGCAAATAAAATTCATACGTTCCATAGCAAATGGAAGATAAAGTGGCTTTGCCTCACTTATTTGTGACAATTTCCTGTCACGAATATTGTTATCTGAAAATAAAAAGAAACTGTCATCCTATCCTATTCGGTGCATAATCTTGTGCTGTCAAGCGGCGAATTGGAGCGAAAATTGAATTCGCAACGAAATGGAAATACGGAAAAGCCCACGGGAACGTCGACGATGCGACGATTGCAGCAGCCAATCAGGAAGTTGCTGTATTTCCCGCCTTTGTTATGATCAGCTGATTGTACTTCATAGTGTTTGAAATCCATCTGATAATTATTTTTACTTAAAAGGATGGGGGATTCAGAAGATCTATTTGCTTCTGCGGCCAGAGAAGATGTAACAGAAGAGGAAACTGTTACAGCAGCCGAAGTTGTGCAACAGCTTGAACAGGTAGCCAGATTATAAGTCTTAGGTAACTTATTGTGGTCTGATAGCACATTTCTCTCTTCAAGGCCTGGATCAATGAGATGCAAAGCCCAGAGTTATTACCTCCTCAAATTGAGCTTGTGGATTGCATTTTGGACCAAACAGAGCAAATGAATAGTAACTTGGCAACATTATCCAAAGTAGATTTTCGATTAGCCATACACAAAATGGAAGTAAGCCAAGAAAGTTGTCTGCCCTTGAAATGGATTTATATATAGGGGTTTATTCTTGTAGGTAGAGAGGCTAAACTTCATGGTTACCTCTTACTTGAGGATACGACTAGAAAAAATAGAAAAGTTTGCCGTTCATCTCTTGGAAGAGGAAGAAAGACTGCATAAAAATCTGCTAACCCCACAAGAATTTCGGTTTGCCAGAGAGTACGCTCAAGCTTTACAAAAAGATCATAATGAGTAATTGTTGTACTGTAAAGGTATGTTGCTGGTATTACTGACCACTTAAAGACACTTGCCTTGGATCTCATGCCGCCCAATTTGAGAGAGCTGGATCCCAAGCAAGCTGCCGTAAAACCCAACAAGGATAGTATTGTCTTTATAAAAGCGTTGCAGGATTGCCCTCCAGTTTTAGTAGAGGATGCAGAAGGGTAAGCCAAATTTACCGAAAAACTATTTAGGCAGTAAAATGTGTTCTCCAGGGACGAAGAAGTCGAGATTGTTGCCAATAGCCAGTACATCCTGCCCTATAAATCTATTGCCAGTTTACTGGGAAGTGGACACGTGCGGTTAACGTAATAAATTATTGTTAGGGACAGAACTGCCCAATTATTTTCAATTCCGTGTCAACATGAACTTTTTTTATTTTCTCACAAGAGAATTCAGTCACAAACCGATTATCACAGTTTAACAAGATTTCCTGACATAATCCTGAATCCGCCGAGCCCGTTCTAATGAAATCTTTGTCCTCCTTGCCAAAACTTCCACAGGCCTAAAGTTACCAGAATTAAGCATATATACTTTCCAGTAATGACAAGTAACTTACGTATTACATAATTCCCGTAGGGTCAGGAAAGTGTTGCACATAACCATGGCGGTAACGTAACTAATTTCAGGAACGCTCATTAGAAAGGGTAAAAGCTTTACGTTTTTGACCTCCTCGGGGACCGTGAAACTTTTTTGGCATTCTTGCAACGTCAAGAGAAAAAGTAGCTCGGCACTCTCCTCTAAAGCAACGAACTATAAGCTTTATATAGTAGAAATTTACTACTGTTTACGTTGCGAAGAACTATGCAGAACTCTTATATGGGTCTGAGCCAAAGCCGCGAACATCATATCCACATATTTTGTATGGGGTTTGGCAACATATTGTGGTGTAGGTTCACTGCCTCGTCGGAGCTTTTCCTCTTTAATCCGATCGTTTTCAATTAGGAGGCAAGGTCGATCAAACAAAACCATTAACTGGCGGCAGTGGTCCAAGAGCTTCGCTCTCGAGCCACCATTAGAAAAATCTATTTATACGAGAAACGAACATATATAGCTAATCTTCGAACCTTATTGTCTCGAATCGACAACAAGATACACAAGATCTTACCCGAGTAAAGTCGTCGAATCACAGCCATACGGGGACTCAGTACGAAATCCGCCCCCGACAACGAGTATATTATTTGCGGTATGGTTTTATAGGTGTTGCGTAAATGCGAGACAATGTCACCAGCCAACTGAATTTGTTTGGAATCAACCAAAATTACAGGCGTCCCCGCCACAGAGCTTGCTCCAGTCTATAACAATTTAAAAAAAAATATAGAGCATTCTTTTTAACAAAAGAAGTTCTCAAGTAGAGTTACCTGCAAGGGTTTAATTACAGGTCCGTTGCTTTGAGATATTTGCGTCGCAGGAAGAGATATTGGTTTAGGAACATCCACAACTGGTAAAATAATTTTTGGTGAAACTTTCGGTTGCACCACAGGCTTTGCTTCATTTAAAGTAGGAACAGGAGTGACTATGCGAGAACTCGAATTTGAGAGATTTCCGCTGGTACTTGCTCGAACAAGTTTCGACGCAATACCCGCTACAGAAGTTACAGGAATAGAGTAACCGCTTTTGCTTACCGAAGTTTCACAACTTGGATAAGTTTGATCTGTTTTGACTGCAGCACGCGTTCCTAGAATTGCTGAATTGCCAAGCGTAGGCACCTGATCTTGGGTACTTGCCAGGTCTTTTGAACTGGTATTTCGCAGCAAGGATAACCTCCGATTTCTTTCTTGCTGCTCTTTTTGCTTGCGCAAGCGTTCTTCCCTGCTTAAGTTAGACAACACTGGCATCTTCAAAAATTCTTCTTCCTGCTTATGAACAGTCTGATAAGCAAGATTCTGCTTCGGATTTGGAGGTTCCACTCGAGCACGCGCCCAGTTTTTAACAGGCGTGTTTGGTTGCTCTATTTGCTTCTTTATCTGAGGTTTCACACGCTTTTCTTCTTGAATCTGCACAACTGTGATGCTCTTGTCTTTTTCGGCAAAACTGTTAGCGTGACGCAGCCCCTCTTCTTCTTCCGAAGATTCCAGCACTGGACGTATAATTCTGCTCTTCTTGGGAGGCGTTTCCTCTACGGTTAATGTCGACGGTCCCTCTTCTTTAGTATATTCTTCTTCCGTACTCCCATCCACACAGAAAGAGTCGTGCTCATAGTCCTCGTCTTGCGACGGCATTTGGGAGAAAATATCAGCTTGGATCGGCCGCCGTATGACTCGCTCTTGAACGGGGAGTGACCTGACAGATTTCCGATACATGTTTTGCATTTCGGAATGATCCGCTTGGGTTCCGTCATCCACGAAGCTTGCATCATACGCTTTAACCTCATCTGAGGATTCGTCCGAAGATACGACCACGTCGGAAGACACATTCGCTTCCATGTCAAGAAATCTTCTCGCTTTAGAAGACTTTTCCCGTCTTTTCGAGTTAGCATCAGTTGCAGGATTCTTATTGCCCTCTACCACTTTCCCCTTAACACCCACATTGTTCGCGTTAAAAGGTGAATCAATGGCTACAAATTTTCTTTTACGCGTAAAAACCGGTGATTCTTCGTCACTTTCTTCGATCCTAATAGTTTCCCTCTTCTGTTTACTGACAGGGGTCTGGGAAGTAATTACAAACGCATTCCGTCGCTTCGCAAGTATTGGAGACTCATCATTAGCTTCACTCAAGTTAACCGTCAGTAAAGGTTGCGCAACGGCCGACATTGATGCCTCATGCTGAATCGCAATTACATCAGTATTAACTAAGTTAGTACATACAGTTGGTGGAGGACTGGGATTGGACTTTTCCGACTGTCCCGATGACGAAAACAAGAAGTCGATACCTAAGTCAAAGTTCACTGCAACATCGTCGTCGGAATCTACAGCTTGGACTTGTGTCTCTGGTTGAGAAGGGCTACAAGTTTCCATGGGTTCAACTGAAGACCCTCTGATATCATTGACGATATTAATTATTTCAGTGACGCCCAAAAGCGATTGACTGTGATCCATTTCCGGGACATTTTCCTTCCCCTCATTTTTCAGCTGTTGGTGTTGTATAGGAGAGAGATCGGGCGCTGGGACCGGCAACTGTAAGACGGACGAGTTGTTGTCCAAATCCGGCGTAAACTTCCCGCGAAGTTTAGTTGCAGATATGGGTGTAGAACAAAGTCGTTTATTAGACGCGAGCTTCCTACCGAAAGGCGATGGGCACTTGAAATCATCAGCTGAGGGTCTTGTTGGCGTTTCCATGGCGTTCAACTTGCGCTTGGGCAACAATGAATCGAAAGTGAGAGCATTTATATCTTTTAGGCAGTTCCAAGGCGGAGTGCGGGGTTGATGTGGCGCTCCATTACCAGCTTTGACAGGAGATTTGAATAAGGCCAAGAATCGAGGATCTCGAAAGGGCGAAATGGTGGAAACCTTGCTTGCTCCAGGAGAAAATATATGTTCTGGCAGGTTAGGGTCGATTTCCATGACGTCAGGCTCCTGTATTACTACTACTTCAGGTGTTACAGGGCATGGAGCAGGTACTTGCAGAGGCATTTCTTCAAGCTGGGATACGTCCTCTGGGTTTAAAAACGCGGCCATTTCCATTCCATACACGTCTTCGTCCTGATTTTTAAGTCTGGAAGTGAGCTTCAAAGCTTCGACGAACGCCACGGTGCTGGACGAATGCCCTATTCGAATTGTTGACTGTAGCTCGTCTTGCCATGGCAAATACTTGTTCAATGAGAGTTGTCGAGTTGGCTCTGCCGTTTTAAAATTGCGTTCGTAATCTGCTTCCTCTTCAGGCGTCAAGAACGGCTTCTTCACGGATGAGAATGGAAGCTTTCGCTGTTTTCCTTTGC
Organism: Lepidurus apus apus; assembly: GCA_022832285.1. NCBI lineage: Eukaryota > Metazoa > Arthropoda > Branchiopoda > Notostraca > Triopsidae > Lepidurus > Lepidurus apus. The sequence goes on from JAGJRO010000309.1 coordinate 293,016, forward strand.
CCAAACTTGAGGCTGTTGAAGAACCAGGTTTGTCTTCAGCTGCCTGATAATCCCCCATAGTCATAGGCATTTTATGACAAACAGGATCCAACCCTTAATAACACGTTGGAAATAAGAATACCCGACCTTATAAAAGCTTACCTTTTGGGACCATTCGAGGATTTTGGGCGTAGAAGAATTGTCTAAGTTTATCGCCTTGTAACATAGACTTGCAAAGACTCTTCTGCTGGTACACACTTTGATTGTACGCCTAATCGTAAATCGTAATTTAAATCATCAATTTAAATCGTAATTAACAACAAAGCAGTTTTTTTTACGTTTTCTTCTTTCCCTTGCGTGACTAGGACAACGACTCGGCCCTTTCGTTTTCTGCCAGTTCTTCCCATTCTTTGTACTAGCGTGATAGGCGACTTGGAGGCATCGTAGCAGATAATCAAATCGACTTCACCAATGTCCAAACCTTCTTCACCAACACAGGTGCAAATCAGCGTGTTGTACCCGCCTTTTTTGAAATTCTTCACAACCTGCAAAAGGGCCAGAAAATATTGTAGTAAAACTAGAACCTCATTACAAAATTATAGGGTATTTTTTAACCTCGATTTGCTCCTTTTGAGTGGTACCCCTGGATGAGCCTTTGCTCGACTGTCCTAAAAAGCTCATAGCTTTTATCAAAGGTGTGTGTTGTTGTAACATTTTGGTAATTTCCTCCACACTTTCACGATACTACAAGACGCACAATGGGTTTTACAAGAAATACTCGTAGATGAATGAAAAAGCATTACCTGGCTGAAAATCATAACCCGGGTACTTTTCTTTTCCGCTTCACAGGACTTGAAATGCTCCAGAACAATCACCTGCAAGCGTTCTAATTTAGGATGCCCCATAAAAAAGACCTTCTCCTCACCCTAAACATAAAGGAAAAAGGTTTTAAAAGTTGTTTGCTTTTATTGTTGACGTAAAGGAAACTTTACCGGTCCTGGTTCCACTTTTGCTTTTATATCTTCCATGAAACGTTGAAAGGGCTCGTAGTTATTGAACTCCCTTGCAGCTCTGACGGCATGTCCTTCACTCCCGCTTAGCACTTTCAGAACATATTTGTAAAGCGATCGTATGCCATGTTTCTGTAACAATTCCAGGCCATGTGCCAATGTCATGCACATGGCAAAATCAACTTGCAACATCCCTTCCATTGACCTATTCATGCCTACTACAGGCGTTTTACTAAAAACTTCCCTGCAGCTGCGAATCTGGAGAAAAATAAAACACAAGTATTAGCACCCGAGTTTCCGTTTCCACGGATAAACTATTTACTGCGAACATTGTCATGGAGCCAATATCGTGTCCAAGAAGGACTTTGTGCTGGATCAATCGCCTTGCAAAATACGACATTATCTATACAACATACAGGCATTTAAAATACGTAAAAACGAAAAAAAAAGACAAATCAAAATCAAACTTACTTCCACATAACGCTCTTTAAACCTTGAGATATCGGGTCCCAGAGGAATAACTACTTTTTGGATATCCCTTTCGTGACTATAGGCTTGCATTTCAGGACTAGTTTCCGTCCGTAACTCAATTTTGCTGATGAGCAGGTTTTGGATGACTTTCTGAATGGATTGAACATCGGAGCCAGGCGTAGCACTTAAGGCCAGTACACGAAAGTTGGCATTCGCCCGCTGTAGTTCTGCTACGACCTATAAACACAGAAGTGATATAAATCCGGGAAATTGAAATCCTGAATATTACTTCACAATACGAATGCTTTCCCAAGGCTCTGTGTGCTTCATCAATAACCAAGCACTTAACGGTATACGGTTGACAAAATCCGCTCTTAAGATCGTTACTCAGAACTTGAGGAGTTAAGAAAAATACTCTTTTAGACGACCATAAATTTTTCCGCTCCTCAGGTTTAGATGTGCCTATGTAAAACGAAAACGTCGGATGTAGATTTTTCACACAATTTTCTGTACCTGTCATTTTTGCTGTGACGTCTAATGGTATACCCACGATATTGAAGCATGCTTCGATCTGTTGAGCTACGAGCGGTTTGGTAGGTGCCATAAATACTATCTTGGCTTGAGGGTACCATCGATAGAAATTGTACATAACGACGGCCGCGATGAAAGTCTTGCCAAGACCAGTAGGTAAGGATACCAAAGTGTTGTTAAAGAGAGCTGTTTCGACGATTTGTCTCTGATATATACGTATGGAGTAATTGGTAGGATAAATCCAAGTTCTGCCTGCTCGGATGTCAAATCCGGGAAGATCTTCCAAAGGAGTAGCTTGTGGCGGAACAGGTGTGTTTATGGTTAATTGAGGTTGAGCTGATGTGGACGTAGACGGCCGGGAAACAGCTATGTTTGAAGAAACGCTCTCTTGTTTCGTTTGCTGTGTTTTGTCAAACTCAGCCTTGCTGAGAGCTTCCGCCAGTTTGATTTGTTCTTCTTCATCCCAATCCATATCGGGATATTCATAATCACCACCGGAACTTGGATCTTGGTTTGACGGTGCTGCAGCTGCCGTTTTGGATGTAGTAGCATCAGAACATTTTCGACCTTGTTGTGAAAGTTCGAAAAGTATTCTACTCTCTTCCATCGCTCGAATCATGTCTGCATCCAATTCATCATCAGATTCAAATGTCATTTTGTCTGAAAGAAAGTGTCGTAAATGGATCTATTGTAAGTAAGAAAAACGCCATTTGTTTTACGGTTTGTTCTAACTTGTTTCTTCTATAATAAGAAATGTCACAATTTTCGGATCTTACCTGTTAGGATGCACGCCAATTTTCCCTCGCTCCTTCAAAAAGACAATAAACAAACTCAAGCGCTACCGTTTCTAGCGGGGGTTGGGCTAACTATGAAAGCGGGAATACGAAAAAAAGCGAAACAGCTCTCAGCTACTGTGTAATTACACTAACATATTCATAAAAAACGACTGGGAAGAATGGAATATTTATAACATATTTGCATTTTATAATTCGCTACTTTTTGACAGAATCCTTGCAAGAAAAGTAGATTGAAGAACAATTTTGAATTCCTCCCGGGACACTATAAATATATGCGATACTTCGGATTCCGGAGGGAATTTTTTATGGTCTGTGGTTTTTTTTTAGAATACTCTGATATACACTATCTCAATCCAAATTTACTGACCTTCATATTACTGCACAAAATTCGGTAATAAAAAACCATTGCGTAGTAAGACACAATTTTTAAATTATACAATATTACTTATATTAATTAAGTACACAGCAAATGTCTCACATTAAAGGCCGGCCTCCAAACCGGTTATTATAAGCATGCATGTTCATGTGCATCATGGGATTGCCCTGGTAACGGTTCATTTCACTGGTCACAGTAACAGCGTCTGCTTCGTAATAAATATTATTTTGCCCCTAAAAGAAAAAAGAAAATCCATAAGAAAATTTAAATCCCGGAGCAAGGTTCGCTCTTTTACCGAAGTAGATGCTCTACTTCTAGGTCGCGGCCGAGGTATTCTTCGTCCTCCAATGGGTGCGTCGCTCTCATTAGCGCTATCGTCGCTTTCCGTGCTATTGGAATTCAATTGTGGATGCGGCACAGACGGCGGAGGGGGCGGTCTGCGTTTGCCGTAGCTCATAACCGACCCAGCAGTCGATCTTGGCCCTGGATATCCTCCTAACGGTAAAGTAGGAGCCAAGCTTCCGCTAACACTGGGCAAAGTTCCCATAGCATTCAAAGGCACCATATGACCCAATGGATAACCAGGACTCAACAATCCTACGTTCGGACTTACGTGCACGGGATCCGGCTATGAATGTAGAACATAATACATACTCGGATTACTTTGGGGATCTTTACAAAGAAAGCAAAATAATAAGCCATAGCGTATAACGAAGTTACGCATAGATGTGTCGTTAGTCGGAAAATGGTGCAGTAAGTAGGATTTCAAGATAACGGGAAAACTCACACGTAGGTTTTTTTTGCGACTCAAACGTCGAGCCACGTGTGACACAATGCCCCCCATAACGGAAGACACTTTGAGGCTGACCGGGAGTGAAGCCGCAGCCCTTAACGGGGCTTTGCCCACACTTTCCGTGGAAGATGTATCATCCAAATTGCCATCATGAGAAGGAGCGTTATTGGTGGGTTGGACAACAAAATGTTGAGGGTATAACGTCGGGTAGATAGTACTTGAAGGGGTCTGTCAATACGTCAGGTACAAACAATGAATACTCGAAAATACAGAGAAATCAAGGAAACCAGGGAACTAGACAAGAAAAACCTTAAGAGAGACTTACCCCGTACATATTCCGATTCATAACGTCAGTCAAATGGGCCCAACGAAGTCGGTCTTGTAGTACTGCTTGATAAGGCATAGACGGAAATTTTCCCCCTCCCATACCCACACCACCCGCCCCAGCCCCTTGTCCCTTCCTCCACCGTCGGGACCAGAGACATAAGAAAACTAAAGTCAAGACAATGACTACGACTGCTGCTACAGAGGCTCCAATAGCAACTCCCAGGACTTCTCCATCGACCTCGCACTGGGTTCCCTGGTAATTACCCTTGCATCTAATAAATGAAGATCATAGTTAGGGTTTTCCTTTCCGTACGAAAACTACAAAAAGCTTACTGGCAAAATTTTCTTCCTTTCTCGACTTTACACTCTCCTCTGCCATGGCAGAAATCCGCGGTGCACGCCAAGCATTTTCGCCCGACTTTATGGGGATCTGAAATCGTTGAAGCTTGGTTTTCAGGATCCGAATACCCCGGCAAGCACTGGCAGCGGAAGGAGCCGAAGATATTGGTGCAAAGGGCCTTTTCATGACAGTCGTTCAATTCTGGTGAAGAACACTCATCCAGGTCCTGTGCAAAAAAAAAAAAAAAAAAAAATAGAAAGTCAATACAGCAAAACAAAGAAATTGTCCAATAAAAATAAGTTACATGGACTGCTGGCACGGAATTGACTGGCCCGTCAACCCATAATCGACTTTGGCCAATGTTATTGTTTCGCGCTTGGATGGCAGACACTAGCTGAGTTTGCAACTGGCTTTTTAAGGCCGGACTTAACGTTTCGGGTGTTTCGTCCAAAAATACAGTGGCATTGGCAACCAGTTTACCTCCCAACGTATAAAACTTGTTTATGGTCGCTGACATGTACAAAGGTGATAACGGCGTTGATTGCAAGGCAGAGTGAATCTGTAAGACCAAACAAATACTCCTGTAAACATCAATTTTAATTAATTACTAAAGCACGGTACCGCTTGCTTTGACTCCCATGCCAACTGCTGGTAATCGGGGCTATCAGGATCGGCATAAAGGTTGGACCATGACAAGCGACGATCATCAAACTTATCCAGCTTCACTGACACCGCTAACGCCACCAGAGCTGAAAAAAATGCTTTTTAAATCCGCGAACAGATAATCTAAAGAGCACCAATCGTTCAGTTTACCTCTGCAAGATTCTGATGTGCGACGTCTACCAAAACCAGGTCTGCAAGTGCAAGATGAGACTGCATCTTCGGTCCGGCACACTTCATTTGGATCGTCACAGGTACTAGGATCTCCCACAATACATGCATCAATGCGACTAACCAAACGTGTTACGCATTGTCATGAAGATTGCATTATGAAAAGCAGTGCTTACCTCAAAGGTGTTGTAGCAGCAGGTTTGCGGATAATGGACGGCGATGGCCGTGGTCGGGACACAGGTTGAGGGCGAGGTCTAGGAACTACTGGTGCTGCGGCAGGACGGGGATATTCTGGTTTAGCAGGCTGTATTCGCGTTCCCGTGACTACTTGACCCTGTCCATACGGATAACTTCCCGCTACCTATGAATCAAATATTTGTAGAAACGCCACTTCCCTTGCATCGGATATGCAACGCTGGAAACTTACTCGACTGGGCGCTGAACTGGAAACAGCTGTTGGTGCAATATTGTTATTGCCAACTGCTTCGCCAACTCCTTCAGTGGGAAATAAATTGAAATATGTTTTGCGGCCGTCAATCGAAACGAATTGATCGCCTTGGCCTTGTTCAGCCGTAACCAATCCATCACGAATATCGTGGATGTTCACTATAAGATGGACATTAGATTTTCCTTCCTTTTAAGAATGATTGTAATACTAGAAATAAAAAAATAAATTAAAACTGTAGGAAAACTGACCAGGAATGATGTGAGGCCGTCCCGGGGGAGGTGCACCACCTCCGAAATTTTGAGCCGCGGTAACGACCAGTTCGAAAGTTTCGCCAATTCCGTCATAGGCATTTTGGACATCACCTGTAATAACATCAACGTCATGTCCAGCTCCTTGTTGATGCCCAGTGGGACCGTAATCTTCGCTAAAAACCATGCCTGGTCGGGCCAAAGGGGGTGTGGGACTGGCAGCAGGCGATGGGATGTTCAAAGGAGTTGGGAACGTTGGTGCAAGCGTGGGAACTACGGGTTGACTCACGACGGAGGTAGTGCTTACCGCTAACAGTGAGTTCGTTGATGAAGAACTGGCACTTATAACAGGAACAAAAACTTCGCTGGTGGCAATAGCCATTATTGAAGAAGAAAGGTTTTCCTTAATGACACTATTGCTTGGCGTATGTTTGTTTTCCTCCACAATGCCGGTAAAAAGTGCAGTACTTGAAGTGGTTGGTAAGATTTCGGTCCAATGATCAGGATCAACATGGCTACTAGTCACCTGTTCAGCCGAAGTTGTAAGAAGCGATGGAGTAACAAATTGATTGCTCGAGAAGTCCAAACTGGCTTCGGTTAAAGACACAGAGATATCCTCTACAGAAGGTTCCAACTTTGGCGTAGTGATGGGTGAAGGTGCAGTAATTACTGTGGCTGGAACGGCGAGAAATTCCGGTAAGAAAGACAGATTGGGAATTTGCTGGGCTTGGGGAGTTTCTGTCTGGGGTGGTGGCGGATTTTGAAAGGGAGGGTTCGGCGCTAAAGGTCTATCTGGCCTCAGAGGAATGGTATTAGGGCCACTGCCCCGTGTGGGTACTAGCTGTACAGGCAATGGCACTCCGGAGGCAAAAGGTAAAGTTGCAGTGGTAGGTACCGGTGCGTTTGGCCATACTGGTCTCCGTATGGGCCCAAATGGTGGTCGATTGGCAGAATTCCCCGCTTGTAACGGAATGGCTTCGAAAGGTATTTCCGAGACCCGAGGAGGTCCACGGTTGTTGATTCGCGTGTTGTGGTATGGACCTGGAAGTCTGGGTGGATTGATGTCTGTGTTCGCTGTATGTAATGCAACTTTGCCGCCTAGCAAGTGCACAATACCAGAAATGATATCCTGCACGTCCGGCTCTGCTTTCCGGTCAGATTTTCGCAAGGACGACGTATTGTACCCTTCAGACTGATGTCTATCATCATAATCCTCCTGTACAGCAGACAGCGATGGAATCGTAGGGTTAGATAAGTTCAATTCCGATTTGGCCCCCCGGTAATTGGTATCGGAATTACTATTGAGGATTGATTCGTTGTTTACGTTCTTCTTAGGCAGTTTTCCCTTGCCGGTACTCCAGGCTTTGTCCAGTTTTGGCAAGCGAGTGTCTTTCCATCGGACGTCCGGATCATCTGGGAATTTTACCAACGAACGTGCATCTCTCCTTAATGCCACTTCAGCTGCCTGAAGATGGGCGTGGGGTTCTATTTGACTAACAGAGTGGGACGGCTCTGCATCACAGCTTCTGTATACTCCACAACCTTAAAATTTCCAAAATAATCATTTAAAACTTGCAGCCGGCTACCATTACCTAAGTATCAAAAATTAGATGCACGTGATGTGATAAATTGTCGTTCATTACGCAGGTTTAAAGACCTGACCTCAGCGTAAGCTATTTTTAACTAAAGTACTGTATATTGCGAACAACTCTTTTGGTTAATACGATGTCAACGACCCATTAGTAGCCAAGTTCAAGGCACAATTTATCGATTACAGATATGGTAAGTTCTAGCTAGGCGTCCTGTACTTAACTAATTTCCGGTGGTTTAGAGTAATAGGATGGGCTGCAAGTTTAACAATACAAATTTGCCAAGCCCTCAAGCGTTTAGCTTCAAGGAACATTGCTAAAGGGAAATTACTGTCACCGAGAAATAAAAGTAACCGCGGGTAGATTCGTTATGGTAAGACTTGAAACGAGACAAAGCGCAAGTTCATTTCATTTCACTTTTTTTATTGACTTCCTTGTTTCGTTACAAGCTTTTCAGCCCACGAAGAATTACTTCAGGTTCGGAGTGAACAACATAATTGTTTCTTGCCCCCCAAAAGCTTTCGCGCTTGCACGAACATCTTGTTTGCTTCAGTGTTCGAGCTCCTCAGTTGCATAGTCGATTAAGTCCGTATAAAATGAAAGTAAGATAGGATCGTAACTTTTCTAGCTCTATAGTTCTATCCAACGGATTTTACTATTGCATGTCAGAAGATACATTAACTCGTGGGAGGAATGACCGCAACGCACAAATTATTGAATATATACGCTTATAACAATAATAAACTCCTCAGCGCATTGTTAATTCGAAATAAGGTGCATTACTGTTTGTAACCGAGTACATATTAAAGACACTGAAGAGACAGACTATGGGAAGCAACCTAGTATGCCCGGCAGGTATATTGCCGCTAACGGGACTCGACTCATTCCGAACAGGTAAAAATACCGAGCCGGGCCTCTTTTGGTATTCTTACCACAAAATTCCAAGTAAACTACTTCCATAAGGAAAGTTCTAGCGCATCAATTATGAAAGACAGCACCCTAAGCAGCCAGATTAGACAAGATATTACCCATTTTAAGCACAGTATAGCCCTATAATTTCACAGTTAAGGCACTGATGCGCAATGAAACTTTCATACAAAAAAGAAACTACATGTATCCATAAGCGAAGAGGGTGTAGAGGGATGGATTGGTGAGTATTATGGGTGCGCTTGTCGCGACAAGCGAGAAACCCGGTCAAGATTATCCAATGACCTCAATTGAAGGAAAAGTCCCGACTTCTATCCGCTTTCACATGAATGCGTTGCTTCGCAACACCAAGACTCCCTTCCCTTCTCGCGCAACGAGTATACGACAGCAATAGAAAACTTTCTTAAACTGAATAGAGAATATCGTCTACAAGTTGCATATAGAAAAAAGCATACAGTTAACAAGGTGCAAATGTGAGAACCATTTAAGTAATTTACGTGAGCGTGAAAAAGTTGCTTTTGTTTCACATGTCTCGTGTGAAAGCAAGACGCTACTTCCGTAACTATGCGATCAGAATACTGTATCAAGAAGGAGGAAGTCCTTGTAAGAATTACCGTAAAAGATTGAGTCCATTTTTCCTCAAACTTTCACCTCGCGTATTCACGAAGTAAAGTAAACCCAAATGAAAGCGTGAGGTAACAGGGGTACATTTCTTTTACCGTAAGCGAAGTACGGTGCTCTTTTTCTTCTCTTGCCTAGAAAAGGTCAAGCAAGGCAAATCAAATCTAACCAAAGCAATGGTGAACAGTTCTGTCTTCAAGGAATACAAAAAGGATATTATTCTTGGTTTTGGATCCCGTTAGGGGGACGAACCACAAGCCACTACTATACATTGTGGCCTTTACGAGCATAGTAGACTTAAACCAAAGTAGAGCGTTTGTGTCACCCGCATTTGAAAATGTACAAATTGTTACTTACATAAACTAATCAATATTACGAGTAATCCCAATGGAAGATTCATTTTATATACACCGAGCATAACGTTCACCAAAAAGTCCACACTTTGCACTTTAAATTTTACACTATTCCGGTAAAACACCGATTTTTAAAAGCAAGTGCAACCAGGTCTCCTCCGTTTCTTCATCTCTCAAAAGAAGCACGGCATTGTTACATTAAAGCTTAGAAGAATAACTTAAGTGCAGCGGAAAGTTGAAATATTTTCACTAGCAATAGTGCTGGAGCCAGCCAACTTACTACACCATGACGTTCCCGTTTCTCTACTGCTAGCACTTAGGTATCCAGTCTTGGGGACACGTTTCTAGTTTCCACCTGGAGCGTATAACCTCAATCTTTCTACCTGGCCACTATGCGGAAATGGCGTCATGGTGTTCTCCAGGAGGGCTCCGCGAGTGCTAAATAAAAGAGAGGTAAAGAACATTCCCGACAAGGAGAACAACCGTGAACTTCACTGTTGCCAAGTTCAGCATTCGCGGAACACCAATTCTGTTTCTTTTGTACAAGTCTGTAGCTATTATTTAATAATGTAAGTAACTGTACAGAAGTACAGCCATAATCGATGTTTGCTGGCATCTATTCAATAACGGTATAGGGCATTTTCACCGGAAACATCCGCCTGGAGCAATAAGGGTGTCAGCATAAGGGAGGACCAAGCTCCGTAAAAACCCATCAACAAACCATTCCTGACCGAAAGAGAAAGTTCGCAGAGAAAGTGCGAACTAGGATACGCTTCAGGATGCTGGAATTGGTCACCTGATTGCAAAACATCAATCATATAGCTCGGTCACCGCTAAGTCGTATAGCGCACCTTCATAAACCCATGACGAAAAATAATTAATCCTCAAAACAAATGCTACAACATATATAATAAAGTAGTCAATGCATGTTAGAACCTCAGAAGTGCCTTAAACTTATGTTAAAAATCATTATACAAATTCACTGCTCCGGATAATTTGAATTGCTATACAATTTCACGAAAAGAACACAGGCAGAGACAAGTTACAAAATTAGGTATTCCAAGTTGAAAAGATAGCCAGGACAAACTACGCTCATACTTTACGATACCCCAATTTTCGGTTCTGTCACATCCGAAATATATCATATAACTTCAATTGCAGTTAAAACCACATTCCGTAGATCCAAAGGTTGCTACTGTACCAGTTTACTGAAAAACTAAACTTAGAATTAGTTACTGAAAAACGCTTGCCGTTTTCGTTTTACGGGAAGTAATGTCAACGTTTGAAAGGAAAGTAGTCTGAAAACCATGTGTTCATTTCAAATGTATTTTAGGAACTGTTAGTCACAGTTTAAGAAGTCACGATCTAACCCAATTAATTATGTTCAAACGGACGTGGAAGTTCAAGTTCTAATCTTGACAAGACAAAACTGATAGACAAAATCACACCGACGAAGAAATGGAGCAATAATTGACTATACCGGAAAAGGCAGTGAAGGTATAAGGGAAGTAAGTTTGCAATCATGGTTCAACTCAACAACCGGATCCAGGCACGCCTCCCACTCTTTGGACAATCGCCACTTCGTACGTAAAAAAACTTTCCAACTAGCCCGCCTCACATAATCGGATTCAATATACCTTTACGTCTTAGGAGAACAATCTTTTAGCCGTGATATATGAACTAAGGAACTCAATGTGCAATATATGAACCCAAATATAGAACTTTTTACTTGGTCTATGCTTCACGCAAAAAACCTAACTCTGTACTTCAGATCAGACATTATTATACGGCTAATAAAGCCCTTTTGTTGAACTGCGCCATAAGCAAACACTGATTTTTTCTTGTCCCGCCACACCAGCGTAATTAGGTTCAACAGAGACAACTTGTGCAAGATGCGACGAAGCCAAGCTAGTGCGATGTCATGTGAGGACCGTGGCTTTGCAAGAACCCATCTTTTTACATATCTTCTCCCCTCCGTCCTCGCGTTTCACAGATAGAAGGAAAAACTTTGACAAACCTAGTTTTTTCAAACCTGCGCATCGGAGTCTGACCTAGTGACCATTAAAGTCGAAATCTAATACCAAATTTAAATTCTACAATTAACTGCATTTTGCTCCTGGCTCAGAATAATAAAACACGCAAGATGCTCTAGAGGAAAATTCGGTCAGTAAACCTGTATTTGGTGACGGGACTCATAACTGACGGTGTACTTAGTTTTTGTAACAGGTAAAAAAATAAACAATAAATACAAGCCATAAACGAAGTCTTGTACTCGTCTTACGAAGGTAAAAAAAAACAGCAGGTACTCATAGCACTTGCAACTATCAGCCTACAACAATTGATACAAGAAAAAATGAACATGTAAACTTTTTAAAAACAAGACAAAAGTTGGTAAGGTATTGATTAGTGACGTCTGCAGCAGGCTTTGGCGGGAACAAGAGACGCGCAAGAGCCGCCCCATGTAAGCGAGTCGAGTAAAGGTCGCACGCCTGTCTCAACGGTCTTTTCGACTTATCAGTCTACGTTCCCTTTCCAACGAAGAAGACTTTTTACTTCGTGGTTTGAAAGCTGCGACAAGAATTTACTTGCCAGGTCTGTTAATAACTAACAGTCGCGTGATTTACCACCCATTATAACGTAAACTCACCCTACATTGCTGTGTAGTTCGATATTCACCTTGAACACGACAGCAGCGACGTTGCTAACCTCTGTAAGACAGTGCAACTCATGGTCATAAAAGTGTGCAGGTGTTGCGTGTTTCGGGAACTTAATGGAGCACACATTAACGTGAAGGAAAAACGCTAAGAACTATGCGACCAAATCTCTGCAAGGAAAAATTCCGTTCTCAGAGTCGTCATTCACTTACGTCACTTAAATGAAACATTTTTTGTGATTCATCAAATTTCTTAGAAAACTCAGTGTTCAACGCGTTCTACTAGAAGCACCGATAACATAATCTCTAAATCGAAGCTCACGCCGGTTAAATAAGATGTCCTAAGGAAACATGTGAAAAGCGACCAACGTTGATACGAAAAAGGCACTGACAAAGGTCAAAGATTGCGCATGTGCTTTCCTTCACGCCAATGCTGCAGTTATCGACGCGCTGGTGATTGAGATAGTTGTAGCCAGAACCGTACGGCGCAACCTTGCACACAAGCATAAGCTGCTTACGAAGCCCATTTGAGTTCAATTTGCCAGTGACAGGCAACAACATCAGTTTTGTGACATCACATTATTTCATGGCCTCCTACATGCCGACTTTCACCTTCAGTTTCGGTAAATTAACAGAACTTGCACTTACGCAAAACCAGAAAACACGCGAAAAACAAGGTCATTCAAGACGAGCGGGTAGAAAGTAACCGTTGAAATTTTGTTTTTGTCCTACGCCCCTAGTTGTCAAACCCAACGATTTTTAAAGAGCCGAGAGGAAAGAGAAAGGAGGGATTTAAGCGTAGATAAGAGATGAAGAGGCGGGTTGAATGGGACCTATCTATCTTGTTGTCTACTGATATGTGTTTTCAGATTGTCGTGATGCCAACTTGGTCCACGTCTGAGCGGCAACGAGAAACAGACGGTGAAGAAGGGACTTGCCTGGTTGTGAAGGAAGAGACGGAAAAGGGCGTCATTATGGGCAGCAGTGCGTACCCTGTTTCACCACGCCCACCGACGGGAGAAGCTGAAGCTTTAGCCGAAGCTGACACTGACGAGGAGTTAGTAAGTCAGGGAGCACAAATGGACGGAGAAGATAACGCCTACTCTCCATTGGCGATTTACCACGAAGATGCTTTGAGACAGGTGCGACTTTTTTGTATGGTATTGGTATTGTTTACAGCCCACATATATTTATGTATATATGTACGAGGAAATGATGACAGTCAGAAAATATCATTCCATGTTTAGTGTGGCGTGGGGCGTTTCCATTGGCTTCTCCTCTTAGCAGCAGGTATGGGCTTGGCAGCGGATATAGCCGAACTTGTCGTGCTACCGTTTGTCTTACCGAGCGCGGAAGTGGACCTTTGTATAAACCACAATGAAAAGAAATATTTGGGTAATTATTTTGTATGGTATTCGAAACTTTCACGAGGTTTTCAAGTGCGTATAGTTATTAATTCCCCAACTGTATTGTTTCCAGGAGCTGCTACATACCTGTCTTTGGGTATCGGGGCATTACTTTGGGGTAGTATGGCCGATCGGGTTGGTCGTAGACGCACATTACTGACTGCCCTAACAGTCGCTTCGGTCTTTGATATAATGACTGCGTTAATGCCCACGTACGGAACTTTTATCACAGCCAGAGCCATTAGTGGATTAGGGTGAGTTGACTATTGTCATTCGGCTCCCTATCAAACAAACTCATCAATACGTGTATTAAGCAGAATGGGAGGTGCTTTACCTATCCTAATGACGTATTTTTGCGAATTTGTACCTCTTCCACAACGCGGCCGTTACATCAATCTCCTTTTAGCATGCTGGGCTCTTGGCGGAATTTTTGTGTCCTGCATGGCATGGGCCATTATGCCTCGAACAGGTATATATGCTTATAGCGCTAATTCTAGTTCCTTGAATCTATATAAATCGTGCAGGTTTTCTTGTGGTGCTGGACGGGGAAAATCACTTTAGTGCGTGGCACATTTTCCTCATTGTTTGCGGATTACCGACACCATTTGCATTGGTTTTGCTACTGTCACTTCCTGAGTCGCCTCGGTATTTACTAGAGGCGAATCACGAACGGGAAGCACTAGTCATTTACCAAGTAAACCAGTGGTCTCGCTCTTAATAATTGGTATATTTACGACAACTGATCTGGCAGAAAATTTACGGCAAAAACACAAGCAGAAGCGCCGATTACCAGCTTTCCGAACTGGAACTGCCGGGCAAAAAAACTGAAGAGACGGTACCACTTGAAGGGCAGCGGAAATCCATCGTAAAAGATATTTCTTACAGCATCCGCAATGTAACTCGTACAACGCTGGGTTATTTCGACAAAGTAACTAAAAAGTTATTCAAATTTCTCAGTTCTCAAGTTCCTTCGTAAAGCTGTTCAACCAGAAAAGATGGAGAGTTTCACTGCCGCTTATTTGCATTTGGGTGGGCGTTTCTTTCGCGTAATATTTCGATCGTTAAACCATAACAAAACAGCTACCGTGCTTCTTACTTTAGATTTTATGGCCTAATGTTATGGTTTCCGGAATATGTGAAATCTCTAAAAGCTGCGGAGTATGCAGCACGTGCAGAAAGACGCGTCAATAAGACGTACGAGAATATGGGATTCAACCAGACGTTAGAAAACATTAATTTTATCCATTCACGATTCGTGAACGTAAGTTTCGGCAACCTTATCATCAACCATGTCCTTTTCGACCAATGCTACTTTGACCGGAGCCACTTCACAAACATCAAATCCAGTCAGACTTTATTCCGCAATTCAACACTGCGCAACTCGCACTTTGTCGACACGGATCTTTTTGAATACCGTTTCGAGAACTGCGATATGGTTAATAACACCTTCACCAGCATGGATGCAGGATGCTCTCTCGATTTCGACTACAACATCCATCTTAGCGAAGTGTTTCTCGAGAGCTTAATTGGTGAAGTTGCCCTCATACCCGGGTTCCTGCTTGCCGCCTTCACAATCGAAAAAATCGGTCGGGTACGACTTATGGGTAAACCACAATTGTCCTGTTAAAATTTAGACTTTGAAAATAATCTTTTCACGTCAGTCGCGTGTTTTGTGACGTGCGGGCTCCTATCCATCGCCATTATTGGTGTGCATAAACCATGGGCTGTGATCGGATTCGAAGGAGCATTCAATTTCATTTTCGCCATTGGGTACAGCGCTCTTAATTTACTTACAACTGAGACGTACTCCACTCAACTGAGGTAAGAATCAATCAATTTTGATATTAAATCGTCATGTCCACTTTGACTATCCTTATATAATATAAAACAGAGCAACCGGATGGGGCTTACTAATATGCATTAGCCGGTGCAGTGGTTGGGGAGGTGTAGCTGCTTACTCCTCCATGTTAACGCCCATTAATGTTGGATTAACAATACCCGCCCTAACAACTGCTGGTATCTTGATTACTTCAGGCCTGCTTGCATTGGTTTTACCTGAAACTAAGGGAAATCTGCTAAAATAACCTCAGAGGTTATGTTGATATTATAGCGATTGCCCAATACTGTGTTCTAAAAAGGTTGTGTTTTTTATGAGTACTATCAATGAGCAACCTATTAAAAAATGCCGGACAGGAATTCGGCAATTCATATTTAATTAAAGAGACATAAAAGTCCATTTTGGAAGCAACATAAACTTTCGCATTGTTATGGCATGTCACAATTGTTTGATGAGTCCAATTGATGTTTTGCCCTAAAAAAATACCATTTCTCCGTATTTTTGCTCACCCACCATTTGGGTCTGCTCAATCTTATCCCCAAATAATACCATTTTAAGAAAACCGTAGAAGTAGGATAGCATTTCAAGACACCCCATTTTCGACACTTCATTTGCATTCCCAAATACATTTCAAGGTTGGTCTCTTTTTGCAATCCACTTCCTCGCAAATTCATCCATAAATTGTAAAGTAACTGGAATAAATGATGTCACAACTTTTCGCTCGCGGTGTGTACAAATTACCATACGATTTTAAGAGCTAGTCCAACTTTATTGACTTAACATGTCAAGTTTGCCTGGATTGCTTGTTCAGTCAAGACAATTTTATCAATTTTACAAAGGGGACAAAAAATAGACGATGTTGTTGTCTAACAACCCCTTCTTTCCCCTCCCCCCCAAAAAAAGAGTAAATGCGACCGTAACTCAAATTCTCTTGAAAAAATTTGGGCCGCAAGCATGACAGTCAATGGCAACCAAAAAACCCACGAAAAAATACGAGATACGGAACGCTGGGCATACCTTAACTGTTATCGGTTGACAAGGCGTCATATTTGTTGCCTAAGTTTAACTTCGGTCCACCTGCAGCCGCAGTACTTGTCACCTGGCTTGAATGGGAACGTGAATGACGTGCTTCAGCGAAGCCTCGAGTTTCTTCATCCAATCTATTATCAATAGAATATTCCAATTAAGTGTTAAGTTTTATACCGTTTAAAATCAAGTTACTGTCTCTTGGTCTTGGGCGCTTGCTGTTCAATAGCTATTGCGGTTGATAATGATGGAAAGTATTCCTCATTGCTAATATCCGGAGCTTCCTTCCCTTTTCGGCCAATTCGGATCCGTCCAACAGAACCAGATGCGGACGAACCTTGCGTCTTCTTTCCAGGTGGTACATACAAACCAGCTTTCACATTTGGTAACTCAGCGATCACTTCAGCCTCGTCTGGATAAGAACAGTTAAAGAAAGCTCCAGAAATGTCAATAACTGAAAAAATAAGAGGTATTACCAGGCTTGGTTGCAATGACTGGCTGGCTAGCGTCTAATTTCTTCCATGGACCAGACGATTCTTTCCTGGCTATTAGTTCTCCATCCTCGTCATACTGCTCCTCGTTATCTTCTCCTTCTTCACTGTCAGGGATTTGAAGTTGTTGAATCTTCAGGCCAGAATAGTCCTTTTCCTTTTCTTCCTCAAAATCTGCCCATTCCTCATCTTCAGCAGGTGAAACAACTTTCACAACTTTGGCGACCTCCTAAGGAAAATACACACAAAATAGCAGGATTGAACGATGTTCTGACAAAACTACAACATTCTTTGTCATCAAATAAAACGCTTGGGTCCTTGGGATATGAATTAGAGTAAGATATTATTAAAAAATGGCCAAAGTTAATGTATATTTACCTGAGCTACCGCTTCAATAACCACCTCTTCTTCTCCTTCAGTAGAAGTTGGCGCTTTGGTTTCCTTTTTGCTCTTTTCTTTTTTCTCGAGAACCTTAGCAGGTGCAGCAGGGGAGGCTGCAGTTATTAAGTCGGACGGCGTGAACTTCTTCGCCGACTTTGATTTCTTCTTGTCCTTTTTAGCAAAAAAGTCATCTAAATCCGCCATTTCTGACAACGCTAATTAATCACAGAACTTCCTACGGATGATTTCACAGCAGAATATGTTATCAAAAATTTCACGAGGCTGTCGTCAAGGCAGCCATGACGTTTTTCACTGCAGCCACCTACAACTCGTTTTACAAACTATATATTGCACGTACACCTAACCCTCGCTATGCGAGCAACCAGCAATCTTTTTCAATAGACGAGATTCTAATTCTCGTCTATCGCTTTTCCGATAGACGAGATGTACATTTTCAGTTCGTTTTTGTTTTTTCACGATACGAACACACTTTCGCTTCTATGAGTCCAGACCACTTCTTTCGCTATCTAATTTAAATTTTCTATGAATTGAATTGACGCTATTCAAGTTTATTTTTTTCTAGATGAATAGAGCTCGTGTACGAACGCGATGGACGGATGGAGGGAACGCGACATTTAACTTTTGACTCCTAAAGGGCGTAACTGTTACGCCGTACCAGCAAACTGGCTAATGTATGATTTGTATTAATACACGTAACACGCGCTTACGCAATGATTTCAAACAGCAGTTACACAAACTATAAGATAATAAGATAATTGCCAAGCGATTTACAGCAGATTGCGAAGAATGTTATGGGACTGAAGTAAAATTGCGGGGGAAGCACGAATAAGGAAAGCTAAACGTAATTCTTCACCCAATTTCAACTCGATAAGACCTAAACCACGAGAACGGATAAATTCATGCAAAGTTTGAGCGCGATTCAAATTAATCCAACGTTGAAAACCTTCTAAGCTATCGATATCTTGGCGTTCATACGGACCGAATAGTAAAAATTCGAGAGCGTTTTTGCAGGGCTCTAACCCTAAGTTCACTGGCAGTTGATCAACGACGTCGAAGCGACCCCTTAGTTTGTGCAAAAAAGTCGCAAAATTTGGACTTGAGTGGTTGATTTCGGAGTTTTGAACTGACTCATAATCCATTGCTCCGTAACTATACCATATGGCGCGATACTCGCCGGTTTTATCGGCGCTAAAACGAATGTGATCTGGATCCAAGTTCCTCCGTTCTTTTTCCGCCCATTCCCATAGATAAAGCACTTGTAACAAAGCTAATTCACACGCTTGACGACTAGGATTCGGTTGGATGTCTTCAAGTCTCACCAAGTTTAGGCGAGGAAAGACATCCACATAACCTGTGGTTAAAAAAACTGTTTAGAAGACAGAAATAAACAACATCACTATTTGTTTTACCAAATCCATGGCTCCGTATGTTTGCTGGCGCATAATCTTCAAACTGTGTTATTGGCCTAAAGAGGAAGTCAAATGGGGGCAGTTTCTCCTCTTTGCCTTCGGTGCATATACACAAAGAAACCGGTAAAGATTCATATACAGCTTCCACCCATATGTAGCTCTCCTCCTCAGCAACTACACGGATAGAATTAAAATCGCTCCATCGCAAACCGCTTTCTTTCAAGCTGGAGTACTGCGTTTCTGATGGATGGGATTTCGTATTCTAGAAAGCGAAACTATTACACAGAACTGTCTATATATGCTTACAACGTACTTGATCCAATACTTGCACCAATGCCATACGATTAGCTTCCGTAACAGCTCCGTATGAATCTTCCAAACTGGTCAATGACTTCGGCGAATCCTACATAGCGGATTTTTATTATTAAAAAAAGCAAAGGGAAATTGTATTGCAATCTTACTTCGTCTTTTTTAATTGGGGGTACGAAACTAACTAGTGTATGCCGATGGGGTCCTGGTCGCAATCTGGCCGACTTGGTTCTAGTCGAACCCGGAATAATGTATCCATCATGCGTGACGTGTTCTTTTTCCACTGGATTTCGCTCAGCTTTAGGGATCACCTGCTCGTAATTGTTTTCCTACATAAACCGTAATTGAGCAATTTTTCATGAAAGAAAGAAATCTCATATACTTTGATGTCACTCTGGATTCTCATGCTAGCAGAACGTTCAGGCTTCTTGGGAGTTAATCCATTGCGTACTTCACCCAAATTCGCATACACATTAGTTTTGGCAGGTAAGTTTGGAGGAGGCGGACGACTAGGTTTACAAGTTTCCAAGGAATAAACTCGAGGAGGCGGTGGTGGTTTAGGACGACCTGTGCAAATGGGGTCAGCCAGCATTATAACCTATAAACCGCTATAAATGTATTTATACCTGACGAATTTGTGCCTAGATCTCGCCATTGCAAGGAATTATCTGGAGATGTTTTGGATTCAAGTGAAAGTTCAGTAGTAATTAATCTGGACGAGCTGGTTTCACAGGAAGAGTCTGACGAAAAAGATTGGGAGCAGTCGAACGATACGGAGTTGGGATTCGGGTCGGTAGCATAGGTAATGAGGGGATGTTGGCCAGCTGCGATTTGTTTCATGTCAGTAACAACCTGTACACCACCGACGTGAAAGTCAAGAGGATGCAAAATGGTAGGACGAGTTTTGGGCACATGCGTCTTACTTTCTTCTTGGCTGTCGTTGGCGTTATTGCTACTATTGCCAAGTTTGAACCACCTTCGTAAAAAGAACTTATTGCCTTTCGCTTTAGCGTCTTTTTTGTCCTTGCCGTGCCAGTCAACCCGTGAAACTCGGCCGTTTGCACTATGTTCGTGAGTGCTGGTTTTGTTGCTGGACACGGGTGTTGAAGCGAAGAAACTATTGGCTTTTTGTTTGAGCATGGATTTAACGGACACGTGAGACTTGGAATTCGGCGTCACAGATCCGCTTGACAAATCTTCCTCCACTCTTGTTAAAGACAACGATCTGGGCTGGCGGTCGTCATTCATCGTCCAGTTATTATGAGAACAATCAGGAGCATAAGTTATGCTGTGAGGCGAAAGGACGGTGTCAAGAGAGACAGTAGATCCTACTTCCCTTTTACTGCCATTACTTCCTTGGAATGACGAATAGAGTCCCGTGACGCTTGGAGGTCTAAGGGGAATAGTGATACTGACTTCTTGAGCAGGAGTTTTTGAAAACTCTTTCTCATTGATCTTTTCTTGCGTCAACAGAGCTATTTCCGAGTTGATCTCCTTTGCGTTCGGTGTTGTTGATGAAAGAGGTCCCTCGTTTACGAAAGTTACTGCTTCTAAGAAAGACGACTCCGTCGTTTCGACAGCATCGTTAACTTCATTAGCATGATGTATTTCATTACTGTTGACATTGGCGTCTTCTTTTGGAGGTAAAGGAGCTTGTCGTTTCCCCGAGCTGGCTCGCGTTTGGATTCTATGGAATGCCAAAGATTCAGCTATGCTGGCGCGAGCGGACTCGAAGCTTAATTTCGATGAACTCACACTACTCGAGGTTGGGTCTGGAATGGTGTCCTTGCCATTGACATTTGACACTGGGGTAGTAAACTTGGAAGTAGATGGGACCGCCGTTGGGAGCTCACGCTCAGGCATCAATGGGCCTTCTTGTTTCGCTCTTATCACTGTGTGAAAATCTAATGTTGCTGAAGTTGGCTTAAACGAGGGTGACCTTGCGACCTTTTGGCGCTGAGGAGGCGTGGGAGCCGTTGGAGACAATGGTACAGCACTCGGAATCGGCGGAGCGGACTTTGTTTTCGTTAAAGGCAGAATGGAACGCTCTTGTGATGGATTTGGGGTAGTATCTAAAGCAAAAAGACTATCTAGTCTCTTTAAAGCGCTCTTCTCTTGGGATGGGACTTCCTCCTGAACTTGGATTACCGGAGTATCAAGTGGAGGTGGTGCAGGTGCGGCATTCTTTCCTCTACTGCAGAGAATTTGCACAGATTGGACTTTTTCTTCTTGTTTGATTCTTATCGGTTCAGGAGACGGCGATTTGCGAGCATGCTCTTGATGTTCTTCGAGTTCATCCATTTCTTGTGGAGAAGGTGAAGAAGGGGAATCAATTCCAGACTCTTGATCTGAATCGGCTGTTAAGTTTTCAGAGCGGTTTATTTTAATAAATATCTTGGGCTTTTCTTTCAAAATGGGTGGTTTCCGCGTGATTTTGGCTTTGGGACATTCTTCTTCCAAGACTTGCTGCAAAAAAGCGGATTTGGCAACTTCTAATGCTGGCGGTGGAGTGGTGGGCAGCGCTGGAGGTATTTCATCGGAAGTAATAACCGGCGGAATAGTTTCTTTTATGATTGCTGGCAGATCAGGTAATGCCGGGGAACTTGAACATTTGATTGGTGATGATGATAGTGTTGGCATGGTAGTCGTTATGTTAATCACTGTAGCTGGTACGAGCGTGGTGGTAGGTTTTGGGTTGAGCTGCTCTTTTTCTTTTGAGAGAACTGGGTTGTTGGCTCTATTGAAAATATCCGGCATTGAGTTTGGCTGGCCAAAGGGTCTAATCACGACTAAAGGGGTTTTGGGCCCAGTGTTAAGAGACTTGGATTCAGTCGACATTCCATGCGTCGTAAATGCTTTCACCGTCTCACCCAACAAGTTTCGGTTGGCCGAGTTAAAAACCGTGTTTTTACGCGTTACGTTCAGACACTCTTTCTCGATCTCGCTCAATGCGGACTCGTCTTCACTCTCATCCTGCACACTCGATGAAGAGACGGTCCAGTCTTCCATCTCAAAAGCGTCGTCCCCACCGAAACCAATAATTTCAATTTCTTCTGCCTTGAATACTACGTTTCGCTTGGTACGGACATGCACGGTGGTCAATGTCGTTTTGCGTAATATGCCTTTTCCCTTCACACACAAGACTGGTTCCGTGGACATAGTTACGGATGGTTTAACATCCCAATGGCGAAGATATGTAGTCTGTTGATAGGTATTCGAGCCCAAATCATCTTCTGTATCATTACCTTCCGCGATATTACCTTGCCCGTGTTCTGCCTTGGATTTAAAACAGTTGCTACACAAATCCTTACGCCAGGCATTCTCACTAAAACTTTGGCAAAGTGACGGCATTTTCGTTCTTTGTCGAACTATTTCCCTGGCAAAGTCTTGGTATCATAAAAGTAAATTAAAACCAGGTGGCAGGCTGCACTCTAAATGTTGAACTAAGGGTATTCAAATAACTTACACCTGTCTTCCAAGATCCAAGACATAAATGTTTAGCCTCCTAAACGCTTACTCCATGGCTTGTGTTCCCTTCACTCCATAACTGGGATGCGTAACTGCGTAAAAGAGCGTTTTAGCTCAGCGCAAAGTCAAGAGATTCAAGCACAGCTACGGTGCTACAAGAGATTCAAGCACGGTCCACGGTTTGTTCCGCTATTCACATGGAGCGATAATGAGTGGGTCAGAGACGTGCGCCGGACCTTCGATAACGATATCCGGTTATTCGCAACACTGGGCACACTTAGACTTAAAGTTGGGCTAAACAGCTGATAAGGTAATACTATTTACTGGTAGTCGACACAACATAGGAGCTGTAGCTTCGAAGCAAAACACTCGAATAACCGGCAGTTACTTGTTATGTTGTTGGCGTTGCAGTAGAGAGAGAGAACCAGGTTGGGTTATGGCTCAAGGCTATGAAGACCTTCCCTTGTGGCCTTTTTGCTAGATATCTTTACCACCTCATGGTTCGTATTGAGGTTGTGCTCCCGTCTACCTGTACTACCTGCATATGCACAAAACGAATCCTCTTAGTACGGGTTCCGCGTGCCCATCTTGGCCAGTTTTAGTTGGCAACCTACTAAGAATTTCCCTTGTTACTTCAACACTCAAGAATGTTTTAAAAAAACACGCCAGTAGCTCCAAAATCGTCACTTTGTCAGAAAGCTTTAACCATATGAAATCGATTAATGCAGGGACAAAAACGTCAGCTTCTAAATTCAAAACATGGTTTTGCATAAACGTAGCGTGATAAGGCCCGGAACATCGCAATAGCTGCGTTGGGAGGTCAACCCAGAGTCGGAAGGCTAAACTGGAAGACTTCTCAACGCATAATCATAAAACAAACGGCTGGGAACTGAGAACGACCCTTCTAGGGCTAAAAGCGTTAGAAAATGACGTCAGGCGACCTTTCTTCCTTTTCTAACCGGTTTCCCACAAGGATTATTTACATAAACGAAAAAAAATCTAGGGTAGGCGAGTGCGACTGTTCATTCAGCAGGAAATTATTAGCCAGTTTTTTCTTTCTTTTTTATACCGATAAGCCCTGTTCGGTAGAAAACCCTAACTATTGCTCAAAGATTGGTACACGTGATGTAAGCTTAGGCTAAACCTGTTCTTCAACTCTACTTTTCGGACGACATACCAGCAAGCTTGAGAACTTGCCGGCTTTTAGCCGATGCGAACGCCTGACGGCGAAGAGGGCGAGCGGAAGTGGGTCATTATCTATTACATATTATGTGAAGACCTGTTTTTCTAAAATCGCGACACACGATTAAACTGGTACTTGCACTTCTAGGCACTTATTGGCAATTTGCGAAAAAAACTCATCCAGGGTTTCCCACGTTTCCAATTTTACATTTTCAAAAATGCATTTAGGTGGGAGAGACACATAAAAGCGGGTATTAGAATAAAGGTTTTTCACCTGGCCTGCGGTTATGGGTCACGCATACCATAACGTCTAAAGGCCGCTTGTATAGGATGCGACTTTTGAGGAGTAAACATGAGGGCGACATTGTCGCTATTAAGATGTAGAGTATTCGGCCTTTAGCAATATGCTATGTGGAGCGGTAGTATAGTCAATGACCAGCGCAACTTATAATCTGTGCAACCAAGTGCTTGGCGCTAACGTATCCTTCGTGTAAGAACCCATCCTATAGTATCCATTAATGATAAGACGAAGCAATTGCTTTCTGGGTAGCTTGGTAAAAGGATACTAACAATGTGGGAAAATTCAACACGCGAAAGTGTGAAATTGCTTGGGCTGTGAAGGTCATGCTTTTGGTACAATGGAGGGCATTGTACCATGAAAAACTCACGTTACAGGCATATGAATGCCTTGATTATAGCTATAAGGCTATAGCGTGGTCATCCAGGACATAAAAGTGTGAGTTTAAAAAAAAAAAGAAGACAAAGTTCGAGGTAAGACAATGCGGATATATTGCAGGGAACTTGATGCTCATGTCCGATCAAGCATAGACAAAGGAACCCAATCAACTTTACTGGAAACAAAATGCACGGAAGGTACCACCACGTGTTCGTTGCATGTGCATTTAACAGGTGAAACAAAATCAAACGAACCAAGACGGGAACTGCAAGACGGATTAGGGCACTTCAGCTTCCCTTTCGTCCACCCGGACTAAGAAATGAATTAAAACGTAAATAAGCAACATGATTTTACGTTTTGGTCATTTTGGGCTACCTCTTGAACAAGGGAATCAATCCATGACGGTAGGCAATCTTCTTTCAAGTAAAATAGGTTTTTCTCGCTGCACGAGTTTATTTGTGTTGACAAATCATTAGTACCATGACTATTTACAACAGTTTCAAGCGGAACTTCCAATAAAATGTATCGGCACGCACGGCACTTCATCGGCTTGTTTTCCATGTTTACAGTTTAGAATTGTTGTTTATTTTTGCCTTGCAGTTTTAACGTGAATCCTTCGCCATCTATCGGTGAATGTAAAACACCGCAATTTATGAATAAGTTTTTACCACCAGGTTATCTGGCGACTGAAAGATTTTCTCCCCCGGCAAATTAATATTAGGAGACGTTACTCTCTGTGAACCTTTTCACGAATTGCTGTAAGCAGAGTACGTCACCATAGCCATCTCCTACTGTCATGTCAATAAAGCAGTCTATGTTATGTACGTTTTCTAAATTATAAACAACAGTACGTTAGATCACTTCAGGTTTGATAAATTGACTACCTGGGGTAAAAATTGGCGGGTATGTCGGGGGTTCTTTTATCCAGTTATCATCGGCTTTCATATGTCTCCTATCTGATGCAAAAGTTTGGAGATACAGTTTTGCGGGGATTACCCGGAAAAATCTAGCAATGTAATGCGATTTTTTTAAAGATTTCTACTTCACATGGAACCTTTACCTATTATATTGTGGAAGAATATGCTCGTCATTTCGGATGGTTTCTTGGACGTATCGAGAAAAAATTTCTGGAAATAAAAGTCTCGAATCTAGGTCATAAACCATGCACGAAGACTCTGCACCTTTTACTATGAATATTACATGGTAATCCTAAATAAAAAAATCAATATTTCCTTATGTGTAAGATTTCTAGAGTACCCATATAACTATGCCATCGTCATCTTTACCCGCCTTTTGATTCCATAGCGGCACAGCTCGTATCGGGTTAGAGATAAATACAGCAAAGCAATCCGTCAGAAGCTCGGGACATTCAATTTCGATTTTTCGACAGAGCTGCCATACGTTTTCCTCACTACACGAAGTACTGGTGATCGATTTTTTTTTGTTTTAAAAAGGTTAACGCTTAACTTACCAGAAGCATGCAGTGTAGATGCAGTCTATGGCAGCCGGTACGCCCACCATTTTAAATTGCCGCCACTGGCGCCCAAAGCCTGATTGGCTATAATGAGATTTTGGGCGGGTTTACGTACGTGTTTACATGTACGGTACTTTGTTTAATATCAAGGAACAGCAGAGCGGAGCTCTCACCACTCACATTGATTTCCTAGTTGGAATAAGAAATTGAGGTAAGTTGCAATAAGTAATATTATCCTGGTTAGCTTTACGCAAAAAAAGTAATGAACCCAACATGCATCAAACGAGTTGAGAATGCTGTAGTTTAATCGATACTATTTTATTTGGCGCCAGATATGAATCCGGGATCTACCATTGTCCAATATGTTGTTATTCGTGCAGACCTAAAAACGGCACTTAACTGGCCGACGGGTGCTCTAATTGCCCAAGCTTGTCACGCATGTACGGCAGTAACTCACCTGTTTTATAACGAGCCAAATACGCAAGCATACTTGGCCGATCTAGACCGCATGCATAAAGTCGTTCTCGAGGTACATTCTTTGATTTGACCGCTACTATATTCAGCAATGTAATTGTCTATCTATGGTAGGCACCGGATGAAAATAGTTTACGGAAACTTGAAGAGAAATTAATAGAAGGGAAAATTGATCATAAGCTGTGGATTGAGCAGCCCGAAAATATTCCCACTTGCTTGGTCACTAAACCTTATCCTAAATCAGAAGTGCAAACATATTTAAAAAAGTTTAAACTGTGCAAAATTTAGGAGGTGATTCGGAAATGCATTTAATCGAGTAATACAGACGATTGCCGCAGAAACAAATTGCCCAAAATTGAATGATTTTAGAAACTTGCTAACACTTCGAAGTGATACTCAAGGGAAGGTGGGTTATCTTCAAAATGAACAACACGATGAACCACTACTTGGTGTTTCTCCAACATCGTATGAAACAACTTCTCTTCCTTGCCAATCCATGGTCGTAGATCATCTCGAATTTGATACGGCGTCACATGGATATGGATCTCAATCACTGTTTAAAAGTTTCAGAAAAATGTGTCAATTAGAGCTCCATTACAATCGCCATGCAAGTTACGTTACTTTTTGCCGCTAACGATTCTAAAATAGGTTTGGAAATCACCCACGTGTTCCCTCCTCCGGAATGACCGCCATCCAGCCAATACATACTACTAATCTTTTTAATTACATCTGGAGGTTCTGCATCAGGCACCAACACGTGATAATGGTGGAATTCGTGCAAAAACTGATTCAACACCACGCAGCCCTTCGAAAAACCCACAAGTTTGACATCATTTTTCAGTTTCAATTGGACCGACATTTCCAAGTGTGTCAAGAGGGAATCCAAATGCGCTAACGCATTGAAATTCCACTTATGCTTCGGAACACCAAATTTGTTACATTCCACAAAATTCGAATAGCAACTGTATGTCAGCAGCTCCATTCTAAAAATAAGCACATCAGTACTTGATGACGTACTAGTACATCTTATTCGTTTTGTAAAACTACCTATGGGGGCAGATAATCACAATGGTCGACGATGGAAATTTTTTTTCTAAAATACCGGCCGTTGCCTCTAAATTCCATTTAACATAGCGTCCATTGTCCCGATGACTGAGCATGACTTCTGGCAAATTCTAAGAAAAAGAAAGAGGAATTTGGGGCCATGTCCCTTGTCTCGTAATATCGCCAATTTACTATTGCACTAACCATTTACCTGAATATCTCCACCAAAATAAACTACGACTGATGAAGGATTCGATGAACCTGAAATCAAGATATCATTAACTCGTCCTTCGTAGCCTTCAACTTTTAGCATTCGTCGAACATCCAGTGTTTCCGTACCGGAACTTGCCATCATGCCTGATGAGAGCAAATCGCGCTGTGCAAAGTTTTAAACCCAATTGCAAAATGTCAAGTAACACTTAAATGTCGTTCCCCGCCTGAAGCTTTTGTTTCGCGACGAAATAGAATGTGGAAACAATACGGACGTTTTCGCGCAAATAGCTCTCAGCTGCCTCAAATGTCAATCAGAAGAACACAACGCAGACCAGAAAACAGGAGGGGAAACGTCCCTCCCTAACAGGACCGCTTGTCGAAAATAGTCGAATGTTTTGGACACGAGCCCAGACTCACCACTATTTCACTTGCACACCCCAATAGTCAGGTTTTTTCACTGTCAGGTTGGGTGTAAAGTGTAGCGAACAATTAATGAACCGCAACATTCACAGAGACTCGCAAATCAACATATTGGGGTAACGAATAAGAAAAAACCTACAAGCTAACGTTGGATGACATGTAGTTCACGAAAATTTGCTAACCTCTATGCTTCGCTGGACAAAGTAAATGCGGAAATTAGAAAGACGCATGTGATTACGTATACGACGGTCACATTCACGGGAAACGTTGCCTTTCAGCCATTAAGAACGCATTCGGGCACCAACGTCTTGTAACTTTTCCAGTAGGTCAGCTTTTAGTTCTCTGAGGCGTAATAACACTTCTTCTTTCATCAAGTTATAGCACATAGCAATCACTCCCATCCCTACTAACAGGTAAACGAAGTTGATGATCAATTTAGTCTGACTGCCAGCTGCTTGGGCGTTCGCTCCTGGTACAAAGTCGCCAATTCCGATTTTGCACAAACTTGTCACACAAAAGTAACAGGCATCCAAGTAGTCCCAGTGTTCCCATTCAGCAAACATAATAGTTCCAGTCAACAAGTAGATGAACATGACCCATAGACATGCTGTCGACGGGACAATTATAGGCTCTCCCGACTCGGAACTACTCGAACTGCTGCCGGACGCTTTAGGGACATTAGCTTCCAGACGATCCAGTGCTTTGCTCGTCTCTGTTACCACCAACGGTGCTTTGCTTTGAAGAAAAATGAACAATACAAAGTCGAATATATGACACGGATTGTAAAAAAACCCGATATCCCGACATGCTTATACAAAACTGCTATATCGAACCTTCTGTCAGCAGCACACCGGACGATTTTACAATAAATCCATTTAAACGTCTGGGCCAAGACCTTGCCCATGTTCATGAAATATAGAACGTAGACTGGTATTCCAAATACCGCATATAACATGGTGGCGATCTTTCCCCATTCGGTTCTTGGCACCAAATGACCAAAACCGATCATCGTGAACACAGAAAGTGAGAACATGAGAGCAGCAGGAAACGTCCACCTTGAAAAAGCGAAACAAAAACGCATAGCAAAGTTGACGAATTTGACTAGCTAATGAAAGGAAACTTTTTTTTTTTTTTTACTTTTCCGCAATAGTTTTGCCATCATAACCCGATTTGACCGCCAATGCCACTTCTTCTTGGTAATCCCGTAACATCTGCATAACATTGCTACGCCACTTCTCTTGGTGCAAAACGTTATAATGATCCGTAACGTTCCACAACCGCGTAACGCAATCCACGCGCAAATGGTGAATACTGGATATTATCTGATTTTCTTCATCGCCTTCGATGCTCATAAACGCAAAAGCTCCCATAATAGCATAGCTTATAACTAAACCTCCAACACCCACTTGCGTGAACATAAAAGCTACTACTTGTCGACAACAATCTTTCAACTTTTCGCGTGGGTTCGTACCCGAAGAGGACGATCCACGGCTCCTAACGGAGCCGCGGACGGATCTCTTGCGATCAAGAGCCATGGCTACAGGATACGCGAACGAAATCCATGAATTAAATTAATTTCAAAAATAGGAAAGACACGCTAAATGAGGCTATAATCTGGGCTAAAGGCCAAGTTCGTGAAGGATTCTCACTCGCTTACGACAAATAATTCTAGCAGTACCACAAGCACCCAAAAACGTGAAACGATAACAAAAGCTGTTGGCGCGAATGTCGTACCCGGATTACAATACTGTCTTCGCTAGTCAATAGAGGCTAAATAAGCAAACCTTCGGAAGAGTTCAGCTGGCTCTTACTGGGAGACAAGAGTCTACTACACGAGACACACCTCAGCTTCCCGCGTTTGGTGCTTTAAAAATAACCTGGAACGTAGAGACTCCCAAGACCCAAGAGAAATCAAGAAAAAGAAAAACACAAACGGAGAAAGGATACAGACTTCAGACCTGTCAACTGGCAAACATCCAAAGTTGCCCCTTTCCCCCTTCCTAACTGGCTCGCAATAACAGAAGGTTGGATATGCATTCAAACTGATTTATGCCATAAGGGTAAAGGCTGTCGTAATAACTTTTACGACTCGGGAAGATGGACAAATAACTTACCCAGAGAAAGCGTGATTTATTAAGAAAAAAACTGGCCGGATAAACAGGTGAAAGTAATTACGGAGAAAACAGGACTTTATTGAAGGGCATTCCGTACACAATTTATTGTTCCATCTTGGTGCCTTGCTTCTCAATTTCGGCCCTACAAAGTGAAATAATTAACGAAAACTCAAAATAGCGGTGCTGGCAGCACGCACCTCAACTGAATACTGAAGTCGTCTTCCACGTTGTCATCATCCCAATTATCTTCCCAAACGTTTACATCGTCAGCATCTTCCTCTTTACCAGGCCAATCTAAAAGAAATTCTTACTATAAGACGGGAAAGCAATGAAACCACTCAAATAAACATGTTAGCTTTACTTAAGCTTAGTAAAATAACTTATAGCGTTATTTATTAACATACTGAACCAATTCCAACTTATTTATTAAACTAAGTCAATCCTGATTTTTTTTAAAAGAATCAAACATTATCAAATATAAAAAATCAAATGTTAATTACATAACTTAACTTTCATATGCTAACTTCGCGTAAAATTCGTTTTGAAGTAAACATGACACCTCAAAAAGAGTAAAAAAGGGAAAAAAATAAGGAAAGAAGAAAAAACGGAAATAGACCACATGTCCAAGTCTACGGCAATGCAATGTTGTAGCCAAAGAGGAATTATTCACCCTTTTGTGGTTAGCTAATTCAATCGAACAATTACAATCTCCGCGTTTACGCTGGTGTCATTCATAATAGCGTATAAGTGGTTTATTCCCCTGACGCTAGTTCGCGTTGTTGTAATACATTTTACGTAACAGTTTTAAGTCAGTATGTTGTGGCAACGACGCAAAGATTTCGAGATTTAGCACAGTCATACCTTCTGCAGGAAATTCTTCAAATTCGTCGTCTTCTTCCAAAAGGCCTAAGTCAATTTTTGGTTTATTATCCTTGTTTTCTTTATCTGCCATGTCACAAGTTTTAATCAAACTGACAGGTAAACAGTTGAAGCAATAGTTAACGAATATTTTCCAACGTTGCCATATCCAGTATTAGTTTTCAATAGCTTTGACTTTAGTTTATTAAGACGGAATTTTTGCTCTTCTTTGTAGATTATTGCTGTTCAAGCGTAAAAATTATTAATTCTATTTCCTATCACCTTTTTCAAATATCAGTTGAAACAGTTGAGGTGATTTTTTCTGAGCAATTAAGTACGATAAAGCGGGTATTTTGAATTCGCTGCTGGAATCAGCTATTTCCATGAAGAAGTAGAAGAAGTAAACTCACGGACAGTACTACCCTCGTTGTGCTGTAGTAGCGTAACTAAATCTTTGATCGATTAGATGCCCACAAATTGAACGCTGCACTTACAAGCGTGTAGTTATTTTTAGAAGATGAGTATGGCTTTTTTCTCCAATAATAATTAAAAAAGTAAAAGAAGCATCGTAATGTCTTTGCTTTCTGATTTAACAAATCCTACGGCGTATGACTTTTTCTATAAGAAAAGCACGACCTTTTGCAAAACGAACAAGGTTAACATTAGTAATTTAATAGCCCACAATCTATTGGTTAACCAATCCAACAGCAAAAAAATAGTAACACCAAAAATTATGTTCAAAAGCAACATAAAGAATCTGACCACCCATAAACACTAAACAATTTGAAAAGAAAATATCCGCTACCAGATAGATCTTTGTATCGCCAAGGCACACAACTTGCCGTCCAAGAGGAAATCATGCAAATCACAGGGATAACTGGGATTCCTAAAGTCAAGGTTGAAATATAAATCATTTTTATTTCAGATTGAGCTCTGATTCGGACCCGCTTTCCCCTCCACGAACTAATTTGGCTTTTCTTAATCGCACACCTTCCTCAGACAAATTACTTGGCTCTTGATCAAATTTTGTTTCTTGAGAACTCTCTTCAATGCTGTTTGTGTTTTCCTCCTTGTCGCTCTCTTCGCTTTCACTAAGGGAAGACTTCCTAGCAGAATCCTGCTCCACTGTTGGCCTATCCTGTGTATCTGGTGGAGTAGGAACAGGCATAGGTATCGGTAAAGGCGGAGCATGAGGACGCTGTTTTCTTGGCGGATTGAACTGGTAACAGTAGCAACAATTGAAGGCTAGAAAAGAGAACGTGCTTCGGTAAAAATTAGCGTTAGATTACAAACGAAGTCTTACCTATGTATTCGAATTCTTCGCGCAGAGCCATACCGTTGTGGCCCGCACAATGCCTACAGAGAAGGGCATATCTCTGTGAAGGTCCATCGCCAACCAAGTAATCTAGTAAACGATCCACGACTCCCCGATTTGGAGGTAAAATGGGTCGCGGTAAGGGGCCACGACGAACAAGCATAGGCGGTCCGGGTCGTCCAGGTGTTGGAGGTACGGGACCCATTGGACGAGGGGTATTAGGTACAGGATGACGAGATTGCTGAGAAGCTGCTGGCTTTCCTTCTTGAGGATGCATGCCTTGAGCAGGCCGAACAAAACCCTGACCAGTGGGAGCAACAGGTTTAGGGGTAGACACCATGTGCTGAAAGGACTGTGGATGAGTAGCGAAGCTTGCTTTCATTTTCTCCGCGCCAAATCTATCCAAGATTTCTTTGGCAACCTTATAAGTCTCAGTGTCCATAACTTTTTCCAAAATAGTGGACTTTTCTTTCCTAAGATCTTCTAAGCGTTTGGCTTTTCGCGTCAGTGTTTTCTTGCAATGATAAGCTAGCACCTTTCTCAAACTCCATACCCTAGGAAACAGTACAAACGAATTTTGAAAGGGTTACCGACAAATTTGAAAGGCTTACAGTACGGCGAAAATCAGAAGCGCCAATAAGTAGTAGAAAGAATGGCGTTGCGTGCTTGGGACAAATAGGAAAACAGCGACAGCGATCGTGAACACGATCGTTGAGTACAAAAATATGCGGCGAAGTGCGCGTTTTTGCCATTCTTCTGTATTCTGCGTGTAGGCTTGAATTGACTCGATTTCATCTTCAATTTTTTCCAATACTTCTTTGGTAGACGTTTTTTCCTGTAACAAGCCCGTAAGATTAAAATATAAAATATAAGAAACTGTCCGTACGGTACATAAAACGCATGTGTCTTACTTTGCGGAAACGGGAAATTAGTCCCCCCATGTCTCTGATAAGCTGTTTTCGCTAATCACTAAGAAACGAATTTGGAGATACGATTTCCGTGTTGCCAAATTGGCATTCGATCAAGTTACTGAAACGAGAGATACAGACAGTATCGTGAATTTTTTAAACTAACAATAATGAATAATTCAAGCTACATCATGTAGCAAATACATTTTCTTATTTCTGCATATAATAAAATACATTTTAACAAAAAAACCTAATGTGAGAAATACATACCAGAGTACACATTAATAAGTGGCATAGTTTCAACCCTAAAAATAAAACGAAACCTGGAACAGGCACAGGCACAGCCGCTTCCCGCTGCCAAAAACGTCCCGCATCGACTATAGAAAAACCAAAACAAGAACGCACCAAAGTGACACCTATGTCCTGTATGCGTCACATTATACCGCCAAAGTTTAAAACGACAGGATCTTACTTTTTCCATGCATGTATTTTGACTTATAAGATTGTAAGCTAATAGCATTTCCATACAAAAAACTAATAGTTTTAATTTAAGAATCTTTTCTTTGTTCACGGGGGCTATACGTTGCATATTTGGGAGAGAACTGATCGGGGCACTTCATATACTCGCCGTCATCTTCGTCTCGTAAATGCTCAGATCCAAAAAGGCATTCTTCGTAACGTGGAGGAGCTTTAGAAATTGATAATTATAACAAATATTTGGCATTAGCTCTAATAAAATCTTACGCAGACCAGGACAATTAGGTACAGCTGCTGAAAAATGTACATCAAATAAGTCGCTCCCTCGTACTTCGCTACCGGCAGCAGCTTGGTAATTTGGTAAATTGCTTGCTGGACTGGATTCAACAGCAGTTTTTGCGGGCAAAGGCATGCAAGCATTATCGCAACCACCATGAGATATATCGTAGCGATGGTACAAACTGAACCGCTGGGGATATGGTATTGTTCCGATTTTTAAATTTAACGACATTTCCATAGAACTCGAAAATAATGCATCTGATTTCACCGTAAACTATGAAAGAATGCATTTCTTTAAATAATAGAAAATTAACGCAAAAGCTAACCAATAAGACGTGCGTAGTGTCAATAATATCACAGAAGGGCAAACCCGTTGGTGCGGTCGGCGGCACGACAAATGCTTGTGTATCCCAAGCTTTATCGTTTAGTGGTTCCACGTCACCAATGTCCGCTTTCATAAGGCATCGCTTTTCTTCAGTTTTTTCCTTCTTAACTTTGTAAGTGATTGTCTTTAGGGAAGAACCAACTATCAAATTAAGCTATACATTCCCAGCTACAGATCTTACCTCAATTAATTTCATTTTGATTTGCAGTCGTGCATTGATCTTGTTACTAGCCATGACGAAGAAATCCAACACATCCCCGGGCACATACCCACTTCGACGTAAGACTACTTCTACTCTAGCAATACCAGAACGGCAAAATAAACAGCAGGCGTGTGTATGGTCAGTAAGGGTAACGGGAACCTGCAAGGCAAAGTGGAGCGAAGAGTTAATCTTTTCAGCAATTCTAAAGAATATTTGATTTTTTGTACCAATAAATGGGGGTGGCTGTCCAGCTTAACTATAGAATTGACAGTAAACAAGGTTTTTGCTCCAGAACTAAAATGCCAAGGGCGATCCATTTTGGCTTTTACCATATATCGAATATTTCCATATTTTCCCTCGAAAGAAGAGGGTAATCCATCCGGGAGAGTAAACTCGAAAGAAAAGCTGTAATGGCCATCTCCTAGTTCAAACCGCTCTCCATTTTCTAGTACGTACACGTTAATATAGTCCCAGTTGTAACTTATTCCGATGGAAAAATTCGTACCTTTGCCTTTAATAATACGATACAAGTGAAAATATGGTACAGTAGTAGAATGAATTGTGCTGTCATTGTCAGTGCCACTTTCTGACCAATAAACTTTACCATCCCCTTTGCAAAATACGATGATACCTGCAAAATATCTAGTTTAGAGAAACAGATGCAAGCAACAGGAAGTCTTACTTCGAAAATTAGTTCGCTTGTCGAGCCAAATATTTAAATTCCCGGTCACGACAGCTCCCGGGAAATACACTCCTTGTGAATTATCTAAGCAGAGCTCAAACTTCTGAACACCCATATCTGATTTGGTTCACTTCTATATGAACACTAATCATCTAAGCGAAGCCAAACCATTGGCCAAAGAGAACGCACGCCGCGTAGTTTATGTGAGGGTTGATAAGGGAATTACCACGAAACGCGGAAAAAAGTCGAACTTACGTCATTTGCTTTTTCACGATTTGTTTCCGTTATGATGCAACAGTATTTGCCGTATCGTTTGGTAGAAGAAACCTAGGAGCTTGTGAGGTCAGTTTTCACAATATAGCACATATAATAGTGTAATTCAGACAGACCTACAAGAGGAAATCACAAACCACATAACAGGATGACAACAAGTACATGTTCGTCTTGGTTAAAATCAAATATCCGTCTAGAAGGCACAGGTAAGCAAACGTGCACAAAAACACATATAGACTTTATCTTAAGCTTCTACTTGTTAGACGTACGGGCTTTTACTGAGTTGACCAGCCCGGAATAATATTACTACTTATTCGACAGTTTTAGGTTTTTCGAGGTGATACGAAGCATATCGAGGAACAAAACCTATAGGCCCTGGTGGAAGATGAGAATCAGAATCATCTCGGAAGTCTTGTGTTCCGTAGGCACTTTCTTCGTATCTTGGTGGCGCTATAAAGAATACGTAGCTAGAACTAATACACAGATACGAATTACATTGAAGTCAGGATACTTACGCATATCAGGATAGCTTGGAAAGTTTGAGACAAATGGTGCAACAAACCCACCACCTCCTACAACATTATTATACGAGGGTGGGTTATCGGGTATGTAGACAGCAGGAGCATAGGGTGCCACAGGGCCAACAGGATCGAAGTACGGTACAGGCGGAGCAGTTGGCTTTTCGTAAAGATCAAAACGCTGTGAATAAGGGATTGTACCAATCTTCATTGTGAATGGTAACTCCATGTCGAACGAAAACATACCAGGGTTCACTTCGAACTGAAATCGACGGTATGTATAAGAGCATAATCCACATAAAGAGAAACTAGTTACCTCCAAAATATGGCCTACATCAATAATATCACAATGCGGCAAGCCTGTAGGGGGCATAGGCGGCAAAACTAAGCCTTCGTGATCCCAAACTTTCACACACGAAGGTTCAATACTTTTCTCGCACGCATCAAGTAAATTACGAGATTCAACTTTATGTCGGCCTTCCGCTTTATAGGTTATATTCTTTAGAACAAAATAAATGAAATAAAGTCGCTTTAATTCTGTTACAGCTGCGATTGCTTTTAATTACCTCCACAACCCGCATCTTAACGTGTACGGTATTATTGCTTTTGTTGTCCACCGTCGCATTAAATTCTACATATTCTCCAGGCACGTACCCAGACCGAGCTATTGATACACTAGCTGTTATTCTTCCCGAACGACAACAAAGACAACAGACACGTTTGTGATCAGACTTTTGTTCCGGTTTCTAAGAGCAAGTCCGCAATGATTAAAATAAGTTAACCTGACTAGTGTTCAAACAGTTACTAAATATTCAGGATGGGCGTTAAGATCCACTATTGAGTTCAATGTGAACATGATCTTAGTTTCGTCATCACTACGCCACGGTCGGTCTATTTTGGCTTTTACGAAGTAGCGCACGTTTCCGTGTTTTCCTTCAAAAGACGACGGCAGCCCATGGTTAGGGAGTAACATTTCAAAGCGATAATGATGCTGCCCGGCTGGCAACTCATACGTCTGATCTCCGTCTAAAACAAAAGCATTTGCCTATACTGAGAAACATTCTAATTACCTAAGTGTATTGCTTACCAGCACTTCCGTGCACAACCTGTTTTAGGTCAATATAGCTCTGGCTTGAAGTGTAATAAATAGTTTCTGTGCGACGAGAGTCGCCCGAGCCTGTCTCCCTTGTTTCGGACCATTTCACATCACCTTTTCCCTTACAATAGACCGCAATTTCTAGAAAACATTTCAATAAGAATAGTTCCTTCGATTGACTTTTAAAGCTTACTTCTAAAACTTCTCGGATTGTCCAACCAGACATGTAAAGAACCCGCCACCATTGCTCCGGGAAAATAAGCACCATAAGGATTATCAAGAACAACTTCAAATTTTTGCGGTCCCATGTTTGTTTTGCTTTAAAAATCCCGCTGTCTGGTTTTGCAAAGCGTGCTCCCGCCCCCTTGGAAAGTACCGTTTTATAGCTTTGTAATCCGCAAAGGAGATATGGAAACTATGGATACCAGCCTACCTGCCTCAACTTCTCAGCATTTTCAGGTAAGTAGAGTACTATCTTACATCAATTCTAGTTTTCGAGTCAATCTCACAATATTGATCTGGTATTTTCTGTTTTCGGAAAATATCCAGACCACCGTCACTGATACGGCCGACGGCCACCAGAGAGCGCAAGTAACAGCAGTGGCTCCTAATTCAATTTCCTTTCCATTTCCATAGGTCGGGGATAGCTTGAAAGAATGGAGGAAATATGAAAAAGTACATCTCGTAATGGGTAATGAAGCTTGTGATTTGGACTCTGCAGTATCCGCGTTCGTATACGCTCGATTCCTAGCCTCAAAAGTGGATGACTCGGATGTATTAGTTTGTCCCGTACTCAATACCACAAGAGACGAATTGAAATTAAAAACCGAAGTCGAGTTTCTGTTCCGCAAGACCGGGTTTTCACTTACGGATTTCCCGACAAGGTCAATAAGGAAAAACGTGTACAAATAATAAGATTCATTTTCCGCATTATAGGGATCAGTGTCCGATTGATGAAATGTTTTTATCCGGCAAATTGGAACTTACTCTAGTTGATCATAATGTGCTCTCTCATAAGGACGCAGAGCTAGAAGTCAGTGTCGTCGAAATCATCGATCACCACACTCTAGACCGAACCAAAGAAGCTCATGTGGACCTAACGGTAGAACCCGTGGGGTCTTGTTGTACTTTGATCACGGAAAAAATCCTCAAAGAAACCGAGAACTTTATCACCTCGCAACTAGCAGCTCTGCTTCATGGTATATTGCAAAAGAAACGCCTTTCCGAAGAAAACCTTAATTGAATTGTAGAATAGGAACAATTCTTTTGGACACTGTCAACTTATCGGAGACGGCCAAACGTGCGACGCCCAAAGATAAGGCTATGGTTGATTACTTGGAGAAGTTTCTCGACCAACCAGACCGTGAAACTATTTTTAACGCAATTCTTGAAGCCAAGGTAGACGTTAGTTCGCTCACTTGGCAAGATTTACTGCGTCGAGATGTCAAGATTATAAAAAATGAAAGGAACCAGATAGCCATAGCTTCCGTTCCCATGCTAGTTCAAGTAAACAAAACGTTGCCATTTGAAGACCCTTGGTAATAATAACATACTCCCATAGGATTACCTTAATAGATACCAAGAAGTAAATGATGACGAATTTTACAATTACTGCCAGAAGTTTGGTTATTCTGCGTTGGTTATCATGGGCATAGACATTGCTGGTTCTGCAGTAAAGCGTGACTTGGCCGTTTTCTCTCGAGACGTCGGATTAGCGCACCAGGTAAGCGCTATGGGGATATCGAATTGCAATTGAACACCGCATTTTTAGATCAGCGAAGCGCTCCAGCAAAGCAACACGCCGTCCTTGGAACTCAAGGCTTTCAATCAATGTATGAATCGATCAATTCAGTTTCTAACCCACTACGAACAGCAGAATTATGCAGCATCCAGGAAAGTCGTACTTCCCCTGCTGAACTACTTTCTCAAGAAAAAAGTGTAGCGAACACTATTGTCCACACTCCCTTTCAAGTATAACACCAAAATAGGCTTTCTTTTTTACATTTATCCGTCAAGTCCTGTTCTTCACGGTTCCAATATTTGAGATCACATTGACTGCATGGAGGGAAAAGGATAACAGGATGCAAGGTTAATACAAAAATCAAGAAAAGGGATGTTTCCATAAAAAAGTCTAAACATCACTTCAAGGATATCTTGCATAATAAAATCATGTACACTTACATTTACAAAACACTTACAATTTAGTATGCTTAATCTGCTCCGTCCAATAATTAGGAATAGTCATAGCTTCTAAGCTATTTAAAAAGGAATCGTTATCCAGACTGTACATTTCCTCTGAGCTATCCTATAAACCAAACCAATTTGTTATATACACAATTAACTCTAATTAATTATAGGCCAATTACTTTCGGTATATCGGGATGATGAATATATCCCACACGAAACGAGTCATCACTAGGACCATAACCCAATTCGGAGGGGGCATACCGTTCTTGTAAGGTTTGTGGTCGGTGTAAATACTGATACTTGTAATACCAATAACCCACCGCTCCTATTAAAAGAATTAGAGCATTAAGTCGACGTGTAGGTAAACCTAAAAAGAGTAGCGTTACCTAAAAGGACAGTGGATACGATAAATCCTGCTATCACAATCCCAACAATCGATCCTGCTCCGAGTTCTGCTATTTGTAGTAATTCCACAGCTTCAAGGGTCGTATTGGGGAAGTCGTATGTTATCGTGGCTTGACTAGAATTCCACAAAACCGTGGCAGGTAACGTAGTAAAATCCCAAGTGACGTTATAATAGGTTTCTAAATCCATATTGTGGCTCGTTTCATCGTCTTGAATAACACTTTGATTGCTGGCGCGCTCCGTCAGCGAATCAGCCGGATACTCTCCAAAATCCGTGTTCTGGAGCTCTCTCTCTGAAGTAAGATTAGTAATCCTCGGGCTAACCTCAATTGTTTCATTCACTGGAGAAACTTGCTCGTCTTGCATTGAGCCCTTTATGGAAGTAACGGTGGTAGCGATCCGTTCTTCATGGTTTTCCAGCTGTAATACAACATTCAAGCCCGTGGCTTCATACGAACGGCCGTAAGTCGTTCCGGCCCTGGTCAAAGTCGGTGGAGAATCAATCGCCGTATGGTCTGATAAGAAAGTAGGCTTTGTATCCAACGCCGAACGGTTAGAACCGAGATCTTGCAAGTTCAGCACATTTATCACAACAGGCGTGGCGTTCGGAATGTCTGTGAAAGAAACTGACGTATCTGTCATTTCTACCGTTTCGGAAGGCGTTGTGCTGACAAACTGTTCCGTGTCGCTCAACGATTCGTCATCTTCGTGACTCTGTGTCGCTGGGTCAATCCGAGCCGGTCGAGTTGTTTGTATGATATGCGTAGAATGCTCGACATCATGCACCAAGGCAACCGTTCTTGGTACCGGACGTATTGCTAATACTCGGCGAGTGCTGTTTATTGGTACACGTTTGGTTTCTTCGAGTGGGCGAACAACAGAAGATTCGGAATCTAGTAGAGATACATCAGGTCCCAACTTTCGCTCGTTTAATGAAGTTATCGGCTGAGTTCCGTTGTTTTCCGTTTCTGTATCAAGAGCATCAGAACTGAGGACGGAGATATGGGGTAAGGAGGAAGTAGATAGCGGTAACAGACTTGTTTGCGAACTTTCGACTAGGCCAAACCAGTCAGTGAGACAGCACAACCATAGGAATCCTATTTTGAAATCAACAAACGAAGCAACAATGAACATTT
The DNA here is from genome assembly GCA_022832285.1 of Lepidurus apus apus. Taxonomy (NCBI): domain Eukaryota; kingdom Metazoa; phylum Arthropoda; class Branchiopoda; order Notostraca; family Triopsidae; genus Lepidurus; species Lepidurus apus. The sequence continues at coordinate 333,976 of JAGJRO010000309.1, forward strand.
TTAGAAATTAACAGCTCGACTTCCTGTCATAGGCAACGGAGTTCTTTGGGAAGATTAGTTCGGCTTGTCTTTTCCGAAGCGTGCAAGATAAGGTTGCTTAGGTTTGGGCAGGGGGAAAAAAGGGAAAAAATTAAACAAAGGAGAAGAATGATGAAAGGTTGCAGCCAAAGATGGGCTGGGTTGTTCCGAGCAAGCAAACGAGTTGTGTGTCATGATGGGTAAAGCATTTCCGCTCTTAATCTTACCTTGGAGAAGAACGAAAGCTGGTGTCGTGAGTGACATCATCTTCTAGTCGTTAAGTCCATTCACGTCCCGATTGCACCCAGAGCATGTTTCTCTTATTGCCTAAAGAGCGAGCACAATAGTTAGGGTTGAAGTTTTCTTTAAGACTGTTAGCTTATAGGCAACCGACTAACACACGTAATGACGAAAGTCATACTAATTGGCTTTTACAAAAGTGTGACTTGCCAGTGAAACCACTGAAACCCCAACGGGGCAAAAAATCACAAGGCTTCCAGGTTTCGAACAGGAACGGCATAAGTCAGTCGCCTTGACATTAAAAAAAGAACAAAAGCCAGATGTGGCACCTTAATATTCTTATACTACCTGAATGATTGAGATAGAATAAAATAACTTAACTCTTTAGCTTGACGGTTAACAATATTTATTGTTAACCGTTGAATAAAAGCAAGGTAGAACTTACGTTTGTAACGACAAATCCCGAAGCGCAGGCAGAAACCTTCGTACTTCACGTTCACAAGTTGTTACCGTATTCTGCTTGTTGATCGAGACACACTGAATTACAAAAATAGTTACAACACGTTCTTATCGTCTCCGAGATAGTCATTGCAGAGAGACCAATAGACGAGTATTTTTCGAGGAAAGAACTAAAACGCTGCACATGACAAACCAAGCGCGTAGGTTTTGGCGTTTTGACAACAAATGCTATCGGTCATGAATCCTATCGAATCGCTTACGCTAGACAAATCGATTTCTAAAACGCGCGCCAACTGCCAAGGGCTGTACAAGAAATTCGAACCAAGTCACGGAGAAATATAACAAGACAGGATAAAGAGTTCTCAAAACTATGTACTTTTACACACTCCCTTCTCAATCAGTAATAGACATAGACAAATCATTTTAAGGTAGCCCCAAACAGGCAGTCCAGGACATGCACTTCCCCTTTAAATTCATGTACAAAATGACAAATTCAGAATGAACCTTGTCTAGCATTTCTGTCTTAACTCATTTAACGGCGCGAATGAAAGCAAAGCTTAACTTTTTTGTCCTAAATGAGCTAATAACCATCATCTGGATAACGAGTGGCTCCGTTCTCGTTCCCTATCACTACCCAGACGCATATGTGTCGGGATTTTATCAAAAAAAGGATGACGTAAAGCATCACGTAGAAGCAAGCGTTGAGACGGTTCATAATCCAGCATTTTATGGATCAGATCGAAAAGTAAGCTATGTTCGTCTTCGTCTGACATCTGGTACCGCTAAGAAACAAAATAGAACAATTATATAAAAAAATCGTTTATCTGGAAAAATTCGTACCTTGAGCGGTTTGCAATTTTCGCGCACGTATCTACCCGCTGAGCTTTTGTCGTCCCAATCTAACTTGCCATGATAGAAATATTTGGTTTTGGTCTTACGTCCCATCCTACAGACACAGTTGCAAATATGAAATACAGAAATTAATGTAATCGCGGTTTTACCTGTATGGTATGGGTCCTAAGATACGTTCCATCATAGCCAGATGTTCTCTGTTATCATGTGTCTGAAACAAGGTTACGCCCAAATAAAGCTCAAAAAGGATGCAACCAATGGACCACACATCGCAAGGTTGTGACCAGCCCAATTCTAAATTTACCAAAACAAACAACACATGAACCAATTTTCCGCTGCACTGCTCCTGACAACACCAATAATTACCCAAAATGACTTCTGGGGCCCGGTAATGCCTGGTCGACACAATGGTGGAATGGTGTTCATGGTCAAAGGTGGCACTCCCGAAATCAATGAGCCGAACATCCGTTCGCTTAACACGCCGCATATCCCTCTTCTGTACAAGCATAACAGAATTAACAACATTCTTCAAGATCGAGTGTGCTCGCGTTCCAAAGGCAACGACACAAATAAGTTAATAATATTTTGCAAAAAAAAATACTTACTTTTTTAGGATTATAACTGATGTCAAAATCAGAATCAACAAAGAGTATATTCTCGGGCTTCAAGTCTGTATGCGTGAGACGAGTATCATGCAAAAACTTGACCGCGTAGCATAGTTGGTACCCGATATGGCGAACTTGTTCCAAGGGATAGGGCTGATAATTGTTGTCTTTCTATAATATGCAAATTGCTCCATTAGTACATCGGTAATCTCATTTTACGGTAGAATGAGTTTACCAAGAAGTCAAAGACAGATAGGCCCAACATCTCAAAGGCGATACACATATGGCCATGGTAATCAAACCAATCTATCATTTTAACGCACAAACTGAAATTTGGGAGTTTATTAGCTAGAGTTAGCGTGTCGAAATTTTAGTACAACTTACTGTCGTCCTTCGGGATCCTTCTGATCCAACTTTTCCAAGACATTAATCTCTAATTTGGCGGCTTCGCGATACTTGTCGACATTCTTAATAATTTTCAATGCCAAGTATTCGCCACGACTATATAGAAAAACTATAACTGATTTCGAATTTCTAACTATTAACGCCGTACCTTGACATGTTCTTCACTTTCACAACCTTCCCAAAAGTTCCTTCGCCCAAGGTTGCAAGGATCTTGTCTGCAAATAAGAAAAAAACCAACTAATGAATACCGTGCATTAGAAACAACGCCCTCGAACTCTTTTTTTTCAAATTAACTTTTTAAATCTTAAAACTGTAGGTAAAAAATGGAGTGTGACTTTTTCTTTAAAAACAAAATTGGAAAATAAAGTTTAGGAAAAACGAAAACGAAACCAAAAATAGAGCTATCGTGTCACGAACATCGATCCTGCAGAACATCGCCGATGCGGTAAATGAGATGTCCGTCTTCGTCATCCTCGATGGAAGGAGCCCGGGGAACATTCTGCTGTTGGCCACACATCGGAACACCCAGAATAGGTCATCAACATCATATCCCATCAAGGTCAGGTCACAGCGACGCAGACGGCCAAGGCGACAAAAAGGGCAAGACAAACCCAGATTTGGTAACGCGGCAAGGGCAACCAACATCAGATGGATGGGCAGTGGGCAGCAATGGCAAAGGCCAGGAATTGGAAATAAAACAAGAGGCAAAAGGCACAACAATGGGAGGTTGTGTTCTCTGTTTCTTTCTCTGTTACTTTCATTCATGTTTTTGTTACTAACCAACTCCGAAAGTGTCAAATCAATTCGCAAAAGTATGCCAAGCCTTTCAAAATAAAAACTAAAAAAAAAAGCGTGCAAGTGTGTCCGTTTGGTAAAAACCAACGTCTCAGTTGTGGAATGTCCGGTCCATTTTTTTCTCTTTTTTTTCAATATTTATGCAATACGGCATTCCCGAGCCAGAGGAGAAGATCACGAATGGGGGTATCATGGTAAAGTATCAACTCATCAACTTAACGACTCCAGCTTACTCTTATCAAAGGTTCCAAATCTGGTTAGTAGTCGAAACTCTTGAACAATGCAGTATGCACAGCCAAAGACAAGACACACGAGCTGCATAGAATTAGGTTTAGTTAGTTGGTAACTACTGCAGCTAATTACATTCGATTCTCATTCGAAAGAGAGGATGCTAGCATAGACAGTATACCGTGACGCTAGCAACGCCGGCTGCTGCACTAGCATAACCAGAATGACTATTATTGTGGCTGGATTTGGGATGAGACGAATGTGATTTGCTGACTGTGGCTGTAGTGGTCGCAGGAGCGTAGTACTTCTCGCTATAACTATCATAGATTGCAGCAGAAGCTGACGTGTTGGGTCCGGTACCCGGGAAATCCTCCGGCCGGGAATTACTCAGATTGCTGGTAGCGGAGTAATCAAGGGGCTCATACTGCAATAACAAAGAATTCATGTTCTCGGATGTGCGTCTGGACTTGGTGGCGCTTTTGGACATTTGCTGATCAAGCGTACCAGGTGATTTATCGCCACTCCTCGACGAAGCAGTTGAGGGAACGGAGATATAAGGATACGCCTTCTCGGTGAGTTTGGGCGTAACAGGTTGTGTTTTATTGACTGTGGAACGCCCATGATGGACATAGGGATATTCATCCAGCCAGGAAGTTTCCAAAATGGAAGGCTGAAGGTCTGTCTCAGGTTTCGCCGAATGTACTGGGCTTTGCAGGGCATTAGGTCCCACTAACCAGGCCAAATCATTGGAAGTGATGGAGAATTGTAAGGGGTCGTAGACCGATTCAGGGTGTAAAGGGTACGGTAAGCCTGGGGAATCGTTGTTGGCAATGTTTGTGGGCTGATTTGGCTTGTTCGGGAACACAATTGAGTCCACTTTGCTTGTTTTACGGAACAATGGAGTCCGGAGCACTGGAAACAACTCTTTTTCTTGTTCCGTTGAAGCGATCGGTGTAACTGTAAGTTGCGGTTGATACAATGGATTGTTCGTGAATTCCATAGAGCTTAGATCCAAAATCGAGGCATCGCCAGGTAATGAAGACTGGATTTCCGTGTCTGTTAGGGCGAAAGGTAGCGCTAATGTCAAATTATTGCCGTCTGGTCGGGTATCGAGGTGTGCACTTTTCTTACGCACACCGTACCCGGATGGGTAGTGTGAATATCCTGATGGCATGATGCCCACATCCAGTATTGCCTCATTGTTAGTGGGCGCGTTGTCTTTGTCGGGGTCCAACTCGGCCATCTGCAAAGCCCAATTAGTCTTTTGCGCAATTTCTTTGACTTGCTCCTGCAGGCCCATCGCTTCGGTGGAGGGTGTTCCCTGTTGATCCTCCATCCCCTTCTTTCGTGGTCGCCGCATTCGGCGCCGCGTCATGGTGCCAGAATCCCGAGTTTCGGCTTCTATTTCAGTTTCAATAAAGGCGGCGGCGCCCTGGTCTTCCTCTATAGGCGTCGATTCGGAAAGCTCGGACGACAAGCGGGGACTTGGAGTGGGAGTGGGCGTTTCGCTGGGACTCGAACTCGCCGCCGAGTCCAACGCACTCGACGACGCGCTCGACGGCGACGAGTTGGAAGACAACGGAGACGGTGACCCAAACGGCAATTTGCAACTCATGGAAGCTGGCAAGGGACTTGGAGGAGGCTGTGGCTGGGGTGTGGTAGTCGGAGGAAATTCGTTGGTTAGAACAGTGGTCGTATGACGGCGCGGCCGGCGACGCGGACTTTTGAATCGACGCGCACACGGTCCCTGAACGGAGTGGCTCTCAGCAAAGTCTACACCTTCCGTATTGTCAATTGTCTGGGGATCCAAAATGTCAAACGAAGGCAGTTCGGGTTCACAAGTTTGTCCACGTTCCTGCAAAGGGTTCAAATTGAGCGCCGAAGTACTAGACAAGTCCCGGACTTTCGTCGTGAGACGCCGAAAAAGACTCGAGCAAGTGTCGACAAGCAAATGGGCGGCACTACGCGTGCGCTGCAGAGGCTGCTGCTTTCGAGCCCAAGGCATTCCTCAGCACTCGCTGGAACTCGGTAAGGGACCAAACGCTTTTTTAAAAAAAGCCCCTTGTTAATTAATCACCCACAACAAAACATAACAACTTGGCCTGCTCCAAGCCAGTTCAAGTGCACAACAAAGTCCCAGAATTTTGGACCTCTTCCTTTTCTAAAAAAAGGAAGAAAGAAATAGCTCTCTTTTTTTCCTCCTAAAAAGGTGAAATTATTTATACCGCGTAGTACTAAAACCAACTTTTCTTCCAAGAAACTAACGTTTACGGAGCACTTAAACCGAAGTATCCGAATTTAGGTATTGTCATTCACTGTCACGCGGTTGATACCGAATGCTCCGTAAACGGCACTATGTTAAACAATGGTCCGTAACTTAAATAACAACAACAAGCGAACTGGAGAGGAGTAAAATGTGTCGGCGTTGGTGTGCAGGAGCTAATGCAAGTGTGGGGGAGACGGAGATAGAGAGGGGAAGGAACGGAGGCATCCGTATGGGTTGTCCGACGTCGTCAGCATCGTTGGATCTTCGCCCGGGTTTTGTGCTTTGCGTTTTTCGGGACTGCGCGGGACTAAAAATAACGTTTCGGCAGGCGGTTTTCTGCTGTATAAGTTAGCTGGGTGACCTCAACCTGCAAATCCTGAAGAACTAACACGTCCGTAGCTTCTTGGAACACGTTGCCTTTCGGGCTTTTGAGTTCGAACAAAACGCAACTAAACGACGTCAGACGCTAATCCCGGTGTCTCCAACGCCACTTTCACGCTCTCTTTCTACCCTCTTCTGCGTCTCCAGATCAGGGGGCAAAATATTAAAAACTGCAGTACTCATATTTCTTTCCCCCGAGTCCCAGAAATGAGCAAGTCTTTCTTCGTCTCCGCATACGCTATCTTCAGCTCCGAGTTAATTATAGCAGCGAGACTGCTAGGGCTTGTGTGTCTGTCGCCGTGCTCCCAAGTCTTGGGTGCAACTGCAATTGGAACATATAACTCACCAAAAAACCTCCCAAGTCACGAGGGAAAAGGTACAAAGATGGTCAGGATGACAGTTCCCAAAAACGTGGGACGCGAATTGAAAACAACATATGTTATATACGAGCTCGTGTGTCAATGCCAAGGTATAAAAATAAACGGATTAAAGCCACACACGGGCAACACAGCAACGGAATTTTTATTTTTTAATTTGGAAGGTAGAGTGAGATTCGGTAAGAGAGACCACGAACTCCAAATCACTTACCACCCCAATGGCTCGGTATCGATACCTGTACTGCGTGGCTGAATATAAGGTCATTGAAAAGTGGCGCGTCAGTTAACTAGAAAGGAAACGAGTGTCCGAAAGTCTTTCCTTGACTCAAGTCATGTGTGCCAGAGTGACTATCAAAAGACTCCCCCTGTTCTCTGACTGGCCCAGAAAAGAAACCCCACCACAACAACCGATTTGGGGAGCTGGTTTGGTTAGTACAAAGGGGAGGTGTTTTACCTGAGGAGAAGTATAATTATAACGACGACGGTCCCGATCTTCTTGCGGACGACGTCGGCGATTTCGGTCGCGTCTCTGGGAATTGTCCGAGCCCGACGAGGAGGGTCGGCCTCCACTCACATCGCGTAAACGTTCATGACTATTTTGGGGGGACAAAGAAAAAAACAACATAAATACCACAGATCGCCTGCGAGCTTCATGGAACTTCCATAATTCGCCTCACGCTGCATTTTTAGCATTGAACTCGACACAAAACACATGACCTAACCACCAAAAGTCGCACCTAAGGCATTGTGCTTGTAGGTTACGAGAGTTATCGAAAACCATTGCTTCAACCTGATTTCCAGGCTTGATGCAATGGAAACTATAACACGATCCCATGCAACTTCCCCAGCGGGAAAAAAAATCAATCCAGCAAATGTTACGGTTAACTAGCTTTAAAGAGAACTACAGGAAAACTAGCAAATAACTAAAATCAAGTCTTGCTTCTGTCATATACGATCTAGCGGACTTCTAAAAGTTCTTATTCCGGATATCCTAATCGCGGCTTCTACAACCACAACCATCCTGCAACGGGGCATGCTGGTATGGCTAAGAATTGGACAGGGAAAAATCAACCATTTAAAATTAAACTCTTTCTCGGCTTACATCGTCAAAACACCCATGTTTAAATCACGTCTCCACTAGATTTCCCATACAAGGCAAGTTATCACAGTATTCAGGTTTCAAGCTCTGTTTCAAAAGTCGGGGCAGAATTTTCACACCCTACATGACCATTTCGAATAAAGTTGGGGTTTCTCCCTCCTATTTAGTACGAAAAGCAGGATTGGAGTGGGTCGAGTAGTGGTGTGCTGCTTGTACCCCTGGCCAAGGTTGTCGCTCGATCTTAAGAAGTTTATTCGGTCAAAGGCACACAAAACCCCTTTCGCTCGTCTCTTTTGATCGACAATTTGGCTTCAAGGCAAGCCAGATCTACGAATTTAGCAAGTGGTGCCAGCACAGTATTTGTAACCTCCGTAGTTAATCTACCATATAAGAGTACTACATCACTGAGTCCCATATCCTGTTCACTTTCCCCAAAGCAGCGTTTTTATTTATCAGACTGATTAACGCAATTAGCCTCTTCACGCACGGGTATTCACTCTCTATCTGCACGTGCTCACAGTGGTGCAGGAAACGCATGTAATACACGTTCCCATGCGGACTCCATGAGCAACCCGACTAGACTCCTTCAAGCTGCAACAGGTAATGCTGTGGCATGATACGCTGTGGAAGGTCCTACCCCTAACAGCACTACACCAAGAAAGGTTCAACAGCTGCATCCAATCTTACCGTCCATGGAAGTGAGAAAGCCACGCCTCTTTTTACAACGAATATCATTGTTACTTTCATGGCCAGTATTCCTGTATCACAAGTAGTGTGTGTATAAAAGAGGAACTTTGGAGTGGTTTGAGAAAACTTTTCTTTCTATGTAGGAGGAATATCGCTATCTCAATATGTTGAAACTCTTGAAGACGTCACGGAAGGATAAGCTTTAAACGCTATGAAACCGTTTGCCATACGCATAATGGAAAAAATACAACGGAAGGGTCATTAAGATCGCATAATTTTCACTTAATACGAACAAGTCAGGACTTGTCCTTGAAACTGTCCCTTTCCTTCGAGATAAAAATACGAAATGTGATTATCTTAGCTATGTCGAAACGAGACTTGTAGGGAAAAAGCCTTTTTTTCAAGAACTGGAGGGTTCTGGCTTTAATCTCCCTGAGATAGAACTTATTTCTACAGCTTCTATCTTGGTGGGTAATCTGGATCCGCCCTAGTAAGAAGAACTAGTCAAAGCTCCTCAGGCATGGTTCATTTGCATTTTAAGGGGTTCTCTCCTTTTCGTTTTCATCGTCCTGCCTCGACAAAAAAGTCAGGGTCAAGAATCGCCACGGTCGGACATTAGTGGAGAAACGACGATACACTTTTTTTACGACAAAGGCGAAAAATAAACTGATCGTTGGCCTCCAGGTAGCCGCTGTTTTGCTAAGCTTCTCACGTTCTTCTCACATTATTCGCAATTAATTGCCAACATTAAGACGGACTCTACCCTGCAGTGTTATGATGTGGGAATCCCTCAAGTGTCAGATACCTTTTCAAAAACGCCGGTTGTGTCTGGAACAAAGGAGTCTCATCTGGTAGTCAAAATCAGTCTCAAAATTCTTCCAAGTTTCCATGTCGAATGTGATGATTTTGTTTATTTGTAAGAGACAGTAATAATTCTAGTGCTATAAATAGGAAGGAAAGTTTAAATTGCATGACCTGAATTGCTGAGTAAGACTATCATCGATCTTGACGAGTCCTTTGTTATGTTCCTACACAAAACGCTAGAATCCTTTTTTACTTGGAAAGAAATCCTTATACGGAGTGGCAAGATATTGAAAAGGGAAGGCCTCAAGGCTCTTGGACACGCTGTGATAAGCAATTATGACCCTTGCTTTTATGTTGCGTCAATGTTCTATCCAAGTGCTGTTTGTGGTAGTGGGTCAAGTACGCCATCTCATAGGATACCGACACAGCAGGTTCTACAGATTATATTCATAGGGCACACGCAAATTCACTGAGCTCGAGCTCAAGATGGATGGCTCGAAACAAGAGAGTTGTTCGGACGATCGTGAGCAAGATGTCAATGCAAAGCAATCACGTTCCCGAATCCAAAATCTTGCAATGCAGGTCACCTAAATTGACGCCAGAAAGTGAAGGTTTGTCCATTTTCCATTTCAGAAAGCTCTTTCCCGTTCACTTTGCATAAGAGTGCTACCTCAAACGTGTTATTATTCGCTTTGACACAGGGCATTTTTGTTGGCTATTTTGCTTGTGCAGCCACGACCAGGGTCTTAAGAAAATCGCGCAGCGAGAGTCAAGGAAGGAGAAAGTGGCTCAAAAGACGTAGTCCCGCTCAAGTAGGTCAATGTCGGACTTTTAGATATTCATAATACGACAATAGGGAACCCCAAACCACAAAGTAACAGCTGACACGGTGTAAAGGCGCCTGTCCACGGCATTTGAACGCAGAAGTCTGTAATCGTTAAGAGAGAAAGTCATCTAGTGAGACGTGCGAGTAATGTTTTCCTCCATGGCCATATATGAGAACCACGTATACGTTATAACGACACACGTTATAACTTCGAAGGTTTAATATTGATTTGAGAAAAGTCGCAAGGGGCCTTAACCTTAACTAACAGGGTTGCTATCTACCAGAGAAGACATGCAAGAGCGAGTTGGCTAATGCGTCAGGCTTTTTTTTCTTCTTTCTTTTGGGGTACGATCTTCAAACTTTCAAGGTTAAACTCCACATGACCAACTAAGGAAGTTGAAACGGCAAACCCTCTTCGTATATAAATATTTTTTAATTGGTAATACTTGCCTTCGTTTGCTCCGGTGGCTATCGTGACGTTCTTTGTGATGCTTGCTACGACTACGAGATCTGTCTTTGCGAGAAGTCTTCTTCTCCTTGGACCGTAAACGACCACGAGTACAAGATGAAGACTTTTCACGCTTACGACTTCGTGGCATCTGAAAAGGATGTTCAAAGTTATTACATTTATTGACACCGTTATTACAGTTATTGACACCGAACTTCAAATCCTATACTTAGAGCAGATAAAATTAAATAATTACATTAAAAACAAAAAATAAGTCATACGAATTAATGACGAGCATGAAACTAACAATACCCTGACATGGGATAACGCGCACTTGGCTAGTAAGTATATATCTGACCATACGGGTGGTATTTTAAATCATGGTAATTGCTAACAAGAAAGAAAGGATGGGACAAATTTATTTTAAAGGAAATTTGATTTTTAAAGCATACTCAATTTAACGCCCTAGACGAGAAAGCCAAGAATAGGTATGACCTTAACGGTTGACTTTTTTAAATACTCTTTCATGTTGGAAGCCTTAACCCTAAAAGCTTCACCAGATCTGTACGAATCCATGAAGTAGTCTCACTTCAGTTGCTTCGAGCTACTTACACAAGTTAACTTAGTCGTATTTATTTATCGTATTTATTATATGACAGCGCTACATAAAATTCACATAACTTTGCTTTTCAGCCCAATCTGAGACTGACTTGTAAGTTATTCTCCGTGAAAGTAATAATTCCTTTCAAGCATGAAGTTACTTTAAATTAATATGTACCGCTAAGTTATTCCGCAACACCTAGGAGTTGTGTTTATCTTTCCATTGACACTGTGCAGGCTAGTTTAGTCTGACTAAATCAGAGTTAGGTTAGGTAGCGTGGTACACATGCGGCTCCCGAGGGGAAGGCCATTTGCCAGCAAAATATACAAATGAAATGTGTTATTTTCGCATTCGGTTTGACAGCCTTTCTGCTGCATCCTGTTTTAGGCCTTCACATTTTTTTTGGTATATTTTTTCATAGGTTACTTTAGTTAGGATGTAAAATTTTAGCTTCAAGGTTCAAGTTGTCTCGAAAAGATTTTATAGGTTAAAAACACTTGAGAATCTGGCCAAAATGGCGGCAGACGTACAGAAAACGTTAACAGATGAAGTAATTTAATAATACGTTACTGATTTAGTTCATAAGACTTTACATTGTAAGAACGGATTTTGTTCAGTGCTTCCCAGAGAAAATCCACAGTACAGAATTACGGCATACAGCCTAGAAGTTTCTAAAATAAAACGACACTTTCGACAGGCGTCTACAAAACGATACACGACTGTCACTCGATACTTGATGTAACGATAGCAAGGACCGATTGCTCGATAGCTAAGGACAATCGCGGGAAAAGTTCGAATACAAATAATCGTAGGATTGCTTACATTTCTGGAAGAAATGAGATCAGACAAAACAGAAAAGTAAATTGCGGTAACAGACAAGGCACTTGATTCTAACACAGTCACGTAAAATGTCATAAAAGCGAAAAATAGTTAAAGGTCAGAATTTTACAAATAAATACATTAGAAATATACGGAATGCGTGTCATACCGGGTCTAATTTGTTAATTTGTTTCCCTGCTTCATAATTTTTTTAAGGGAATTGCAACTGAAAACAAATTCAGACTTGTTCAGGTGTTCCTAAACTATCGTCAGTAGGATAATTATAATTAACTTGGGCGGAACCATCTTGGCTAATAGTAATGATTGTCGAGGTGGGATTCGAGCTTTGTACCGAATCGTCTAAATGGACCGATGATCCATTCGATTTCATTCCCTGTGCTTTTTTTGCGTCTTTTGACTTGTCTTCAGTATACTGCTCACACTGTGCTTGCTCCTCCTGCTCAAATTTCCTAGCCTTCCATTTCGGCTTCCTGACTTGTGCATATAAAGGTAGAGCTCCAAGCGAGCTTACAGCGTTCCGTGTTGAACGAACAGGCGCATCTTCTTCCCCAGATGGGCCAGCTTCAACGGGTATTGCCTCTATATGCATATTTCCGCAGGGTAAAGTCAGGGTTTTCGCAAAGCGAACGCTTTCATAGTTCGGATCACTCCTTTTCGCCGACAACAGTTCTTCGTAACCCTCACTTGATTCGCTGACAGTTCGATAACGTAATCTCTCATAATTCGGGTCACCGTCCGCTGAACCCCGTGAGGAGTTGGGTCCTAGATTTACCCTAGGTTTAATACGCTCGTAATTAGGGTCGTTAAATGAGTCGTTTCGAGTTTGGATGCGTTCGTATCCAGGATCAGACTCGGACGGCCTTTTTGGCACTTTCTTTCCAGGTGAAGCAAATGGTGCATCTTCTCCATTGGTTCGATGCACTTCAGGACGTTCCAGAGCTATTGCTTGAGCCTCTCGTCGCGTTTCATGAATAACCTCATAGTTTACGTCCTCTATCGGACTCTCTAATGGAACTTGCGGTGTTAGCAAGGGCGTAATGGGCCAAGTGCCATCAGCAGAATTTCGTCGACCGAGGTCGTAGTTGATAAGCTCCGAGGTACTCAGGTCAACAGAGCCTCTGTGTTGCAATAGATTCTGACTAGCGTTGATAGACATGGTCGAGCCTTTCTTCTTCAACACTTTTGCGTACATTTCTTCCAAAGCTGAACAGTCATCTGTTGGTGTAGGAGGTAAGGGTAAGGGAGAATTAGCTTGTCGCTTTTCCGGCTTAGGAGAACTTAGGATTGATGTCAGGCTTGCGATACTCAAAGTGGAAGCTAAATAAAGCAAAAAAAAACTTTTGAAAGAAAAAGAATGGGCCGGAAAAAGCAGATTAAAGCAAAGCACTTTAATTTTTAATTTACCAGTTAATCTGGAAGACGACAGCTGACGCAAAGAGGCTAAACTAGGCGGAACTGGAGCAACCGCCGGAGCGGCATCAGCGGTGACATCATAGCTCTGTGTGAAAGGCCGGATGCTGACAGGAGCGGGTTGAACATGATTTTCAACAGCCACTTGAACGCGTTGATTTCGAGGTTCAATCTGAGCATAAGTATCGCTTCCGCTCGGATTATATAGAAGCGTAGGATCCGCAATCGCTGCATACATATCATCTTTACAAGCCAACAAAAAGTTTAAGTAATACATCGCATGACTTAATGAAACATCAACCTAGTATTTGTAGTAATTTTCTTTAACAAGAAATTACCTGAGTCTTCCGCATCTGACACTGTAGAGTAGTGCGGATCTGCTCTAGCTCGTGTTAATTGTGGTCTTCCGATACTCATTGATTTTTGTAAGCTAGCCAAAGGTTCTCGTACACTTATGCTGGAGTAACCCTCTGAGATAATAAAAAATGTGATGTCAAGAAGAAACTGTAAAGACATGTGCATACTGGAATCTTGGGAATCTCCACTAAAATGTGCTTGTGCTTCAGAAGGTTCGGGATGCGCGGCAGGAATTGTGGGAGTATGTGGTGGGTGAATTATAACAGGTACGTCATTATCCATTAGTTCCGCTAATAGCATGCTTTGAACCCGGCGACCTCGAGGCGGAGGAAGAGGAGCTTCACCTGAGACATTCGTAGCCAAACTGGCATTGGAAGTGGATCCAACTAATGCGGCTATTGGGAGCAAGTTGGTTGAATGCGACAACACATTCCCTTCGGATGCTTTAGACTCCCTTAATGACATCATGACGTTTTAGTTATGTACTAAGAAAGATAAGTAAACTGATACTAACTGGGTTTTGGAATTGTATACTACGTCATAATTGTCCGTGTCAGTTTCCTCTGCATCTTGCGTGTCTTGGGTATCAGTTCGTCCCACCCTTGCATACAGGTTTTCCGCTACAGAAAGTGACACAAAAGTGACTATACTAATTAACGCTTCTCCCGTTTCTTTATTTGTCTTACGTTTCCGTTTGATCTTTGCATACGGGTGTTCTCTTGAGGTGGAGGATCGTACATCCTGTTCGCCTGCGGGATCCATGGATGGGACTGGGAGTGATAGCAATGGAACTACATTGGCGTCAAGATTACTGTACTCGCCCCGGTTTCCTGCAAAAAAAATTGTTAACCAACAGTTGGGATTTGGCTAGCTAATTCAAACCTTTGGAAGGGGGCATGTCAACTTGAGCATACAATTCGGAATTGGTGTCTTGCGAACTACGAACGCTATCAGTTCGGGGATGTATTTCTTCTTCTTCCTCTATTTGCTCGTCAGCTATGTCATTCAAGGAACCAGAAATGTCCTTATCCAACGGGGAATTTGGAAGGTCGGGCAGCTTTCTATGACTTGTCGCCCGCGCACTAGGAAAAAAGGATGTTAGAATGTTGTTTATCAAAGTCCACATCTGTAAGTATGAGATGGTATACTTTCTGCTATCTTCTTCTGTGGTTTCCAAGTCAGAGTTACTTTTTTCCCCGTTCGAGCTGCGATTATGGTTGCTATCGTTGATAACAGCCCTGCGACAAAAATGATCCATCCATATGGTCATAAACTTAAATTTCGTAACAAAAAAGGAGGAAAGAGGAAGACTTACTCTTTATTCCTTTTAATGCAAACGCAAAATACTACGAATACTACAGTCACAGCAAAACTTGAAAATAAAAGCGCGCCATAACCCAATCCAGACAAGAACTGCAGCTTAGGGTCTACAGTCCCTGTACCTTCCATAGCCATTCTGCTTTTCCTTTTAAGACTTCAGAGACCGAAACTGTGTGTGGTTATGAGGACTCTAACAAAAATAAAAGTTAAAACTGAACATTCAAACTTCATGGAGAATTCTTCAGACTAACAAATAAAAAATATATGCTTACTTGATAAAAAACGTAAGGAGCTCTGTCAATCATTGAAAGTATATTTTTCAACATATTGTACGTACAACACTGAGCAAATGCAATCTCCTGTCCAGATCAGTGTCCAAACAAACACTTAATAATCGCGCAAGGGAAATACGCTACGGCCAGGGTAAACTTCTTTTTCAGATGTGGTGATCCTGCACGGCCACACACCCAACCAAAAATAAACTTTCTTTTTAATATCTCGTCTACTCCCTATTTTGCCGCCAGGTGGCTAGCGGACAGACGCCATCTTCTTTTAATATTTTGTGGCTTAGTTTACTCACCGTAGTTCCCGTTTTTGGCAAAAATTTAAACTTTACAAGGAACCCAGGGTATATTGTTTTCGTGCCTCACTTTCAACTTAACTTATTCAAAACAACTTTCTTTAGGTGTATGGTTAAGCGCTTTGAAGAAGTCCAGCGTCCATGGATGCTCCACTTCCATCCATAGACAACTCTGTCGATGGGACAATCCCATCCGCAGCAATCTTAGCTAGCATGGAGAACGCTACCTTTATTATGCCCACGGAAGATGGGATGCAAGGCCAAGATATGTCGCAAACAACATTATATACAATGGAGCAGGTTAATTTACCTCCCGATGGGATGGTTGATCAGAGAACAGAGTTCCACTCCAATGTTTTCCTCATAGCCAATCCTGGCTCCGAAGGATTTGATGGTACTCATCAGTATCTTTCGGCTGACCAACAATGCCTCTACGTCGTAGACCCTTCCATGACACAGGCTGGAAATATCGGAATTGTCGAAGGGGCCACTTTTAACCTAGGTAAACTGGAAGTTATCCTTTCCTATACCGCTAAGCCGTTTTTCTAATCGTCTTGCTACAATTATTTCAGTGGAAATGGCTCCTATGGCAATGGCAAGCAATGCAGAGCACACCTACCGATACGACACGGGCACCAATTTGGGTTCCGATGACGTTATTAGCGATGCTCAGGCTGCGGAGCTTTTAATGAAAGTTTCCGAAAGTCGGACCCACGACATTCCTTATGTCCATGTGAGACCAATGTTTATTCTTCAGGCAAACTTGACTTAGAAATGAGCTTGGGACCCCTTGATTTTTAGGTCCAATTATCTCACAATTCAGAAGGCTATACGCAATTAGTGGAAGTTCCTATGGATAATGGTGGAGCTTTGCTTGGATCAGGGTACCAGCCCATGGTCTGTGTTCAGCCCATGATGCAAGGCACGTGGACCACCCACTCGGTCATGGATACTACCACGACTACCACGAAATATTCCGACATCGTTTCCGCATCCATGGAAGCGATAAGTTTTCCGGAGAGTGCTCCCACAACGATCAACTTGGCATCGATAAGTCAAGCGTTCCCAGAATTCGATGAAAATACGGTCACTCATAGCGAAAAAATTAAACCCCTCCCTCGGCCGGTGAGGAGTCGCGAAAGTATCGAAGCTCGTATCAACCGCCTGTTACGTGGTCAAAACACTGAAGATGCTTCCAAAGCTGCAGAGCGACCACCCGAGAAACCCACTACTAGCTCTTGGTCGTCCCCCCTTTGCAAGCCTACCCCTCCCAGAATTATCCCCAGCACTTTAAAACCTGCGATAAAGCCTCCCAAACCGCGCCCCTTGGAGGTTCAACCAATAGCAGCAACAACACCTCCAGCGGCCAAAAAAAAGAAAATAATTATGCACATGGACGGTATCGATTTACCCCTAGAAGTCAATATGACGGACGATACTCAAATCAACCTACCAATGGATCCCCAACCTGCACCTCAGAATACCGGCACGAACGTAGACGATGACTTGCAACTAATCCAACGCGGCAACAATATCCGAACGCGGGAAGTATGGCATAATACCGGTACCGGGAAATACGCAATCAAAGTGGGTATGCGTACTATACAGACCTCTTCGGCGTTACTCAAACACCGCAAAACCCCCGAAACCAGGTCAGAGCAAGTAGCCAATATGTCTTTTTCTGACGAATTAGATACGGCTGGTGAAATTGAGATTGAGTACTATTATAGTGCAACTACTCCGAAAAACGCGCCTCCTCCCCAAGTCAAAGTGATCGTCCCTGTCAAACCGTCCCCTGTTGTGGCATCACCCCCTCAGCCTCAAACGACTACCAAGCCGTTTGCCAGCTATACCCCCCGTGCTCGCGGTGCTAATAAGCGCCACGCTACCAGTGCTGCCACCAGCGATCCCAATCTTCCCACTTCGATAGATTTAAGTGATAGTGTTCCAGAAGATGAACTAAACGTCCGGTTACCTTGGATGAAACCCATTGAGGAGGAGCAGGAGCGACCCAAAACCCGAGATTTTCTCACACGAACGCGGAGATCAGTGACCAATGATTCCGCGCCTGTGGTCAAAGTTTACGGGGTAGCTCAGCCGAATTTATCTCGGATTCAGCCTAAACCTATATCGACTTGCATGAGCTCAGTAGCGGAGGAAGAAGAACCAGACCACCAACAAACTGAAACTGAACCGGTTACGGATGTGCAATCACTCGAGATTGATAGTGCTCTCGAGACCAGTGTTAACGAGGTAGACGAGATTATGCAACCCGAGCCTGAATCTCGTGTGCCCGAAGTTACGGACAGTCAGGGAGAATATGTGGTGGAAACTGTTGTAGAGATAACCAATCCTGGTGCAGAAGTTAGGGTACGAACTCCATCACCAGTGTGGCCTACTCTTTGCAAAGGAGAAGATGATCTTGAGAGCGGGCTACGGTTCACAGTGACGAAGACCTACACGAGACAAAGACCGCCCAAAAAGCGAAAGAAGTCTGCACTTTTCTTATTGTCGGATGATGAAGATGAAGAAGAAGATGACGATCGAGGGGAAGACGACTCGGAAAACGTGGACCCACAAACTAGCGAAAACCCGGCACTCGATGGAGAACCTAAGGAAGAAGTTGAGGCCGAGGCAAGTGTACAAGACATTAGTCCACAGGTTAACGGAGTCGAAAATGGGGACGTCAAGGAGTCGGGGGAAACAGAAAACAGTAAAGACGGATGTGCCAATGAAACCGACATTGTTGGGGCGACAGGCGATCACAAGAGCCAAATCACGACTGACGGAGAACAGAAGATAAATGACAATTCCAAGGAAATGGAAAAGAAACGTGAACGGTCATCATCGTCAAGTTTAGGGTAGTTCAGAGAGTGTTTGTAAAAACATTCGAGGTTGCAAAGTAATTTTCGTTGAATTTTTAGTAAAAATAAGAAGAGCGATAAGCATCGTTCGAAATCCGACGAACAGCAGATACGCCATTCGAGCTCTGACAGAGTCCCCGGAATTTCTTCCAAGCCTTGTCCCAAGTGCCATGAACGATTCACTACGTCTACCGGTTTTCTAAAACACGTCGCCAAACACGGAGGTAAATATTTACTGTAGTAACTTGGAGCAGAACTTGGAGCTTAAAAAATCTAATGTCTAGTTATGGAGCGACGGTTAACTTGCCTACTGTGTAAGTGGGAAAGCAAAGGAAATGTGAAGTTGCTGGAGGGTCACATTCTGAAAAAGCACAAAAATAAACTACCGTCGTAGTTTCCTTAGTACAAGGGCGACTAATATTGGTGGTAATAGCGTGGAAATTGCGACGGTTATACAACGTGTAAACTTGGTGCAAGTAAAAGTTGTTGAAAAGAGTTTTCTAAAAAATAAACTTACGGAATATTTGATCTACTGTGAAATAAAATGTTGGATGTACGCAAAATTTGTTTCCAAAAGAAGGGTGGGTTATATTGGCCCTAAGTTATTATCCGAATAAATGACTTTTCAATAAATATCTATACGTATACAGGAAAAGTGAACAGGCGAAAGAGCCGATAGCATTTTTGCAGCATCGCCTTGATTTTCCAACGTAAATTAAAAGCACAAATTATTACTCACCAGGGCAGAAAGACTAGCGAAATGGGTTAGTCACAAAAAGCTACCTAGAGAGCTGCGAGAGATTTCGTTTTCCTAACGAAAATTACAATAAGAATTTCGCACAAAAATTTGCATCGCATTAAAGATAAATAACTACAAAATAAATCCAATTCTTCTTCAATAGCCTTCCGGTGCCAAGTCAAACCATTCCGTCATGGTTTGGTTCCAGTTAAATGCACCCAAATTAATCTTGGTCTAAACACCATAATTTCAATATTATTTCGCTACAATATTTGACTGGTTCACTTACCTGCCCCATTACTGGACTACGTGCAAAAAGGCCTTGTTTGCGATTCGTTACCATCACTTCCAGTTCCCTAGATGGCAGTTCAGTGGACGTTATCAAAAATTCAAACGTCTCATCGTACACTGGGTTTACGTTATCCTTTACCACCTACAATTGTTTACTAAGTAATGCCTTTAAAAAAAGGTAAACAAATATATATTACGTCTGTTTTTCGTTTCCCTGCAGTTGAACGATCAGGCAATAAATATAGCTTGATATAAGGATCAGGCAAATCCAAATCTTGTGCACCCGGTAGGTCCCTGTCGAAAAGAAAAATACGTATCACTTTAAAATTAATAAATCATATAATAAATAACTAAAATGAAATATTAACTACATAATCATAAATCAAATAATCAATTAATCAATAAAATACGAAAAAAATATTACTTGGCTTGATGCACAACAACAACGAACTTTTGCCTGGGAGCTGCATAACGTAATGTCAGCTGTACTTGGCCACAGCTCACATGGCTATAAAATGAGAGGAAAAGAGAAGTTCAACTTTTGGAATTCAATCAGAGTTAATTTAAACGCTCACTTCCTGCGTCGCCTCAAAGATCCTTCACGCTCGAGTAAATGAGAAGCTCCCAAAACTGGATTTACTATTGAAGAAATTACTTCATCCATAGCTGCTGTATGAGCAATCACTTTTTCCTTGTCTTCGTTTAGAGTTGCCGTACTGGCTGTGCTCGTTGTGCTGGAAAGCACAGTTTTTTCCGCGTTTTCCGTTTTGTCTACAGGCGGAGGAGTGGGCTTAGCTGTCTCGCCATTAGCTGCCGGAACTGGCGCTGTTTTGGGGGCTTCTTTGGCTGGTTCTTTAATTTTTTCAGCAGTTTTGGGAATAGTCGGTTTAGGAGCGTCTTTTACTAACGGGGAAGAAGGCTCGTCTTCTTGTGCCACGCCCTGTTCCATCACTTTAAGCTGCACCGAAACGAGCAACTTGCTTTCCGGACCAGAATTCTTCAACGTAAGCGGTTGCTGACTCATCTCCATGCCGGGTTGAGTTAACATCGAGACTAAGGTAATTTTCTTCATGCCTAGTTCACTCCCCGTCTTCTGATCCATGATCTGTATTTTTTCAAATTGTTGTTTTAAATAACCCATTTTGTGTAGTGGGGGAGCCAAAATTTACCTTAAAGTACAAATCATCAGCCTCGGGGTTGCAGATAAGGAACGTGAAAGCTTGCTCCCACACCGGATCAAGTGTTTTCTGACGAACTGCCGTTTGGTGAGAACGATTACCGGCAGTGATGACCACATACGGATCCGGCTTGGAAGTACTTCGTGCGGACTAAAGTGTAATGCATTAAAACAAAAATTAAAGCAAATTTCGATAAATTAGATCTGATCCTGAATACCGGAAGGAACTTGGCAGAATCCACGTAAACGATCAATACAGCCGAACTTAACCCCAGACTTTGAGTCTCGGCCACATGCTGCTCCCATATAGGGAATGGAAAGATTTAAAAATATAAATTAAATCCGTATTACGAAATTTATCAAGTTTACCGTTTTCAGCAAAATCGGATCGGAAGTCAGCGAGAACCAGGTCAATTCCAAATGGACCATGCCTGTCTTCACATCTTCGAGAGTAACCCACTAAACCAGTATGATATATAAGCTTTCGTAATGAAACGTTCTATGAGTGTTAGAATTACCATATCTTTCTTCCCAGCTTTGACCACACTCTGAATGTCGACGGTAGCCCTACAATAAAGGCAATAGCAGTTAAATATTGTAAAGAAAGTCGGATAAATTTTGAGAAACCGGAAAACGGGAAAAACATCAAAGGGATAAGTTCAAACCAGGGCAAGGGCAAAAATTGAAAACCAAAAGGCTCGCGCGATGACGCCACTATAAATACGCTACCTTCCCAAAAAATCGTCGTCCTTCGTATCTTTGTCAAATAATGTCATGGCTAATTGTTGTCCCATGTAAGCCAAAAACTATCCCGAAATATCCAGAAATGAGCCCAAAGTCATGCACATCGAACGTTTTCAAGCCAAGTCACCATTCGCATGCAAAGACAAAATGTAAATAAGAAACCATGTTAGTTGCATGCGCAAGATTTGCAAGCTTATTGTCACAAGACTATGTAACCAATATTCAAAACCCAGGCTTCTGCAAATAAGAGTCATAGTAGCGCACCTGCCCAAGTAATCATCATTCATGACGCCAGGAAAACCTTGATCGTAATCCCAAACTTGAAGGAAGAGAATCTGCGACCGCAGCGACTCCACTTTGGCCTTTCGTTTGCGTAATTTTCAAACGAACAAAATAAATAAATAAAAAATCAACAAAATATACGACGCAGACAAGATATGGTACTTGAAAATTAATAAGTAGATTAAATAAAGCTTGCACTGAAACTAAACTTAGTATGTTTTTGAGGCGAAACGAGAAACGAAGATGGAAGCAGCCTAAACAATCCCTTCGGAAACATAATCACGAGCTCATCAACACAGAGTCGATGAACGAGAAACACATTAATAACTTCTTCAAAGTGGCGTCATCAACTACTCGAAGGAAGTTGGATTTGACGGAGAAAAAGAGTTGAAAGGAGAACGGTAAGGTAGAGTAGGTGTGGCTTAGGACATTTACCTTCCCACCGGGTCGTCCTCTGACCCTTCATCTTGATCCACCACAAGAACTTGGAGGAACTGACCCTTTTCTTGTTGGACTAAACACTGAGGAATCAACACACCACACAAAACGACAATTATACACTTACAACGTTCAAAGCCTACACCTCAAATAACTTAAACTTATTCTCGACTTGGAAATATTTGGTTGTTAATCTTTAAAGTAATAGATACAAATTACCTCGCAATAGAAATCCCATTTCGGATTTACAGTGTTGTTTATGGTTTTGGTTCGAAATTCTTGTGCACCCACTGTTACGATGCAGTACGGATCAGATTTGCCCATGCCTAACATGCCTACGTCCATCTTCATTAGGTGCTTAGCTTCAACTACCCGAACGCGCAATACACCCTAAAAATTTCGGTAATTGAGGTGAAAGTGTTTAAGAATAAAAATAAGAAAGTTGAGTTATATTACGGCGGGAGTGGGCATCTTTAACTGCACAGGCGCAACATCCGCGGCCAGTTGGATGGACAATTTGTTGGGAAGGACCAGAATGGCGCCTATTTGCTCAACAATAATGCGTCGTAAGATATCGCTTAAACCGGGCATGTCTAGTACGTCTGCCACTCCAATCAAATTGAAATCCACGGAAGGGTTGTTTAGAAAGAAAATCTGCAGACCCCCTACCAAGGGTATTTGCGGAATTAAAGGTTTCATGATAACTCGCAACATGCCACTAATCTAAAACAGAAAAATAACATGTTTTTTTCCTTCTTTCTCTTCCTGAAACTGGAAAGCAAACCTGGAAGTCTTTCAATCCTGCACGCACGCCCTTGACATTAAACCGGAGATCGCAA
This sequence comes from Lepidurus apus apus, assembly GCA_022832285.1. Classification (NCBI taxonomy): domain Eukaryota; kingdom Metazoa; phylum Arthropoda; class Branchiopoda; order Notostraca; family Triopsidae; genus Lepidurus; species Lepidurus apus. The sequence continues at coordinate 356,948 of JAGJRO010000309.1, forward strand.
TCGCCAGCGTAGTTGATTTCCATGTCCATAATGATTTCCGTGCGCGACACGTTTCTGTCGTAGACTTTCACACCGCCAATGCGCGGCGGCTTTAACGAAAATTATAAAATCAGAAGGCTGGCTATTAGGGAATAATAGAATAGGAACGTAACATACGATTGTGCCAAGCGATATTTTGTCAAACTTAAAGCCATTTATCTTGTACGCTTTCAATGACTCTCGTATAGAAGCTTCGACGTTCGCAATTATAACGTCACGGACATAATGTCCAACTTGAGGCCATAGCTGCTTCAAAATCTAAGGAGCACAAACAGTTACTGCCGGATGTTATAGCTTATCTCGTATACAATTTACTTTGTTGATCCATTCGGTTCGCTCGAAATCAGGGAAAAAAACCTACGGACAAGAAAACATATGTGAAATCGCTTCCTACTTCCTCTTTCATTCGCTCTTTCTTAGGCTAAAATTAGCTAGCAGGACCAGGTGCCACACCTATGCACATGAGGCGTTTTAAAAAAAAGCGAAGCCAAGCTTACCCAAGAAGGTAAATCAACGACTCGAGCTTTGATGATATCCTTTTCGTCAAAAAAAGCTGCCGCTCTAGCTGCACTCATTTTAAAATCTCTCTCTTTCCTCCATTGCTCTCGGACAGCAGTCAATCCAACAGCTCCAAATATCCAAGCCATACTCATGTTGAAGTAGCCCATCATGTAAATGCCCAGGATGAGAGGGAAATGTTTAGCTGCAATCTTTAATACGCCAGAAAACCCCGTACTAATGGTAGTGTAGCTGCTCGACACGTTTGCATTTCCCGTATCTGCTGGTTTGGGTTTATCATCTTCGCTTCCCGTTTCTGTTTTTGCCACTGGACTCTCCATAACTCCGCCGTGTTCGGACCCGACCTGAGAAACACGTAAAAATATTACAAAATAATTACCAAAAAACGTTCAAATGAGCAAATTGCAGAACCGTAACAAAGAAATATGCAACGAGGAATTGCGAAAAAGTTACGTAATGGCTGCTGGAAAGGGTTGGGTTCAGAGAAGAAAGAATTGACTGTTTTTTTGTCAAGTTTCCTTTCGAAGGAATTCAGCCACAAAAAAACTCCATGTCATTACTGAGAATCGAACTTTTTCTTATTTTGCTGGTCCCTAACACAGCAGTATTTTTTCATGCACCGTGATGACAGATATCAAACTAACATACACAACCATTGTCTTGAGACATACACAGCTCAAAAATGCGATTTTAAACATAATACCTATCGTTGTTTATTCATAATTACATATTAAGTGCTCGAATAAAATTTAAATGGAAAATTCTGCGTTACCGTTAGATTAGCGTACGTGCTCCCTAGCTTATGGAAACTTCAAGATCCACGTTCTTTAAAACACAAATGAACTAGGAAGAACACACCTTATAGCTACATTAAGACATTTTTTACCTGCTTTCTTGTCGTTTATTCCCTAGTTTGTCCGGTTTGTTTTGTTGACTCACTGGAGAACCGAGCGACGAGCACAACACGCACGGTCGAGGGAACTGGACGGAGCAAACCCCAAAGCAATTGGCCAAACCCAATCCAACGGCCTTGTGACTAGCCTATCATTGGTTCTTACTAATGGCGGGAGTTTCGAATCCCTAAAATTTAACTATTCATTAGCCCGGTTTTAGAAACAAGATCCTCAAGCAAATGATGTAATAAAGCTGCATGTGACATGAGCTTTTTTTTCGGGTAATACAAAGTAACATTTTCACGCACAACATCTAAGTAAATCTTCTAACGTTTAATCGTAACAGGCTCGGAAGCTTTTAAGGCTGCTACTGTCCTATCTAATAACACAGACAACAATTTATCCATGGGATCCATCGCACCTCGCTGTACCCATTTAGGAATCGTGACTCTGGCTTGGGAAAAGCCTAGTTTGTTTAAAATATAGTCCACGCCGTAAGGTTCAATTCGCTTTCCAGCCCAAGACAACAACCTGGGGGAGGAGGGAAATCAATAAAATGCCACGGTTACATACAACCTATTACATAAGTGGGTCAACTAACCGAACAGTGGGTTCCAAATGCCACGTTTTGCATTCAAAATTTCTCCAGTCCCTCAAATCAAACAACTTTCTTTTGCCATCATCTTCAGTTAGATTGCTTGCCGAAGCTCCTTCACTCATCTTTGACCCCGGATGTTCGCTGTTAGTGGCACCTTCAGAGCCGTTTTTGGTCAAGGACACCGGTACTTTCAAAATATCCGGACTCTGTGTTCTCCCGATATGAGAAGAGGCGGAAACCTGAAAATTCACCCAAACATCTCAATACACCACCGGGAAAAACAAAAACAACAAAGCTTACCACCCGTTCTTTCTCCTTGACATACGACGATATCAAGTCGTGTAAGAAAAAAAAGCCTTCCGCATCCATGGTCACGAAAATATGATCCTCAAAGTCCGTAATGAAACTGCATTCCACCATAGCTTTCTCCCCTAGTTCACAACACAATTATAAGATACACGGTGAAAGAAAATGTGCTTATAAAAACTTACCCATGGGGTCTGGCGAAATTCCAGTTTGGAAATGTTCTGATTTCACGTGTAACTGCAGAGAAGGAAAAGCGAAGATAATTTCCGTGGCATGATGGTAATTAGGAACCTTGGCATGGGCCATGGGACCTTTTCTTTCCTGGGCTTGATTATCGCAGCGTTCTCTTTCCCGCTCCAAACTGGGGAAACGTTCCACAGCTGCAAAGAAGGGAATCATCTACATTACAACAACATCCATCACAGCTGACAAAGTGTTACCATCTAATCGACTTGTGGCAAACGCGTATAAAAACCAGTCCTGCAACGTCCGGAATTGTGGCGGGAAAAGCTGGTCTCGAGATATTCGACAAACGGTGGCCATCGAGGCGGGACTATGCTGATTGGGTTGCAATTCCAAAGGCTGAATCCCCCTCGAGCCGATAGTTGCTATGCCCAAGCTAAACGACAAGTTCTGCACCACATGTATAGAAGATGGATCTGCCACAATAAACAAAAGTTTTATGAAACACTTCCAATATGCGACTAGAGGACAGACGTTCAATATTACCATTGCCAGGAACTTGCTGAGCTTCAGTAGCAAAAGAAATGCAGGGTTCCTTAAGACTAAACAACGCCCAGGATTTGGTCTTGAAATTGATACCATGGAAACATGCTAAGGAGATGTTAGTGCCGTGTAACTCCATCGTGCCGCCCACTATGGTCCCAAACTCAGGTAAGGGCTCGGGTAAGGTAGAAATCCGCACCCCTGCAACGCGACAAATGGCCTTCTGCCAATGACGATGGTGTTGGACATCACTCAGAGTCGACTGAGCTTTTGTCTCCGTAGCTTTTGCTGGAGGAACCACAACTGCTATTTTGCGGCGTTTCAGAGATGCCGACGTTGGAGGCGGTTCCAAGCTACTGAAAAGCCTTTTACTGCTGCGAAATTGTTGTTGGAAGAACTCGTCAAGCTTCAAGTACATCTTCAGCAAGTCCGCAGTGGTGGATTTGGACATCATCATCTGGAGCTGATCCCAGCCCAAGGTTCCATGAATGAAAATCATGGCTGGTCTCCTCGTGGGCAAGCTGCTAGTCGAATTTTTGCGTTTCAGGGGTTCCTTGGCGGTTTTTAGCCCTTGCTCGACTTTCCATTCATCCCGCATAATCACATCCAACCCGCTCACTCTGCCCATAAGCACGCTCGTTCCCATGTAATCCAAACGGCATTCCAGAGCGTACAATTTCAAGCCCACACGATGATCAGGTTCCGTTCCAGGGTCTTCTTGGATTCGTACTATAGAGACAAAGATTAGCCTTTGTAACTTCTACGCCAGGTAAACAATTACGGAAAGTTTCAATGCCGCTAAGTTCGATGGCTCCACCCACAATGCCTCCTTTGGCATCTAAACTAGATCCTTGTAAACCAACTCCAATGTACATGTTCTTGTGTCCAGAGCTGCCAATAGATAATCTACCCTCGGATTTGAAATCTTTCGTTAACCAGCTGCGAAAAAAAAGATTTTTTTTTTAATAAAAAACAACACTTCGTTTGAATAGTCAAAGAAAACTTACGTTACGTTGCCCATAACGTTGCCCATATTCATATGCACGTTAAGTTTGGTGAAATTGACAGCAAAAACCACCAAAGTTTCCCAGGAAGTCAACGTTACTGCAGTAGGAGTACTCGATTCAGGGGGTACATTCTTTTCACTGTTCTCGGGAGCGTCAAAACTGCCGGCAAACGAACTGTTCATGTCCAAATCCACCGTGTCCCTATACCGCATACATTGGTAACACGTTAAATTGGCTTAAGATATTTACATTCGACGACTGGAGGTGCGAGCTGCCGACTGCTCAGCTGTTGGCTCGTAGGATCGCGTAAAGTCGCCCAAAAACAACCGTCTAACAATGCTTCTTCGATACCAAGCTTTTGGGAACGCCAGAATTTCCGTCAATCTTCGCATATCATATTTAAAAGAAGCCGAGCCAATATCCACAATTGCTAAAGATTTCAACATAAGTAATTGTTGATAATTCGTGCTAGCCAAATACTTGAAAAGCGTATAACAGCTTTGCTCGTCTCCTGCCCAACTGCTTCAGAGCGCTTAACTAGGTGCAATTTCCTGAACCGAGAAATTATGAATTTCACAAACTCCACATTCACACTCAGAGAATCTTTGCGCTCAGACTCCTCGTCTTGTCTCGCAGTACTTCCACCACCTAGAAAAGAAACACACCAATTTATCCTATTTTTAATAAATATTTTTCACGTTATCTTTAGCAAAGGAACTGGTGCAAGTAGCTTTCGTTACCTGACTTTTTGCCGCCCCCGTACGGATGAAATATGTATAAAGAGAAGTCTGACAAACAGCCAGTCACACTTAACCCTCCCACAGCGGAAGCCAAATTAAAAGGCCCTTGGTTAGAGAAGAACTCGGCTTCTTTCTGTCCCACAAACTCACTAAAACACGACCATTTCTATAGAGATAACTTTGAAAATCACACAAATGAAGGATACCTTTGTAAAGGATCTTCTGCTCGCTTGGAAGAAAACACGAGGTGTAAGGAAGGTAGCCGGAGCAGGCATTCAACTCGAGAAACCGGCAAACAGGAGAAACGGAACACCGAAGGCTGCATATGGAAATACACGACAACATCCACTGGAAATGAGCCGTAGGACTGAGGTCCTTGTGTTGCCGTGCCTGATGCTGGGAAATCCATCGTGAATACTGAGCCCAAGGGTGCATTGTCCGTCGAGGAAGATTTGGGTACGGACAAAACTGGGTTGGTATTGGCGGTGGCATTCGAAATAGGCTCTAGCGCTTGCTCTAAGAACTGCAGGATATGAGGGCTAACTATTGTTTCTTCAGGAATGCTTTGAAGTGTCATCCACGTAAATAAACTCGCTTTCTTGGTCACATTCTTGCCCTTACTTGTCAAGGGATCTTGCGAGGCCGTTTTAGAATCTTCGGCTACCATTCGTGAGTCATAATGAACCTGAAAACAAGATTTTCTTTTTCATATACGCAAAACAGTTTCAAAAACAGTACTTTAACATCCAGGCCAGGAATGTGGAAGATGGTGAGATCAGCTAACTGGGAACTTGTAACGCCTCCCATTCCTTTTAAGCGCGACGAAGACACGTTGAAACGCAAATCCGTTTTTCGACGACTTGTATTTGGACTGTTCTGGTGACTTGAATTCAGCAAACCGCTGGAAAAGCTCCTTTCCTTACGCATACGACTGTACAAAATGAAGCAAATACTCAGACGAGTTCAAAATAATTAGTTGGTATTTTACTTTTTTAACTCCTCTTCACGTGAATCGCGAGTGTGCAGAACACATTTCCCGCTGTTGATCCGAACTTTAACATCCAACTCAAGGTCTACGTTAGGCTCCTGGGGCTTGGCCATGGGTACTGCATTTGGTGTAGCTTTCGTAGCTGTACTAGCACTGGAAACATCCCAACTATTAGCGAAGAAATTATTTGCGAATGGAGATTTCTTACTTGGTGCCCGAGGCATGACGCATTTTGCTTGAAATAGGTCTGGACTCGGGAGTTTTGGCCGGAATTGCATGCGAAGGCAAGGAATTTCTAAAAACAAAAAATTGTGATTTTCAGAATTAAAATACAGTAGATGACGCTTATTGTCATCACGTTTGTTAAGTGAATATTGATTCCATTAAGCGGAGATTCTAATAACCGAAAAACGGAAACATTTACCTACAGATTAGATACACTAACATCGGTAACGCGACACAAGGACTACGGTATATCCGACACATGGACTACGGACTCCGACACAAGGACTACGGTTCCTTAACCTTTCCAGGGACCAATGGCATTTCCAGTTCAAAAAGTTTCTGCTCATTGGTTAGGACTAGGTTATAGGTTAGGCGTTTATAGTCCTTAAGTCGGGGTTCGTAGTCCTTATGACGTAATTTTTAATTCGGCAGAGGCACTTTTTAATCTCGTTGGCGCTTAACCAATGAGCAGAGACTTTTTGAACTCGAAATGCTATTGGTCCCTTGGAAGATTAAGGAACCGTAGTCCTTATGTCGGGGTCTGTAGTCCTTGTGTCGGGTTGTGTTGGGTACACCGTAGTCATTGTGTCAACGACCCACTGCATATCCACTATTGTTTATTTTCGTAACGATTTTTAAACAGTTCTGATAGATATGATTAAGGACTTCCTAATTTCATGGCCGCTTTCCTTTGTGGCAAATCTTTTAACTTTACTTGTCATAAGTTTCAATGAGCCAGAACTTCTGGCTTTATATTTAAATCAACTCATTTCTTGTTCGTCGCCCTTTTTGTATAACCACATGTCTAAAACAAAACTATAATTCTGCGCCTTTGAAGATTACTCCTCAAAGACTACTCGACACGATATCCCTTCTAATTTTCACCGTCAATTAAACAAACTATTCAATTGAATAACCTGCTCATTTAATTGACTGGGAAGTTTAGAAGGGATTTCCTCCTAAGCGTAGTAGTAGGCTGAAAATGACAGGACTGGTGAAAAAGACGTAAAAGCAATGTCATTGGTCAATATGCAAAGTCCAAGTAGCAATCACCTACTGTAGTTTCGTTACTGCATGTGAAGATTCTTTTGAAAGTGATTCTAATATCCGAAAATGTGATTCTAATAATCGATTAAAATGCTATGAATTTTTTCACTTTGAATCGGCCCTTTAAAATTTGATTCCATAAAACGGCTGATTCTCATAACCAGTGATCACAATAAGCGGCATCTACTGTAAAACCACAAAATTAGGAAATCGGGATCATAGAGTAGAAATGTGGTTTGCAAAACGCAAGATCAAAAATCATTCAAAACTTACGTTAAAGCTTCGTGTGACGAATCAACTGTAGAAGGAATAGCGATAGATTTGGATCGTTGGTGCCCCGCTTGACCTCGGTTTGGAAGGGTCGGTATCGTTCCTGACCCAAACACGTCTTCAAGCAAAGCTGCGCTGGGGATGACATTTTCTTTAGTCAATCCTGCAGCATTTTCCTTGACCGACAACGAGGAGGTTTTCACGCTCTGCCTTCTCAACCGTTGAATCATATCACGTCGGAAACCTTTGAAAGCTAACGCTTCCAATTCCTGTAGTCTTTTCATTTCCTGCTCCACGGTGGCTGCCGAAGCTCCCAACGCTCTCAAATCATGAATAATACGCGCTTGCTCGGTCATTTCCTTCTCAATTACCCTCGTACGCCATTTGCTGTCCACCAATGGCGATTGAAGCAAAGTTCCTGCTGGGGCAGTCCGCCGCGCCAAGGACCACCCTCGTTTCACTTGGCTCCGCCCATTCTTCCGTATTTCTACCCCGTCAATTTCCCCTGCACCATCTGGAACCTCCGAAGCCGCTTCACTGCCTTGTCTACTCGCCTGGCCTTCTTCCTCTTCATCCTCCGAATCTTCGCTAGTATGGCCCGTTGCCGTGATAGTTCCTTCTTCTTCCCCACCCGTCAACATAGTCAAGGTGTGTCCTAGGGCTGATAATTGTTTGCCAATGGAAGTATCCAAATGTGTATCCACGCCTTCCATTTGCCAGCCCACGTTCAAGATCCACTTGGCGTTCTCGATACCATTCTGAGCCACCGTGCGACTGCACACTTCGTAAGTGCCTTCCGAGACCACACAGGAATTCATTAAGGAAGAATCAGTCATATCAGGCTTCCAGTCGTCCAAACCAGTCTCGAAATCATCCGCAAACCTTAAACACAAGCCCGTGAAACGGCCTTTGCTCACCAACGAGCCTGAGCTGCATGCTGAAATGCTGGAATGTTCTAACGTCACCACTACTGCTCCACAACCTTCGGAATCTGTCACCAAACGTCCTCCAGCCCACGCCTTTAACACGCGAAATAACGAAAACATACCAATATAACATGAATTCGATAGAGGCTTCGACTATGAATACAATACAATGGTGCCTCGCATAACGAACGTTCCGCATTACGTATGCAAGCGCGGGCCGGAAAATGTTCCACATTACGAACCGCAGGCCCGCTCTGTTGTGTTTTTTATAGTTGAAATTTGTGGAAAGTTCCGTGCTTTTTTTAGTGTTGTCAAAATGGCACCTAGCAAGACCGTTATAGTGGGAAGAGTAGGAAAGCATTTACCACTGAAATGAAGCAAGAAATCATAGCAAAACTGACTCAGGAGCTAAAGTTGTGGATCTTGCTGCTGAATATGGAGGGATCAAGTCAACCACATAGGAACAACTTTAGCCAGTAGAGAATCAATCATGAAAGCTAAGGTGGCCAAGGGAGACTCAAGTGTTTGTTCACGGTGCACAGAAAAACGATTAGTGATGAAATGGAGAGGTTGTTGTTAGTTTGGATTAACGAAAGGCCAATGAAAGGAGATCTAACCACGCAGGAAATAATTCGTGAGAAAGCTAGGGTCATGTATGAAGAGCTTAAAAGATCCACTCCAGGAACAAGCTCACAAGCTCTGGAACAAGAGGAGAAGAGTTCAAAGCCAGTAGGGGGTGGTTTCATAGGTTTAAGAAAGTAAGTGGCATCCAGTGGCATAATGCAAAATTACGATTTTTCATAACGAACGACGTCCTGGAATGGATTGCGTTCGTTATGCGAGGCACCACGGTATAAAAGTTAGAAAACCTTACCGGTGGGCAAGAATGCAACGGTAGGCAAATACCCATGTCATCTACGGTGAGTTGGAGGAAGAGCGTGCCTAAATTGGGCGGGGCTAGCTGGGTAGTCAATTTTTCCAACACCTAAAAGAAAAGCAATTCTTACAGAACTGTCGTAGCGTGGTGTATAAGAATGTTGGGAAGATGGTCAGAAAATCGGATTACATCGGGTTGGAGGGTGTAAGTTTCTTTGCCCAGATTGGTTCGTTGTTCCGTCCAGTAATCGTAAGCATTCTTGTAGTTGAGCCAGACCAATATGGCCTTGTCTACTGCTACGGGCTGAAGGAATACCAACGGTCGATTCAATGTAATGAGAACTAGCTCTTTGTCTCCTTCAGACGAACTGCCGTTGGAAAGCACTTCTTCATGAAAGGCATTGCGAAGCCCGATACGAGTCTTAAAGAAAGCGGCTTGTTGGTATTCAGGCTCGGCTTCCTCGAACAAAGGATTCCGTATGAGTTGACCCAGACTCAGGTTTATGTCTAAATTGGCACGTCCAAATAGCTTGGTTTGCATACTGCGCAGGAAATCCGAACATGATTTGGAATCCGAGGCTTTTTGAACCCGATTGGACAACTGCAACTCCACTAGGCCCGTTTCGAGTCGCACGGCAGTATTGGTGGGCGTGGTCGCAGTAATTTGTATGCCTTTTAGCTTGATGGTCAGATTGTACAACAAACGATGCGACAAGGATGAAGAGGGTTCTTGCTCTTCCCACAGCGGGACTGGTTTATCACCTCCTGATACTTTCAAAAGTACCTCGTTGACTTCCTACATAATTTTTTTTTTTTACAACGGATGATTTACGACTGGCAATGTTTACTTTCATGAAGACTTTCTGCACAAATACCAAATGGTTTAGCAAATCCGTGGTTAGGCAATGCTCAAAAACTCCGATTTCGGCGGTAGCGTTGAGAAAACTTCCGCGACAAAGTACGACGTCATCTAGACAAATTTTGTTTAAAAGATATTCCTAACGCTTCCAATTCAAAGCACCAAAAAATTGAACTCCTTCCGGAGTCATGCCGTCTTGCTTGTACTCGGCTGTGACATGAACTTCAGGCAAATCAATGCAAGCAGAAGGGGGCAGATTTGCTTCTGAGACCTGGATACGGCTGAGTTGTAATACACACAAATACAAACTTATCGTGTATATACCTGCAATTTGGTGGTAAAACTTAGCGAGTGTTTGGCAAGGTCAACCGAAAATCCTGCTTTGTTACCCGTAATACCAGTACTCACTACTTGCTCCATATGATACTGCGCTTGTAAAGAGGGCAAAAGAGCCGCAGTTACGCTCAAACTCTACCAAAACGATAAACATAAGGTAATTTCTTAAGTGTTTCATACTTATGTTTCATAAGTATTTCATAATAAAACTTTCTACCTGTAAAATGATAGAAAACTGCATGACTAGGGGTTCCAAAAGCTTATTGCTTGGCTTCGTGAGAACTGCTTTGCTAGCATAACCGTCATGCGTCGATTTCGGGGACTGTGTACCCAAGGGTCCATTATCGACATCTACATCCAATGCTGTAGCACGGCTTGCGCGGCTGGAGAAACGGGGCACGCGGAATTCCTACACAACAGTTGCTTACAAAATCCATGTCAAACATTGCGTTTTCTTCGTGTACTTGAAGCGTGGATGACAGCTGCTTAGTACCACGGGTCATCATGCCATGCAGTACAACTGGATGTTGGGGAATATCAACTAAGACCGCTCCCACGGTGACCAATCCAGAATTATGCTGTTTCTTCAAGGCGTCGGTAATGGTCGAATACAACGCCTGGGATTTCCCCACTGTAACTTTGACAACTGTCCTAAAGAAACGAGAAAAAATAAAAAAATTGAATATTTTTTAACCCAATACATTCTTCATCAAACTCACTGCTGACTAGGAGCAATGCCTTCCAAAAGGACGATCATGGCTCGGCCCACGTGTCCCGTCAGTGACGACTCAATGGCATTATTCTCGGCGGTAACGTGGCTCGCCTCTTTATACGAAAAACTGGACTGGATGGCCGATATTTCTGCTTCTAAGCGCAAACCGCTGAGCATGGCCAGCAACCGCACCTTGTTAATACAGGCTACGCCAAAAATTACCACGCAGCCGACATGTTTGCTTCCGTCGCCATCAACTGTATCCATGCTCGGCAAAAAAGACCCTCGATAATCGGGTCTAAAACGTGAACCCTGGGCCCCATGGGCTAAACCTTCTTTAGCACTAGCCAGGACTACTTTGCTATCCGGCATGGAGGCATACAGATCCACCAAATAGGCGACCGTCTTCCAGCAGCGGATTTCATGCTTCTGGCTTAACACAGAGGCAGGAGAAGGTGATGTCGGCGACCGTAACTCCCGACTACCCGGTACCGATAAGGGACTCGATGCCATTTTCAAGCCCGTGTACCCTTAAAAGAAATGCAACGCATGATTAAATTCGCTTTAACATGAAAGTTAAGCTTTGCCATTACGGCAACGCGACACAAGGACTATGGACCACGACCATAAAAATAATAAAAATAATACAAAAAGTCCTAATGTAGCAATGAAAGAAATTATAGAACCAATTGATAATACAACATTTCATGAGGTATAAGCATCAGGATAATCTGAGTATCGACGAGGTATTCCAGCAAGTCCTAGGAAGTGCCGAGGGAAAGAAAGTTAATTTACTCCTACAAATATTGTGAAAAAATGACCCCAACGCAAGGACTACGGTTCCTTAATCTGTCAACGGACCAAAAGCATTTCGAGTTCAAAAAGTATCTGCTTATTCGTTAAGTGCCAACGAGATTAAAAGGAGCATACGCCGTATTGAAAATTACGTCACAAGGATTATGAAACCCCCACTTAAGGACTAGGTTAAGGATTTGGTTAGGTTAGGACTAGGTAAGGTTAGGACTAGGTTAGGTCAGGACTAGGTTAGGTTACGACTAGGTTAGGTTGGGTCTAGATTAGGTTAGTACTAGGTTAGGTCAGGACTAGGTTAGGTTACGACTAGGTTAGGTTGGGACTAGATTAGGTTACGACTAGGTTAGGTTAAGACTAGGCTAGGTTAGGGATATGCAGTCCTTGTGTCAACGTCCCGCCATTACACGTAAAATGTCAAAAACATACAACGAAACGAGATGTAATAATAATGCAATTTGAATAAAAGTAGCCGTCAATAGGCGAAGCCTACGATGGCATTAAAAAAATTAATAAAAAAATAATAGTAAAGCTTTGCCATGCTTCAAATACCTCTTTTGAGTCTGGTACTGTTCCTGAGGCGACTCATGATAGAGCCTGCATGCGGTTGTATGTTAAACTCCCCTGGTGTGGACGACATCCGGCAATCCGTACTGGCACTGCCTACTTCGTCTTTAGAAAAGCCATCCAAACTGTTGGACATGGAGGGAATGCGAGTCATCGTCTTCATGTCGGGTCTGTGTTCGCGTAATTGACTCTGCGTTTCCTTGACGTTGATATACACGCTCGTGATTTGATGCAAGAGGCGCAGTAACGGCATATTGACTTGTTGCGCAATGTAGCCCACCGAGATACTGAAATTCAGCATGGTCGTAGTTTTGGTTTTCTTCATCCCCGACTCAACTCTCGACGGCATCGCTGGCCCACTACTGATTGCAGTGGGTACCTTCCTAACGTCCAATTCCAGGGCGATTTTCTCGCACAAGAACGCAGGGACTTCCGGGGGAATGTAGAGCAGGAATTTCCCTGGCTGTCCTGCCCGTGCACCGACTTTTCCCTTCTTACCCACGTGGGCTTGCTCGCTTTCGAAAATTTCCACGCGCAATTCGTCCACACTCGCCAAAACTGATGCAGTATTGCTCTGGCTCAGCCAATCGCCCGCCCAGTCATCGGTATGGCGCATAACCTCCTTCTTGGACGCGACATTCAAGCTCGTGAGCAAGGGCGCGAAAATGACATATACATCCGTCAGGGGACTACTGCGTAACGTTTGCCACGTTGTTCGCCACGGCGACGACTTGTTGGCGGCCTCGGGTGCTTCCAAGCTCACCGACGCCTTCTTCTCAGCCTCCTCTTTCTTGGCCGATTCTTGCTGGCGTACCATCCAACTATACAGGTCCTCTTCGCCTGCAGCCTCACCTTTTTTGTTACCCCCCGATCCGTCCGGCGAACTTATCCCCACTTCAGGATGGAGGACGCCAGCAGCAGCGTTTGCGGCGGTAGCCGCTGCCACTGCGGCGGATGGACTACTTAAGGTGGGTTGCAGGGTCAGATTAGATAGCGTCATTCGATCGGAAGAACTGTCCGCACTGGGACTGCCAGGCCACTGTTTATAGCGACCCGACGGTGACACGTTGGATAAGGACGGCGGTCGTTGTGGCGGCGGTACAAAGGAGCCGGAATACGGCGGCGAAGCATGCATTGACCCTAACAAACTATCCTGGCTGCCTACTGCGCCTGATGAAGCTTTCCGGGTGCGGAAAAGTACCGTGTGGTCAATCAGAGGCGATCCATTCGCATTGGAGTCCGTACGAGCTCGCGGCGGCATGGCCGACGGTTTCGCAGCCATTGTATCAAGCAGTACAGGCGTATATAACGTATTCTTCCACTGACGACTCAGGACCACTACTCCCTGAAAGTGAAATCCAATTATTGAATACTTTAGACGCGTTCGTTATGCACCGTCGACTTAAACTTAGACTTACCAGACTTCCTTGACTTTTGCTTATGAGCGTTCGTTTTAACTTAACTTTAAAAGTTTACCGAAGTCGACTTGGAAAGTCTTGGGTCAAAACGAACGCTTATAAGCAAAAGTTTACAGTTGCTCCACCCATGGGGCGGTGCTTGTAGAAAATAAACAAAAGCAATACAGTAGAATCTCGCTAAAACGTACACCCGTTATAACGAACAATCGGCTATTGTGTACAAGGTCCACTGGTCCCAGCGAAATGCCGGGCCATTATGCCAATGTTGGCTATTACGTACAAATTTTCCGTCCCCTTACGTGTAGGTTATAGCGAGATTTTATTGTATATGAATTGTTCGATATCGACAAAGGAGATACATAAACAAGGGGCGGGGTTAAGTTTAAGTCTAGGCACCAGAGTACTCGCTATAGACTTGCCTGACTTTGGACCAAAACTAAAAGTCGACTTCCAAAGTTTAAGTCTACTAGCTAAAGAAAACGCTTATAAGCCCAAAGTTTAGCAAAGTCTACCTAACTCGAACGCTTATAAGCACAAAGTCTTGGGTAGACTTTTAAGTCGGCTTAAACTTTGGTCAAAACGAACGCGGCTTTTGTTGTACTTTGTTGGGATTAGGGAGAGGGTTTGATTAGAACAGATACTACACTTTGATCTTAGGATCACATTTTCGTGAAAATTTGCTAAATAGTACCCGAATTAGAACTAGTGCTGCAAAAAAAAAGAGAAGATTTGTGCTCTAACTAACCTGTTGCAGAAGTGAAAAGGGTGGCAACGTGCTGCGCTGCAAGCTCTCAGCTAGGAGATGCTTATCGGATTCCAGCACAAGTTTGTGGAGCAGGAATGTCAACTGGCATGAAGGATCTTGCTGTAGACTTTGAGCAAATGGCGACAGACACGCATAGCGTCTCTTGACTGGCAAATGTAATTGCTGAGCTTCCAAACCTTCAGCCATCAAGGCTGCCACCACAGCCAAAGATCGAGTTTTAGCAGCACCTACAGTATGCTTGACAGTAATGTAGAGACGGTCTCCTGCACTTAGCCATGCTCGAATAGCAGGCGTGGCTGTGCTTAATAAATTCCAATCCAGTCTGTACGGAGGAAAATAAACTCATTATTTCCTTTAAAATGTTTTCATCCAAATAAATCAGCAATACCACTCTAAAATATTATTTTATATGCAGAAAAATCAAACCGCACGAAAACATACCAACATAAGAAAATGACCTATTCCGTACCTAGTATAGTCGATGCGTTTTGTTATCGGACTACGGGGTGGAGCAGCAAAGCTAAACCAGAATGTTTTGACTTGCAATGCAACCGAAGCTTGATCCTCTTTCTTTGCCCAGTTCGGAAATTTCCCATGGCTCGAATCGCGTTTATTCTCCTTATGGTCACCTAGATTGAGAAATTGTTTGAGGTCACATTTTAGTGAACATTTGCTAAATAGTACCCAAATTAAAACTAGAAGTGCAGGGTTCTCCTGTTTGGCTACAGCCCGCAGGAGTGGAAAGTCGAGCGTCGGTGGTAGATCTCGAGTGACGATCTCCACGCTCGTATTCTTCGCAGTGAGTATGATTGTGTAGAACTTCATTGTTCAGAATGTCCATTCCTGCCGTTTTCTTCACTAAATTGACGTGGACGTGTTCGACGCCGCACTCAAACATGATAATGCCCAACTGGCTATTCTTATCCATGGCATCTAAGGGCGGGAAGAACACAGGTGACGCAGTGCTCGACGAAGACCGTTGAATCTTCAAGCGATGGCTACGATCTTGTGGTTCGACTCCGCTGCGAGACGAAGACCGACCAGTCGAGGGAGTCTTAATCTCGGGCACCAACCCCACTGCTGGCTTCAGTCGAAAGCCCACTTTGGAACAAACGACAGGAATGGCTGTGATGATGGCATCCGCTGGAAATACGTTATCGTCCCAGAGTCTCCTTAACTGAACGTGCAAACGCCCTTAAATGAAAACAAACAAATCCGTTAATAAAAAAAAAACGAAGTAATTCCCTACGCATTACAAGGAAACAAACACCATTAGGATTAAAACATTTCGTACTAAAAAAACTAATATTAACGAAATTTGTTCAAGGCAATACTGCAGTAATTAATCTTTGACTAAACACAATTGTAATGCGTTAAAATAATTTTTCAAAATTACAAAACTAAACTTAATTTCGTAATTTAATTAAGTTTTTTTAATTATTTAATTTTTAAACTTTCTTTGTTTAAAATTCAATTGTTAATGAGAATACTAGTTTGGTATAGTTGATAATACTAATTCTACCTAGTTTGGCAGATACGAGACTTTGCTCTCCGCGAGTCGATGAAGATTCCACGAACAGCGTTTCGTGACTGGGTCCCAAAGCTTTCGAAGTGGTCGACTGACGTTTCCCTTTGGCTGGTCCTACTTCAGGCGGCGCTTTGGCTGCGTGAACCACGTGGTGACTAGTTTTTTCGCCCTCCGCTTGGATCAGCAAGTCCTGCATACTGAAAGCTAAAAGCGCTACACAGAGCAGATCCCTGGGATGGTCCAACGCCGAAAAAGATATGACTTCTTCCACGATTCCGACTTGCAGAAAGCAGAGATGGATGTTGGGCAAGTTGCACGACAACCGCCAATGCTCCGCGTATGTTTGTTCAATGACGGATTGCGGTTGCTGAACATCATCCTTGACTTTGACGCTCAGCTCCGCCGATTTGGACCGTAGTAAAGGATTACGTTGGAGGACAAAATTCACGCATTGCTGCTGCAAGCGTGTTACAATGGTTAACGGATGCAAGTTCTCCAAACTGGGCGTCAACGCTTCCAACATGCTCTGAATCGATTCCAAGGACAGCGGACAAAGCATGATATGTACTGGACCGTCCAACTTGACCACAATGTTGGACGCGCCGGGCAAGGCCGGGTAAGTAAACCGGATTTCGCTGTCGTTTTCTTCGTTGGCTGTTTGAGACCTCGCAGGATAGCTCCCATCCCAAGCTTTGCCAAAACTAGGAGGCATGGCTTTGGAGAAGGACGAGGCGCTGGCGCAATTGGCGCTGGTATTGGGCGTTTCCTGGTCGGTCAACCTGAACGCTGTGAAACCTTCCGAGATGATCTGAAACTGCGGACCAGGAGAAGGTTCGTAGAAGATATGGGCGGGATAGGAAGGACTGGTGGACCAGCGCTGGCACGAGGCACGGCTCAAACAACGGCTGTACGAGGCCATGAGTAACGGCGACTCGCTTATGGGACGATGGGTTTGCGCGTGCAAATCGACCAGAGAGAAATCTGGAGGCGAAGAGACTGCCGACGCGAAGGAAATGGAGGACGGCGACGGTGCAAGTGTGCTATCGCCACTTTCGAGCGAATTTTGAGATATAGTATCGTTTTTGGGCCACAGTGCCTCTGAGGGCGACCGTTGGAGAACCTTATCCACCGCGGCCGCCAAAACGTTCGTTTCGACTAAGCGATTCGTGCTCCCACCGCCTTTGCTAGCCGTTAAGAACGTATCGCCCTCTTCCTCTTCTTCGTCTTCTTCCGCGGCAGAGTAAAACGACTCGGACATGCCATAACTAGCTTGCGAACTGAGTCTGGAGAAGGTTTTCTTGGGCGAGGTGCTCACCAAATCGGGTAGTGACGCTCGGCTCGAATTTTTGGTGGTTGTGGAACTCGCCAACGTGAGCAACGGCGTCGATTGCGCAGCTTTCTTACTAATTAAGCCTAGTTTAAATTTCTGGGGATTGGATCGTGTCTGAACGGCTTCTGTGAGGGAGGAACTGCGCTGAATTTCTTCTCTGTCCTTAGGGAGTAAAGGAACATCGTCGCTAAAGTCGTGGTGGCCTTCCTCTTCCAATGAAAAGCTGGAATGATGCGACCCGGGATAAGGAAGGGGATGGACTATGATGGAGTGACCGGTTTCGGTGCCGTTAGAGGCATCGCCTATGGATACAGGGTTGGATAAGAGGAACCGCTCTTCAAGAGTGGATGAAGATTGTCGCGAATAACTGTTATTGCTGCTACAACTCGGGTGAGTGGAGTTGTGCTGGCCGCTACGAGCGCCATTACCAGGCGAAGTAGGTAAGGGTCGGACTTGACTCGCGAACACATCAAAGAGAAGACGCTGTTCGTGTAAAATGCTCTGGCCGTAGCCAGGATCTTCGCCTGGATTAGCCACGCGAAAGGTGGCAAACTGGGAGACCGCGTTCGGCTTGGATTTGAGGGCTTGTTTGGACAGGAAAAGGCGCCCATTTTCGTTACGACCGAAAAAGGCGCACCCTCCTAAGCATCCGCAGCTTATGGGTTTGGAAGCGGACTCGCGAGGCTCTTGGTCGCTCCACAGGAACCACAAACGCTTGGTTTTCTTGTCGTACTTCTGCAACCAACTGAAATGAAAGGAACGAACAGCCTTAAACACCTGTTTTTTGAATGTTTTATCGAAACTAATGACGTACGGTAGATGCCACTTATTGTGATTGTGATGTTGTTTGTCAAATGAAGATTGATTCTATTACCATGTGGCAATCACTACTGTAGTTTCGTTACTGTACATGTAAGGATTCTTTTGAAATTGATTCTAATATCCGAAAGTATGATTCTAATAACCGACTAAATTGCTATGAATTTTACCACTTCGAATCGGTCCTATAAATTTGATTCCATAAAGCGTCTGATTCTAATAACCAGTGATCACAATAAGCGGCACCATTGCACTATTTATTGGTCGACTTTGAGTTACTTAAAAATCAAAGTCGACCAATAAAATGACTGGCTAAAAGCAGTTGCCTACGCTGGTTAAATTAATTTTTTAAAGTAAAATTAAAATAAAAAAAACCTCTAAAATTAAAGCAAAATTCTAAAAAAATAAAGCAAAGTCTAAAAAATAAAATTAAAGTAATACTAAAGCGAAATTTTTAAAAATATATATAAAAAAAATACGTACGAGTGTTGCAACTGGTGTAAATCTGCATGCCGGGGATCATCAGACAACGCCACGTCTAGAACCAAATGATCCACGTCCAACGCCCCTATTTCGAGCCAAGTAGACGGTGGTTGGATGGTTCTAGGTTTCTTAGGCAACTTTCCGCTGTCCTTGCCCAAAGTCTGGTACTCTCTTGGCGACGTGGCTCTACTTGTACCAGCTGTGGACAAGGTATGGTCATTGTCGTCAACTTGGGGCACGTACTGGCCATCAAGACGAAGCGTACGATTGCTGGGTGTTTCCAACCGTAAGAATTGCCGCAAACTAATCCGCTCAACAAACGCAGAGAGTCCGGCATGCCCTTGAGGACCATGCAAGTTGCAAAAGGCGGCTTTTGAAGGATAAACCTAAGAGATGAGGGTTATTAATATGAGCTAAATATGGAGGAAATATATGGAGGAAAATACTTTAAGTAACAAAGCCGTGCCGACTTCCACTACGTTCAGTTCCATGCCATCGAAGAGGATTCGCGTCATTTTGTACTTAAGATACTCGGCTTGCGGACAAGGCGCTTGTGAAGACGAAATGACGCAAGAAGCCTGTGGAGCTCCATGGTGGCAAGGAGACACCGGCTTGGGACTTGAGAACTGGTTCGGCGAATCTTCCGCCAGAACCATAAAAGCGTCCAACAAGGCCACCGTTTGTTGAATCTACCGATAAGATCCACAATTTCAAAATCTAAATTTCTAAAATGTTTTCTTACCTGTGGCAATGTTAAACGACCGCTAAACTGCCCCACAATAAGCTCCATAAGCCAGCTGTATTCGAGCGTTTCTTCTTCCGGTAATCTTCCTTCATGGCTAAACATGGCATGACCTCGAAACTGCGCCAAAAGGGGAACCTTGTATTAATAAATATAACTTTGATCTAAAATTTACCTGCAAGCCTGAAAGTAGGGCGAATCCGTTCTTCAGAGCAAGATCTTCGTCCTGTCGTGAAACAGTGTCTTGGCACTTGTACAGTAACGGGGAAAGGACTAATTGCAACCGAGTTTCCATAAAAGTTTTGTGCATCTCGAAGCCAAATCTTTCCAAAGTTAGGGTTGGACATGGAGGGTCTTCTGCCCCACAATGCTACAAGCAATCTTCATTAAGTCAAAAAATATTACGACACAAAACAATCATTTCGACGAATACGAAACAACCCTAACAAATAAATTAGTTACTTTTTCTTCACTGAAAAAAGAACTGAAAGGAATAAAAGACAATTATAATGGAACTTTTTGGCTACCTTGAGAAGATGAGCTTGGATGTCGTGCATAGTGACGGTAACGATAACTTTGAGTGGGCGGAACCAACGCGGATCTATTTCCTGCTCTTCTTGAGTGGAAACTTGGAAAAATTCATCAACACTCCTGACAGTCGAATGCTGAGCATCGACTGAAGTCTGGCATGGATCCATATCCACAAACCGCTGGTCTTCCCCAAAAATGTTTTCCTAATGTAAAATGCAATGTATATCTATAAGCATTGAAATTTTTTAATTTACTTTCAAAGCCAGGAGAACTTTGAGGACTACGCCATACAAGTAAATTTCCGAAGGACCGACTTCCAGTTCCACTACTACCGTATCATCAGCCAAGGACGTAAGATCGAACGAATCGTTGGGAACCTTGTACGAACCAATTTTAAATCAATTAACAGCCCTTATTTTTTCTTTTTCTTTTAAAAATACTTTCTTTGCAGAAGTAGTCTGTCTAGTACCAGGTAAACGAAAAGGTGTCAGCATTCTTTCTTCCTTCTCAGGCGTTGGGATACCAGCTTGCGGCTTGGGACCAGGTCCGTAAATAGGATGGTACGTAAAGTCAATACTGAGGGCTACAATGGGTACCGTTATACACACAACCCATCCATCCCTGAGGAGAATAACAATAAAAAATAAAATTAAAGTCAGGCAAGTAGTCTCCTGATTTTTAAAAGAGTATTACGAAAGTTGGGCGAAATTTCTCCATTTCTTATTCCCAACTTGTGAAACCGGGTAAACATTGCCATCTCTGCCCAAAATGCGTGACTCCGCTTGTAAAGCTAGTAAAGTAGAGCGGCTGCTTGAGACATTGGGCAAAAATACGGACATATCCACCACTTCACCCTATTAATAACTCGTTAAAGACAAATTAATGTTTATGGAAGATATTAACCTGAATCCAAAATTTGACTAGGATCGTCGGAGGTAAAAACTCGTCAAAAGGAAGGTCAAAGGACAAGTCAAACAAATCCCCAGAAAAAGCAGCATACACTGTAAAATACAAATAATAATAAAAATAATAAGGACAAGTTAAGTTATTCTATTCAGCATTCGTGGTATTATATACTTACTATTTTCCTGATTCTGGGACGAACAGTCAATCCAATTGTACTCGTTGACAACTGTTACAATTTCAAACTCTTTCAAGATGAGGCCCAGGTGGCAAGTATAAGGGATGAAGTGCAAAAGATCAGCTGGAGTTCGACTACCCCAATCCTCCAACATATCTAAAATTTAAAATAAATAAAAACTTCGAAATTAAGCAAGACAAAAATTCCAATCCTACCTTGGAAGAAAAATCGATGTTCATAGATAATATGGGCAGTTGCTTTGCAGCCCGTGAAATTGACACTCCACTCCTGATGGCTATTCCATGTCAACGGGTAACGTACAGCTACGCTATACTCTAAAGTTTCTGCTTCGATAAGACTGCGGTACTGAAAATATGAACACAAGAGAATTTCTTCAGTGGAAATTAGAGCTTTTGACCATTAGATCTTACTTGAAGGCTTGTAGAGGCGTCTAAATGAAGCAGTTGCCCAGTAATTTTGTTCGTGCATCCTTCTGATGTGACTACCCACGGAATCGTGACTTCTAAGTAGGAACCAGCTCCAACGTTAATATGTACAGCATTTGTTTCCTGCAAAATTGCAAAGTAAAAACAGCATCCAAAAAAACGTAATAACAGCATCTAAACCTTATTCTTGGAAAAAAGAATATCAATGGTAGCCTCGCCTAAGGTGCTTAAACGAATATCGAAACTCTGCACAGCTCGTTTCTCCCCAGTTCGGGGCGGCGGTGTGACCTATAGAAAATCAACTTTCCATTACTGTACTTTCCCAGTGTGTGTGTTTACCTGCTGGTTCTGGTAAGACTGCGGGAAAAAGAACTTGAAAAGTTGTTCCCGTTGTCTATCAGCCCAAGGACCGTAACTGAAGTCTGTCCCTTTTCCACACTGGAAAAAGACGCATTTTTTAATTAAAATAGTAAAGCCGCAGTCTAGTGTTTACCTTTATGTCAATGCCCCAAATCGGGGGGTTTGCTTCCACAACATCTCCATTGGCTAAAACGACCATTTCAGGGGTTTCCGGGACCAAACCAGGCTCATCCATGTAATAATAGCACTCCACATTATTGGAAGATAAGATTACAAAGCCCTCTCCCATGAAACGCGGGGGCTCGTCCGAAGAGCCAACATATTTCGGGCTAGGAGATAGTAATACCTAATAATGAAAATAATACCAAGTAAATAAATACGCAATAAAGATACAGCAATAAATATTACCTTAAAGTTTTCGGCTTGGCCTTTAACTATATGCATGAAATGATCCAATCTGGATACAGCTGCCTTGGTTGAATACATGAAGTGAAGCTCTTCCGCTGTTAAGGAAAGAGTTGTGGGTACTAGACGGTTCCCAAAAGCAACTCGACTCTGCAAATATATCTCTTTATAGCATTAAAAAATTAGCAATTCCAGAATACCTACACAACATAAATCAACTTTGATGACCGGAATTAGATCTCGCCACGCACGCCCCCACAACCACGATTGCTTATCATCTTTTTTGTCGTTTGACTGATCAGTCAACTCATCATCCAGCAAGCCCTCGGTTTTATCTTTAGTAGGCTCATATGTGGTGCTACCCGGGTATCGAATGATGGAAGGATCCAGGCCAAACAGTTTTTCTAGCTGGCTATAGAGTTCCGAACGATTATAGACGTGAAGTTCAAGGCCATTCAAGAGTATAGAAAGTCGAGTATCGGAATGCGAGAGATCTGTTCAACAAAGTTGTTACTATACCTTTTTCGTGTTATTTGGCTACCTAACCTTCGGAAATATCTTTCGGGACGTAAGAGCGCCACCATCTGAAGATGAGCCAGCCATCTTGAAAACGCAAGGAAAAATCCTCGGTAATAAAAGCCACATCGCGAAACATGACTTTGCCAGCAATAGCATTCCACGATATGGACCCTATAAATTTAGAAAGTATAAAATGGCTAGACTGAGAATCGTTTTTAAAAACAAATCTCTTTTACCAATATGGATATACCCGTGCCCTATGAATTTGTTAAGGGCTTGAGTGAGTATTTGTCCAAATAATCGGGAATGATAAAACGTGATGTAGGTAAACCAGGCCATCCCCGTTAAAAGAGAGATAAGCAGCCAGACAAAGTTAGAATCGCTGGCAAACTTTTCCCAGTCTTCTTGAGTCAGATTGAACGCCAAAAGCTGGTGAAATTCTCCCATGTCCCATGTCCGATCACCAAGGGTGTGGTTACTATTCTCCATCTCAATAATCACTAAATATGTATTTTCCTGGAAAGATCAAGAGATATCGTTGTTCATCGATTACATTACGTATTATTAAAGTTAAACGCAAAGAAATTATTTAAAAACACAGATACAACTGTTTTACCTCAAGCACTATACAACGGGAATTAAACCAAACCGGCTTTTAACTGCCACAAAACCCATGCGTCTAAACTTTTAAATATCTCGCAAAAAAATAACAAATACTGAAGCCCTTTTGCGCGCTGTTGATTTATACAAGGTTGCAGATAAAATAAGAAATGCGAAACACGAAATGGTGAAACGCGAAACGTGCAGCTCTCTCGTGGGTTCGTGGCGCTGAACTCAAAATAGCCTTTTCGTGTTTTAATTATTAAGCACAAATGGGAGTTTTAACTCAAATATGTAATTGGGAACGAACCGATGCCTTCTTTACATTAGACACACTTTCACTTTCCGAAGCTGTATACAAAAATATTTAATTTTTGTATAATTTCACGTCACCTGCAAAAGAACAAAGGCACCAACACAGCTACGGAATTTAAGATATTAAAACCCCAATTCGGTCAGAAACAGTGCAATTTATTGGTCAAATGGCCAGTCTGAATCAGCGAACAATTCTTAATGTAGAGCAAATTTGTTGTAAACTTAATTTATCACCAGCTCGAATCATTCGCGTCCACAGCGAAAGAACGCCATTTGTAACAGCATGCGAGGGCCCCGTAGCGAAAACATAGAACAAACAATACAGACAGTAACAATTACATACAAAACAATAACTTACAGTAACAATAGTTTTATCAATAAATTTATCAATTAAATTTATCACCAGCTCAATTGGCCACAGCGAAAGAACAAATTTACCAAATAAACTTATGAAATACATTTGATCAAATAACTTGGCCACTTGCGAAAGAACGCCATATGCAAGGTCAGGACATAAGAAGCAATAAAGGCGGTAACAATGACATACAAAACACGACTTACAATAACAATCACTTAATGCATTCCGAGATCAAGTTTCGGTGTCATCAACTTCATCATACTCTTTCTCCCTCCCCAAAGCTATTGTCTTGCGGAATTCCCTCGCTGCGTTTCTTATATTTGCAATGATGCCAGCAAAGCAAGACGTATTTTCAGTCGGTTTCGGTATTTTTATCATTAATTTTGCATCGTAATTGGGTTGTGCAGGAAAACGTTTTAGAATCGGTCGCTCCTTTTCGACTTTTATCGTCAGACCTTTGAATTACGATAAATATAATTAAAAATGTATCTTCGAACGCTATTTTTTACCTTCCACTACAGGATTTTCTGCTTCCAAAATTGCGTCCTCTTTTAAGGCTAACTCCTGTTGACGTTCTTCCGAAATTTCTTGTTCTTCAATATTATATTCTTGCTCCTCACTAGGGTATTCTGGTAAGTCCAAATTTTCGCTCGTTTCTTCGCTTTGATCTTCTCCCGAAAAAACAGAGTTCTGGGGCTGCTCTTCTTGCAAGCTTCCGATGCCTGAATCAGGGGTTGAAGAGCGTCCAGGGAAAGTGGCGACGATGGCAGGATTTAGACTTCTCTTTCGATGGTACTGCGTTGTGTAGCCAACGGGAGATGGTGTAAAACGTGGTTCTATCTGAGCACAATTTGCTTTGAATGCGGGCAAAGGTGTAGGTGTAGACTCCGTGTGTGTACTTTCCCGAAACATTGGAGGAGATTGGTAAATGTACGCTTCTGGATGGGTTGGTTGAACATCAAACCCTCCATTTTGTCCTATTCCAAAATGCTGAGGCCTCATGAATTCTGTACCACGAGACCAAGCTTCCGGAAACCGTCCCCCGTTCGAATTTGTAGCCCTAGTATTTCCTTCGGGACTTTTATCCATGTTGAATCAGACGGGGGAGGTACAAATGTGTTCCGAAGGTATGTAAAAGGGATGCGGAGTCTGAAAAAGATACATAACAATGAGTATATGCTGGAAAATTGTAATTAATTTTTCCAAATTAATTGTAGATTTTACCGTTAGGGTTGATTTTGCTTCAGTGTCAGCCGGAATAGGGAGCGACTTGGAAGGTCTCGCCTTCCTGTAAGAGGCCGGAAAAGGTTTCCTTGAGTACTGGTTGGCTTTGTAGGCGTGGCTGGAGTATTTCCCGGGGTATTGTCAGGTTTGGGATTTGGAGTAGGAAAACTAGTTTTTTTATAGTTGCGAGTACGGGTTGAACGGATTGAACTATGAAATGCTAAACAGAACGCAGCTTTGCGCCTGAAATCGCAACTATGAAATGACGTGCACTGACGTCAAAGCCAGGATATTCACTGTTGCTGGCTATTCCGGAAAGCATAGAGATAAAATTAGGTTTTCATGACTGAGAGGTATAGCATTCGGCGGTATATACGCAAGGACCACATTTAATTGTTGAGCTCTTAAGAAATGTATATTGCAAAAGCTAAATACGTTAAGATATACTTACCTTTTGCTTGAAATTTTTTTAATGCAACGCAGGTTTTGGTACTAAAACGTATCCTCCAGTACGAACCAAAGTACGACGCCAGCATCATTTAGTACAGTACTCAAACTATCGATCATCTTATGGACTTCGCAAATTGACCAATGACAGTGCTTATCCGCCGTTTCGACCAATCCTGTCATTTCCGGACCACTACTAGGCTTACGTAGTGTTCTCAAAAATTCAATTACATTAAATGCCATTTAGGAGCGAAGCTAAATTCACTGGCAAAAAGGACAAAACAAGAAAGTGCTTGGCGACCATGAATCTAGAAACTGCTTTCTTTTCCCGGCACTATTTTCACCGAAAGAAAAACATAAATCTATGATTCTTCCCAACATTAATCCCTTTTCACCTGCTTAATTTGAATAAGATCCGCGGTGTTTTTAGCCTTTATTGACGTGCTCAAAATTGAACTATATTTACCCACGTCATGGGAACATGAAGACTCAGCAATATTTTACACAGCCAAGGAGGTTGCAAGCATGTCGGTAAAACGGAGGGGGGCATATTGTAGCGGTTCGCGAGTCTATTGATAAAAATAAATAAGTTCCAGAAAACTTCGACGCAGTTCTCCTTCGCGTGGGTTTCTTATTTCTTAATATCTCAGCTATTTTTCGCGCATGACAAAAAGGAACGTATAATCGGAAACTATTTTGGTTACTTTTTTTTTGGACAAAGTTGTTTTATTGGTGGCTATTGACCTTTAAACGTGTACTGGACGGAAGGCCACCAGCAATACTACGCAGCTGAAAGGACCATACGTGGACATGGCGCAGCGGCTACGGGGGTTACCCTTCCGAGAGTCAATGATTCTCTGACGTTGCATTGACATATACGTGTAAACTTAAAACGACGACTTTATTGCTTCCACAATGTCGACTTCGTTCGAAAATAAATCTAATCCTTAAACACAAGACTTACAATTATGAGTAGCAAGTTAGTAATGATATTGCAAGTGAAATACGTTTAGGATATTTGAGATTTAGGAGATTTAGGAGATACGTTTAGGAGATTTGAGATAGAATGCCTTTGTTTGTTTGTTACCACAACTTTTGTTTGTCCTGTTTCACGATTTCGCTGGTATAGCCTATGGGAAGGTCAGGGGGTGACCGCTACCGCAAATTTGCACAGAAAAAACCGCAATGGTACATTAATCGCAAGAAGATGTTTAGGTTGAATTTCTTCAACAAATTAAATAATTAAATAGGTTTATAGAAAGACGACACAATTTTTGAACTAGTGTTTCGTAAGAACAGAAAGAAGTAGCACAAACACAGGTGATCTATCATTGGAATTTTTGCGATATAAACGCAACGCAAAGAATCTCGAATGTGTCTTTGCCGGTGACATTTAGGCAACTTTTGAGTGGAAATAGAAGCCAATGTTTATATACTTAAGATTAATACCTTAATTGTTTCATGTGTTAAACTAAACATCCCAGAAATTTGTTTTTACTCGAAACTCCTAACACTAATCACGTTTCGCAATATAGTTGCACTGTTTCGGGCGTTAAATCCGCATGGTGAAATCATGCTTTCAGAACAGGTTTACTAATCAGTGCGAGGCTCTTGACATCCCTTTCGCGTCCAGATTAGCTCCACAGCTCAAACAAAATATGGTCAGTTCGTCAGGGCCCCAGCTCGGGAAGAACAACCAAAAGCAGAAGTGTTCCAAGCATTTTCTTTTAAAAGATTTTCGATTCGTTCATTTACAGCTGCGAGTTGATAGTACAAGCCGGATTTCTTGGATCATTGAAAATGCTAAGCATACTAAAAACACTTGCAGCCTTTTTAGTGATCCTACAAGCTGGAAAAGGAGCCCCCAGAAAAGAAACTCATCAATGTTTGAAATATTACGAATTTGACAAGTAATTCTGAATGCAAAAATGGGCAAAAACTGTTCACGTGTTTTTGATGCTCATAATTTCTTATAGACGAGATGTTGTATACTACTTTGAAGTAGGAAAACGAGGTCCATGCCGGGAAGACCAGATATTCCTGCCCATTCCCGATGATCTCAATAAAACTCTTCTGCAAGGAGGGGCACTGGGAGAAGTTTCCGCTTTTTATTCTAGAGAAATACATTATCTGATCATACTGCGAGATTATCCCAATCTGTATGATCAGGCACACCATAATAATTCCGATTGCCAGGAAGGGTACTGTGTGTGGAACAACCCACAGCACCCATGCCACGGTCTTCCTGCCAATCAGCGTTATTCCAACGAAACAAAGTTCTGTCACACTTTAGGCTTCCAAAACTATTGTCCAAAGAACCAAATCTTCTATGTGCAAGTAGATGAATCAATAGCACCCCCCTCCACGCTTTTTGGCGGATGTGACTGTTTCCCACAAGAGCAATTCTGGTTCGACCCGAATGACGGTAACTGCTACGCACCCTTTAGTCAAGTAAATACACTGCATATTGTCATGATTTGTCACTAAATGTATGGGGGCTTCGTAGGGATCTTGCCTTGAAAGCCAGTGGTTAACAATCAATCAAACCACGGGAAGAGCTAAATGCGAGCCCGCACCTTGCCCAAACGACGGAAAACACGTGTACTGGACAGAAGGCTTTCAGAAGTGTTTTCTTCAAGGAGAAACAGGTCCATGCGATCCCGATCATGGAGAGACATTAGGATTGAACTTGGGAGCTGTCGAATGCACTGGACCTAACTTCGACTATTTCCCCATACACGCTTTCGGTGATCTTCCATTGCGGACAGGATGGCGGGATTTTTGTAAAGAAGGCTCTAAAATGTCGCAGACTTCCGCTTCTTGCTGGGAACCAAGAAATATAACCACCATCAACCCATGCCGCGGAGGACAGTTTTCAGAAACCCTGCAACGTTGCGTTTCAAATATTTCTTTTTGCGACATTTACAAGTATACGAACAGGAATTAGTGTTTCCTGTATTCACGTATAGCTTTTGTAAAAAAACAACAACTGAAAGACCTTAAAATGGCAAAACTTTGTTTCATAATAACCTTCTGCATTAGCCAAACACTTTATAATCATCAGTGCATAACTCAGCGTAAACAATTATTCCCATGATTAATAAATTAGAAGTATGCGAATTATTTTTTCAACTATTGAAATACGTGGATTAAAAGAATCCATTGATTGTGCACTTGGTACTAAGGAAAGAAAATGTATAGCATACATTGTTCCAAATGTAACAAGGGGTTTTCGAGACATCTTGTTACGAAAGTTAGACGACTTGATTTGGGAAATTGTGCTGCTGCAGCAAACTGTTGTTGACAATATGTACTTTTCAGAAGCAAAACAATAAGCAAAGAAAATTTGCCGGCAATTACCTCTAATTTTTTTTTATATTATACTTTCTTACGCAAAAAGTCTTTCGCAAAAACAGTGCCAATCGTGATTGGCATCAATAAGCTGAGACAGGGCTGTCCAACTGGCGGCAGGCGACCCCAGGGCCACGGATCCGGTCCCCGAGAGGCCATTAATCCGGCCCCCGACCACTTCGACAAAAGTATTTGGAAATTTACGCTGTCAAATGTATTAGGTTTATACTTTTGCCAAAAGTGTCGCGAAGAAATAAAATAACTTTGCGTAATCGCAGAAAACTTGAAAAGTCGAAAGCTTACATGTTATTCTATCAAAAGTACACGATGCCCCCCCACCCCCCGGTTAACAGACTTTGAACGGCCCCCGGTTGATGCTTGTGTGGTTTCGTCGCCCTCAGTGGGCCAGAAGTTGGACAAGCCCTGAGCTAAGGTATTAATGGTTAAATTGTGTACGTAAAATGAATGTTGAAACGAACACTAGTGTGTTTCTTTTCGACCAAGTATAAGTTTTAACGATTCCCATCAACCTTGATGAGAATCGTTAACCTAACCTATCCTAACTGAACCTAACCTAACCTAATTCATTTCCAATCCAACTACCAATTTTCAACTAAAGTTATCCGGTAAAAACCACCAGCGCGATACATGAAACCCCTTTGTCAGTTTCTACCATAGAGTAGGTTTCTACTCTATGGTTTCTCCGGAGAACATGTTGCAACACTATGACACACTAGTGTCATTTTTGACCAGCGGGTTTTAAACCGGAGAATCTGTTGAAAGAGTTAAGCTAAGGAGTTGCTAGAGAGTCGTGATCGGCCGTCTATCGTAGCTCGTAGTGGAGATTTGTAGGAGTGAGTTGAGGCGGGGTATTTGATTGTTGGGTGTGGTTAGTGATTTTAAAGTGGTTTCTTTGACAATACAGTGAATTTAAACGAATCCAGATAATCCAGATCAGTCAGGGGTTTTCCTTCCGTGGAATTTACGAAAGCATTTAGAAGACTTCAGAAAATCTAGAGATTTCGCTGCACGAAAAGCAGCCGGAAAAAAAGACCAACTTTGGCTTGGGTAGCATATTAAATGCAAATTGATATTGTCCAAGGACCCATTCTCAAGATTTTTTCAATCTTTCCTAATTTGTGTAAAACTGAACATGCTGACTTGAAAACCGGTTGTTTTAGTTTAAAAAGACCAGGACATTTTATTGGCGTAGGCTGGCGTCCGTTACTCTTTGGCGGTCAATTGCTAGGATGTAAGAAACGAAAGATATGAAAAGTCAGGTTTAAGAATGACAATGGAAATGTATTACTGTCCAATGATAAAGTTGTCCACATTATAAAGTTCAAAGGTTACATTTTTACCGAAGCGCATTACTTGTACCATCAAGGGATGAACCGGGTTTAGGATGAATAATTTTCCCCCAGCCTCCACGTCCATTGTCAAAGTCCGTACGATACTCGTCTCGAACCTTAAATTGGCAATTATAGTAACCTCACAGGAATAAGAAGAATTTAAATAGAGTATACCTGGCCACCGCTTTTTCCCCTTCCGTACTGCCGGCCTTCGATAAATCCAGCGTCCCAATCAGTACGGATTATACGATCATCTAGACGTGTCCCATTGACATATCTCATTGCTTCTTCAGCTTCGTTCCTGAGGTAATACTCGATAAAGCAAAAGCCACAAGGCGTCCGTAAGTTCTTGTCAAGGCCCATTACAACGCGCTTTACATGAAAAACAATCAGTAACATATACCACCAAATTATTACAAAAAATACCTTGATATCTCCACATTTACTAAACAATTCATAAATTTGTTCTTCAGTGGTATAAAAGGATAGGTTTCCTACATACAACGTACAGGTTTTTCGCAACAGGGATTCTTGGTCAGCTCTTGAACCCTGCAAATAGAAGGTAAGGTAAACTCTGGTAAACGAAACGAAAAGGCTACCTTGAAAATGCATTACCTTAAAATGTTGGTCTCTATAGGTACTGAGGGAGACGGAGGAAGTCATCCTCGATTAAAACAATGTTTGTTGTTATACTCTCACGTTTTTGGAAGGAACACAAACAATAAATAGCAACGATCCAAGCTCTGTTTCTCTCAACTGTCACTTAAAGAGAATGGCGCTGTTGTAGCATAAGCGAAGCACTGGCTAGCCGGACCCTTTCTTGTTTATTAAAAGCAGCAACTCTCGCATAAAAGCGGATTCAGCCATGTTTGGGGAGGAGCCTAAGCGATCCTTATTTGGCTTCAGGCGGGGTATTGCAAACCACAGCACACTGTATAAGGTTAGGTTAGGTTAGGTTAGGCTAGGTTAGGTTAGGCTAGGTTAGGTTAGGTTAAGTTAAGTTAGGTTAGGTTAGGTTAATTTTAGACACCTCCTACAACATGGCTGAACCCGCTTATGCGGCTGGCTGCTTTTAAGACACCTCCCACAGAACCGGCTTTTATGCGAGAGTTGCTGCTTTTAGTAAACAAGGGTCAGGCTAGCCTAACGTCATAAGCGATTCGATAATAATTTTTCGAATTTTCGCGCCTTACAACGGGGTCGACTTTCTTCTGGAATGCACCTCTAAAATGCAGTGGTCCTCATGGGTGGGGTGGTTCGTGAGGAGTAACTCCTCTTGGCCATTCTGGGGGAGGGGAATTAAAAACTTACATAAATACAAACTTTTTTTTCGATGAAGAAAGTCTGTCCAATGAAGGCAGCTCTGGCTCAGTACAACTGAAAAAAGATGCGTTGGTTGGTTTGTGGGTCAAAAAAGGCTTTGTTAAACCATTTCGTTGAGTTAATCAGTTGTCTGGGTTCCCGAATCTAACAAGCCTCTACAACATTTTGGTGAGCTTAGCAGTCAGCTGCTCTGCTGAATCATTAAAAACAAGTTACGAAGCACAATACTCGACACTTGGATGGCTAACTGCATGACTACGGCGTCGGAATCAGATATTGGAGACAATATCTGATTCCGACGCCGTAATCATTCAGTTTATCATGCGTAATCATGTATATTATGCGTAATCATGCAAATTATTAATCGATTTGCCCTGTCATCAAAATATTTGCTAGAGTCAGGTCCGTACCCAGGATTTTGGTTCGGGGGGGTTTCAAGTCAGGGCAGTACCCAGAATTTTGGTTGGGGGGGGGGGGGTAGTATGTGGATATCGTTATGGAGAAAAAACATGTACCAAGTACCAAGATAGGAACATGCGTTAAAGGTAGGACCTTTATATAAAAAATGCGTTAAAGGTAGTACCTTTATAACGCATGTTCCTATATCCAAGATGAGTAAAACTAATTAAAATCTTGGACCAAGTACCAAAATAGGAACATGCGTTAAAGGATGAGTAAAACCCTACCTTATGAGTAAAACTAATTAAAATTCGTTTGTCAAATATTCGACGTTTTTTGCCCCTGTAATTCATTTCATAAGACTTGCAATATTATTTTTTTTTGGGGGGGGGGGTTTGTAGGGGTTTGGGGGGGAACTCCTCTTGGGCCTAGGGGGGATGAGCACCTCTGCTAAAATGAACGGTTCTTTAGCCCCATTTATTGAACTCACAAATTGCTCCGAGCTGGTTTTTACAGGTCAGAAAAGGTTAAAGTTATAAATAATTTAAAATTTGACCTGAGCAATTGTATGACCCGTTTTTTTACCAGTATAAAAGCTCGCCGAAAACCTTACCCGCTCATCACTTTCGTCGCAGCTATTGGAGTGACTTTTACATTTTATCTTAAGAAATGGCCAAGTGTCTTGTAATCATCACCGCTGTGCTTCTTTCACACGAGTGCTTCACTTTGTACGCAGCCGCGAAGGTATTCGTTAACTTATTTTATATTTTTCATGAATTCGACCCTGATGCTTTTATTCTTATGGAAGCCCGTGTATAGCCAACATGAAATGATGGATCAACGGGCGTTCCTTGGCGTTCCTGTTCTAAAACCATTCAAGCTACCGTTTCTCATTCCTGCTCTCATTACAAAGCCTATTGCTGGACTAGTCGGTCCCATGGTCGGTCCTACGCTTACGGTAGGTAGCGGCAACGGCAACGGCAACGGCAACGGCAACGGTAACGGTAACGGCAACGGCAACGGCCACGGCCACGGCAACGGCAACGAGAGCAGTGAAGAATTCGAAAACCACCCGCATTTTCCGCATTCCGCACCATCAGAAAATCCTGCTCCTTTGGGACCCAGTGCTGTAATCCTGCCAATCGCACCCGGTGCTTCTGGAGAAGAATTCCTGTCTCAGGAGGACCAATAAGACACTTCAACTACATAAAGGTCGTCAGACACTACGACAAGCTCTTACTAATCCGCCAACAACAAAAACGTCTCAGCGTACGACGGATTCCACGACTTTTCATTCCTGAACTGACTATTCCGTGCTTCAAAATCACTTAAATGCTTCCGCAACAAATTCAAAGTAAATACTACAGGCACTGAAATACCATTGGAACACCGGATTACTCCACATCTACAACGCTTGCTATCACCTGAGACAACGACGGAAATGGTTAACTCGTGAATATTTTACCGTCATTAATTTAACTCTAATTTATCAAAGACAATACAAGCCATTTGTGGTATTAAAATACATGCGTTAAATATAATCTTTTTTTTATACATAAAACAACCACACTTCCAACCGACTAACATTCGCCTTCAAAACCATATGCAGTTAAGATAGTCAAACATCAACACCAACAAACATGATAGTCAAACACCAACAAAATTTTCAGCTCTACACTGCGGCCGACTAGTTCAGCTCCTATTCACCGTCATAGAAATGAAAGACCTAAATGCAAGCTTTTTAGTTTTCGTTCAATGTCACATTTTCATAACGCGATAATGACAAATACATACTCGCTTATACCCACGTAAAATACTTCTATGAGGTTAAGGATTATAGTTGCTAGACCGCAAACAACATCCGATATATCACGGTTAAAAAAATGTGAAAGACACAACTGAAACTCTCCAACATACAACGTTGTCACGGTTATTTTCGCTGTCATAACTGCGAATACGCAGGTTGCACAGGTCGTTGCACAACGGTAAGCCAATCTTCTGACGTGCTTGTATTGAGAGTCAATCCTTGTCCGAAATCTTGGTCAGCGCGACGAAATATGATCAACTTGACATCGGAATGTAGGTAAACTCGTCCCGATTTGGAAACAGAAAACCTTAACAAAAGTTAAAAAAAATTAATACGGTGACATTAACTTAAACAAGGTTAAGATTTGTACCTTAAATGAATCAAGTCCCTGAGACGTTTCGTACTGGCATAGCAATTTGTACCATGATGGGGAAGCGTACGGTAATACGAAATTTGACGTACGAAAGTATGGCTTTTAGGAGGCAATGCTTCCACGTCAAAATTTACTAGCCAAACCTTTACCACTGAACCCTGAGGACTAAACAAAGTCACTTGCACTTTGCCTTTAGAGGGGATCAAATAGCCTTTTATTCCTAATGGAACAACAGCCTATATAATGGCAAAAATATCACAATGAATATAAATAAAGTTGATGATGGTTAATAAGCAAGCTTATACTGACCACGTAAGGCAGCGTAAGTGGATCTCCAGGTAACTGGTAGAAAGACGTGGAGGCAGGCAACATCTTCTGGGACGGACAAAAGCTTCCACTGGCACCCAAGTTTATACGAAAGCCTTCTACCACAGCACAGGACGGTAATCTTCCTTGCAAGAGAGACTCCTCAAAATTGCCTAGCAAGGGCCCTCGCATTTTTGAAAACCCTGGTCGGCTTTCTGCCGTTGGTCGAATCCAACATCGTGGCTTCACGTTACTCACATGTAGACTCGCTGGGCTTTGCTGCTTGTCACCCGAATTGCCATCCAATGATCCAAACTCGGCTATAACTTTCCGAACGCTCGCGCTAGTCAAATTTGCATTCAAATGGTAACCATCTTTCCTTGAAACCCTACCACGAGGGCTGCTGCTCTTTTCAGTCAACGCCAATGATCTTATTTCGAGAAGCGCGAGCTCCAACTCATTCTCTAGCAGCACTGAACGATTCCGAGATGCATTCCACGTGTTCTTTTTGCATAACTCGCTCGTTTTGCCTGCCAAGGCCAAACAGCCATCCAACACGTCGTTGCCTTGCAGAGGGCAGTCTACCAAGGGCCACGTTCTTATGGAGGGCTGTCTTTGTGGACTGCAACGTCGAGTTGAAGCCGGTGTATGGTTTAATACTGATAGTCTTGACGGGTGGCGTGATCCTGCAGGATAAAAATGAGGAAAATGAAAAAAGTACGGGAACAAGTACAAAATTACTACCTAAAAGCAAGCGTTCAGGAGCTTCCGTCGAGGGCAGGTGGGATCGAGTGGGCGATTCCAAGCGTTCAGTCGGCGGATCCAATAGACTCTCTCCCCAGCATATGGGACCACCTCTCGCCCTACCTGCCTCCCAAAGTAGCTCTTCTTCAAAGCTCTCCTCGCCGAGTTCCTGTTCTTCTTCAAAAATTATCCCTCCAGGAGCAGGGGAAAGATTCTTCTTGTTTTCACATTGGGTACAGGGCCTGGCTGGAATGTTTTCAGCACGGGGCGTAGCCGTAACCGTAACTTTGATCGCCAGCTGAGCACTTAGCCCAAAACTCGCTAGTGGAAAGTGGTGCTCCCCAGGGGTGATACTGGAGGGAAATGGGCTAAAAGTATTGGCAGAGGGAATGGGTAACGTAACCCGAAAAAGGATATGTCGCGGTTCTTTGCCGTTGGATCGTTGTAACCAAGCGCTCAGCTGCGAGAAATGGAGAAATGAGCGGACCGCTTGGAGCAAACACAAAGGAGACACCCGAGCTGGAGAACTGGAACTAGGGTCGGACAGACTCTTGGGTTGCTGAATGAATTGCACGTGCCAGCGCTCTAAAATCACGCAGTGTGTTTGTGGCGTTGAAGCTAACCCCAAAAGAGCTGCTGTTTTCCCATGCAAGCAATCTGGTCCTAGCAAGACTTCCAAGCACAATGGCACTCCAGCCTGCCACAGTAGGTGTTGATGTTGACGTAATCGATTCCAACGTCGACACTAGAGATAAGACGGAACATACTCGAAGTTAAACCGCAAACCCCAAAATCAATCTTGGATGCTTTCGATTGCAGTCACTCAAGAAAAGAACTTACTGTGCTTGTGTTGGAAGTGCACGAATGACGAGTCTGTTGATACGTAGACGTCGCTGAGAGATAAGACGGTATATGGGGTCCTTCGCCATAACCTCTCCCAAGGCTACCTCCTCCTGGGATCCGGGCTTCCAATAATAGCGTGCCCAAGTCGAGAAAAACTTGCAAAGGATTTAGTTGTTCTTCTTCAACGCGAGCGTGCATTTCGGGAACCGCAATAACAAAGCAGTCGCAGAACGAAAAACTGCAATAAATGCTTCCCAGAAGATTTGCTCGTAACGCGGAGCTTTTCAACAACAACAAAGAAATTGCCAATTCCTACTTTTACTTTTGTTCATTAGCTTCTGGCTCTGTTCGCAGTTTGAAGACGAAACATACAGGCCACGAAACATAAAGGCAAATGCTATGTCTCTGGACGAAATAAAATAACCGAAGGCATGATGCATGAACGCTTCATTATCTCGAATCCTAACACGACCTACAACGAAAACGGAAAAAAAAGAAACACGATATTAGAAAGGCAATAACAACAGTAAACACACGTAGTGAAAGGCAGATAACACATTAACGTGACGAGAAAATTAACAATACATGTAGTGATTACAACAATGGGCTTTCCAAACATTGAATAGGCACTTTCGTCTTGCCACGGTTTCTTGCAACAAAATCAAATTTAGGAGCACTAATGACGTCACAATAGACCTGACCTGGTTTGCTTTCTG
This sequence comes from Lepidurus apus apus, assembly GCA_022832285.1. Classification (NCBI taxonomy): domain Eukaryota; kingdom Metazoa; phylum Arthropoda; class Branchiopoda; order Notostraca; family Triopsidae; genus Lepidurus; species Lepidurus apus. The sequence goes on from JAGJRO010000309.1 coordinate 393,978, forward strand.
TTCTTCCTTTGTCATTAGCCCTCTATCTTTCCCGTTACTAAGGCAGGCTTGTCAGGGTTGCGCTTTACAGCTATAAGCAACGGTGAAACGACTACCCCCAGCTCTTTGCGAACACGAATAGTCGAAGGAAGAGACCACGTTCTCCATACCTGACTGCCTTTCAAGTCCCCGCCCTTGCTCTTCTCCTCTATGCGAACATTGGCTGCACGCATATCTACGGAGCCATAAAGTTGACAAAATAAAAACAAACAAAATAGTAAAAGTTCACGGAAAGATCCACAACAGATTCTACAGATGAGCCTTTACAGGTCGTCGTGCCATTCTCGCTATTTCCAACTTAGGTTTCGCAAAATTTGCTCTTCGCTACCAGGAATACACGCATTACGAAATCCATCGAGATGTCCGCATGGCAGCAGCAAACCGAGCTAACATGACAATTCAATGTCGATGGCCTTATCAAGGACAAAGAGACGGGAAGTAGTTTTAACGTGTTGGAAGTGGTGTTTGAAGGCTTTGGTGGAGAAAAAACTTAAATCATAGTAGCATTAAGCCCAGCAATATTTTTGGGTCTCATGAATTTTATAGCCTTGTGAAGAGAAATTGCTATTTCGTTAGTATCACGTGACTGTGGCAACACGTGAGAGAAAGTCGCATGGCCTGCTGAGAACCTTGCTTTCTGACGTCACAAAGGACCCTCGATAAGATGTACGTGGTTCGTTATAAGATACGTATATACACTTCCACAGGACTTGAAACGCAACGAAGCCGGAGAGTTTTCGAAAACAAACATATTTTCTTGACAAATACTTGACTGGTAAGAAAACGAAAACGAAAATTGGCAAATTGCATATATGACCTTGCGCAAGATGACATTTGTAACAAAGCTTTCAGACAGCAATCATGGCCTTTGTACCTGCATTTAACACTGTGCATCACATGTAAATTACATTACTAAAAGAAATAATTAGTATTAGATATAGTTACCATTTAGATTCTCGGAAAGGTAACAAAGCACGTCAGCTGTCTACCGAGTCAGGATTTGCAATTGTACCAGAAAGAAAAATTATAGATGGCGTTAGCTGCCGCATTGTTGACATTTTATGTGGCCTGGGTTTGATTTTCGATCCGAGATTTTATTTAATTTTCGAAAATAAATGATCTAGGCTTTAGTTGCCATGAAACGAAGCCGTACAGAGCAGATAACAAGCTTAGTCGAATCGTATCTCCACAGAAGAAACTACTCAGTAAGGTTATAATTTATGTTTTACTGGTTCTCTGAAATATTTGGCCGCCTTTATAATGATAATTTTTAAATCTATTTGAAGGAAGTAAACCTGCCAAAAATCTTGAAATCGAGTCGAACCGAGGGATTGGAAGCTATGGTCAAGACTCAGACTGTCATTAATGAATCTAGCCAGACCAATCTAGTTTCATATGGATGCCTAAGCGTTGATCCTTTAGGTTTTGACGACCAATTTAAACGGTAAAAAGAAAACAAAGACTATTGGGCTTTTTTAAAACCGTGTAATACAAATTTGTCTAGGCTGAAAGTATGGTGCGAGCAACAAAATCGAGAAACCAGAGAAGAGCTTGAGAAGCTCGTGTTTCCCATTTTTATGCACCTTTGCTTTGAGTTGGTTATTGCCGGAGAAGTGCAAGCAGCAGCCGAATTCCGAAAGAAACGCTGCCATGACTTCCTTCAAAAGAAGGAATATCGGCCTCTGATTGAGGAGCTGTCTCTCATATCGAGCGATGCGGAACTCGCTCTCAATCCCCTTCTTTCGCCTTTTAAGTACAAATCCACCGTAGTTTTCTCTAATATAAATCGGTCATGGCTTAAATTTTATAGGGATAATAAATACGAAGCAATTGTGTCACTTCAAAGCTTTGAATTACTGACTCGCTTTCTTTCCCATCAGAATAACCTCATACTGTTACAGGTAACAGTTTTTGTTTTTCGTTTAATGTCTAAACATAAATAATTGCAACATTATGATGTTACTAGATCGTGAACAGTAACATTCACTTTAGCCTTCCTCATGACGAAGAAAGCCTTGTAGATGTTCGAAGCCATCCCGAAGAAGCGGTAGCCAGCATCGAAAAAGACGAAAGTTTCCATTCCTTCACTGCGGCTGTTTCCGATTTACGCGAGCAGAATTTTTTACCTGGAATGCGACACTACACTGTAAAAACCAAACCCGCAAAGTAGGGCAGTGAACCAATTTTCAAGAACACAAAGTAATCCTATTTTGTGCTCGTAGTGCTTGTTGTGGAGACGTTTTACCCAACCGTTTTCTAGCAGCAGGTTTGGAAAACTCGTCCATAGCATTATGGAACCTTGATCCCTTAGCTCCCGAAGTTCTTAAACAGCCTGATTCTTCCCGATTGGACCGCACTTGCAGAATCACGCAACAATTTCCCTTCGATGACACAAAGTATTTATTAATTTTCAAACAAACTCGGAACCATTATACGTCTCTTTTCTGTCAGCAAAATAGATGAACAGCGCACATTTACGAGTCTTAAAGGCCATGCGTCTACGGTCTATAACTTGAAATTTACAAACGATGCCAAGTACCTGATATCTTGTAGCGGGGATACAACGGTGCGGCTGTGGTGTCTCAATTCCTTCCATAACGTGGCGGTGTACCGAGGACATACTTACCCCGTGTGGTGTCTCGATCTTTGCCCAGCTACGGGCAACTTTGCAGTGACTGGTTCCGCAGATAGAACAGCTCGGTTATGGAACTTTGAGCGCACCTATCCTCTCCGAATTTTCGCCGGTCATTCTCAAGACGTCGACGTAAGAATTACCTGCCTATTTAATCTCAACAGCACTAAACCACACGTTCTAGTGCGTTGCCTTCCATCCAAATGGATCGTACATCGCCACTGGCTCTGTTGATAAATCCGTGAGGCTATGGTCTGTCTCGGACGGGAAGCTCGTTCGGTTGTTTTGCGGCCATAAAGGTCCTGTTTTGGCTTTAGCTTTCTCTCCGTCCGGTCAATTTCTAGCGTCAGCAGGTACGTCATCTTTTCACGTATGTTAAATGCTCATGATTACTGTTTTAGGAGAGGATCGTCGGGTGCGCGTTTGGGATTTAGCTGGTGGTAAACTTTTAAAAGAATTCCGTGGTCATTCGGAATCCATCCAGTCACTAACGTGGATAGCCATAGGCAATACTTTGGCTTCTTCCGCTGCAGATGGCACCGTGCGCATATGGGAATTGAAAGAAGAGACCCAGGCAGGACCCTCAGAGAATGATCATAGTTCGCCGGAGTATTCGTGTCTCTTTCATACTTCCTGCGCGTCTTCCTTGCGACTCGAGTGCTTAGATAACGTCCTGTATCATATTGGTTCAAGTTAATAAAAAAAGTAAAAAGTCGCCATTTTTTTCCAAGGTGTCAACTTATCCCTCATTCACGTAAGAACCTACGTCAGTTGTATTCTAACGAGATATATATGTATATCACCATTCCAGCGAGATTTTGAACCAAAGAAAAACGCGAATACACAAGCACAAGTTTTTTGTGGGAACAAGAAGAATCTGAGTTCCTCCAAGTTCGATTACCGTCGGTATCGATTCTTGATGAACTTGAGCGTTTTTTGCATCAAAGGCGCCACTTTGGGTTTCTTTGCAGCTGTTATTCATGAGAAAATTATATGAATCAAATATGGAATGCGGCAACCCCAAAACGAAAATTCATAATTCATGCGTTTAAAAAAAATTCATGCGTTTAAAAAAACAAAAACAAAAAAACTTACCAGAAAAGGAAATGACATTCCCGCTATCCTCTCGCCTGGCTCCTCCTCCTCCAGTTCTGGAAGGGGGCGGGACCACCACAGGATCGTGGGAGCCCCCAGCCATGGCGGTGCTCGAACCTCCTGATTCAAAAGGTCGACTAGCGCCTTTGATTTGTCCCATTGCTGTTTTCTGCATTACTACAGCAGCCGCAGCAGATGTACCATGTTTTACCTACAAACATATTGCCTTTTTAAACATCTGACTTACGCGATTAAGTAGAAAATGGTTTTACCTGAGCTCGTGCCACACCTCTGGGAGGCTTTGCAGTACTTTCTACGTAAGCTAACTTGGTCTGTCGTACAGGTTTGGCTTTAGCCATGGAGGATTGGATGTTGGCAGTTAAACTTTTTAACCTGGCTTCTTGCTCTTCATGACAGCGCTAGCAAGAATTGAAACGTTTCAAATGGAACTTGCGGTAGGCTCCCAAAACTTACTATGTATAATTCTCGCCAAGTTTCCATTTCTTGTCGTTCTCTTCCTTTGAACTGTCTCTCACTATGGAACTTCCAAAGTTCATCAGAATCTTCCAATAAGTAGGGGTTATAATTCTCAAGCCAGAAAAGCTGGGTCGGTGTCGCTCGGTCAAGTACAGGCTTCAATACATCATAAGGCACTCCGCCCGTATACTCTAGAGCTAGGTAAAATAGATCATATTCTAAAGACTGCTGAAATTGAGAAGATAGGATGGAATTTTACAATCAATGTTGTCTTGCAGCACCCGCATGCAAAGATCGAAAAGGCTGGGGACATGGGTTAGTCCAGTGGACTTGACTCCCGAATATACTTTTGTCCTATAAGATAAAGTGATAGAAAAAACAAAACACGAAACCCAAAATAGATTGCGAGGAGTTTACCTAGCTCCTTTCGTATGCATGACTTTAGCTAGAGCTTCTTCATCGTGCACTCGCTTCTTAAGACTAGACGAAGGACAATCCATCGGTCGTGGTAACGGGCGATAATTAGTATTAAGTACTGGTAAGGAAGACGAGGACGACGAAGAAGGGACTGAGAGTGAGGATAAATCCAAATCTAACGGTTCCAATTTCGTTTTCACGCTGTGATCATGGTAGGTGGCTGACGAACTTTGCTAAAGACATACAAAAAAAGTCTTAACGAAACCCAGCACGAATGTGATCAAGTAGTTTACAGCGCTTGTACTCGGTCTTTCTGCCTTTTCGGATTTCACCTTCACTTTAGACTTGGCTTCTTTCTTCTTTTCTTTGTGGGGTTTCTTACTGCGAACGGCAGTGTCGAGATTACCCAATGCCTGGGCAAAACTGGCTCCTGATTCGTTGGTAACACCGGCATCAGAGTCATTATCGCTCAAAGTGTCCTCTTTTTTTCGTTTTTTCCCCTGATCCGAGTCTCGGACTGCCGAAACAGCTTTGGAAGGGGAACTATCATGTTGTTGATGACGATCTTTGCTTCGGCTTGACTCGGAACTGCTTTTTCTATGTTTGTCTTTGGACTCTTTCGAATGTGTTTTATCTTGCACTGCATTTTTCGAACGACTAGTGCTATTGGGATTTTTGTCGCTGTTCTTTAGCCTGGGAGAACTCTGTCCCGCTTGCGACTGCTGTGAATGGCTGTTGAACTGAGAGATGTTATTATCATCACCGTCTTGTTCACGTTCTTGGGCCGCCTGTTCACCTTCAGAGCTCTGGTCTTCAGCCGCCACAATAGCTTTCCATTTTTGTACTAGCGCTCGAGCTTTTTCTCCCACTTGACCCTCTGTCTTTCGAATGGAATTGATGTTCCGACCTATGCCTGTTGCTTGGAGATGTTGTACGTTGATGGACAACTTGTCCAGCTTCGACAAACAGTGTATTACAACCTACAGTAGAAAAGAGAACGTTTTAACTTTTAATATACAAATTAAGATGGCGGTTAGAACAAAAAAGATGGGGAAAACTGGCCTGAACTACCCATCTGACCTATAATAAGCCTGTCTACAGGTAGGCATACCGAGGTCTGGCCTCTCTCTGTAAAACGACGTACATTTTCAATAAAACAATGCATTTATTTATAATTCTAAACAGGCTGAAACACTTGGCTACAGAACGAAAGACAATCTTACCTTCTCGTCACTTGCATATTTTTCTAACTTTTTCTGATAATGCGTAATTACTTCCTCCACAGAAGCAGACATGATTTGTAGAGTTTCACGAAAACAGCTGGAAATTGACGTCAAAGAACATCGGATTCCGAAGATCCGTGAGTTCGACCCGAAAGCTTGAAACCGCGGTTTGCAATTCGATCGCAGGAAGGTTGTGTGTAAAGTAGGCGTACTGCTGCAGGAACAGCCAACGAATAAGCGCCGTCCACGAATAAATCGACAGAATACTTGGCGCTTTGAGATTTGCGCTCTATGTGTGAAGCGCTAAATAAGACGTGAGAAACAGCACTCGTTTTGACATTTCTGTAGTTGCCGACAAGCCAACCTTTACTGAAGTGAAACCGGTACGTTTTAGAACTTGAATAGTGATACGTAAATTCTGAGAAGCGAAAGCCGAAACGTATTTAGGATGGTTTCGGCAACTTTTAGAGGTAAACAATTCACCGCATTTTGTATGTATAATTGTTAGTGTTGTTATTGTTCATGTTCATTTCGAGCCAAACTAATTTCGTGTGCAATTTTTGCAGGTTTATGCTTGACCGTTCTGTTTGCGTGTGCAAGCGCGTTATATGACTCGGGCTCAAATGTGGTGGACCTGACTTCCTCAAATTTCAACAAATTAGTCACGAACAGTGATGAAGTGTGGCTAGTAGAGTTTTATGCACCTTGGTAACTTGAGGCAGAAGCGTTGTCATCATAAACGTATTTATAATATATATATTTTTTTTTTTTGATGACGGCAGGTGTGGACACTGCCAAAGTCTCGTTCCAGAATACCAAAAAGCGGCTTCTGCCTTAAAGGGCGTTGTCAAAGTGGGCGCTGTTAATGCGGACGACCACAAATCTTTGGGCGGTCAATATGGCGTTCGAGGTTTTCCTAGTATCAAAATCTTTGGACATAACAAAAATAAGCCCGAAGATTACAACGGTCAGCGGACAGCCCAGGCGTTAGTTGATGCCGCATTAAAAGCTGCCCATAGTAAAGTAGAGGCTCAGTTGGGAGGAAAGAAGTCTTCAGGTTCCAGTAGCAGTCAAGTATTGATTCCTGTCACACGTTCAAGTTTCTTGTAATAACCGATGAATTTTTTTTTAAAGGATGACGTCATTGAATTGACTGATGGAAACTTCGACAAACTTGTTCTCAACTCTGATGAACCTTGGCTAGTCGAGTTCTATGCTCCTTGGTGTGGTCACTGCAAGAATTTGGCTCCGCACTGGGCTAAAGCTGCCTCTGAATTGAAAGGCAAAGTCAAACTCGGCGCTTTGGATGCGACTGTTCATCAAGCCAAAGTAAAACGAATAACAGAACGTTAAAGAATGTTATGACTATCTTATGACTTATACAGAACAGCCAATACGGCGTTCAAGGTTTCCCAACCATCAAATTCTTCCCCGCTGGATCCAAAGACTCCAGTTCAGCAGAGGAGTATGATGGCGGCCGAACAAGCTCTGATATTGTCAGCTGGGGCTTAGAAAAGTTTGCCAACTCCATGCCAGCACCTGAGCTCAAGCAGGTAACGTTTTCTTGATATTTCTATTTCTTTCTAAGAAAGACCCTTTTTATAGATCACGTCTGCTGATGTTATGAAAACACATTGCGAGAATACTCCATTGTGTGTAGTGTCAGTTCTTCCTCACATCTTGGATTGCCAGTCTTCTTGTCGTAATTCGTATTTGAACATTCTTACCGAGATGGGAGAGCGTTTCAAGAAGAAGCAGTGGGGGTAAGACATGATTTCGCTACCATTCGGACACTTTTCAAGTGTGGCTTTTTGTCGGGGTTGTAGCTGGGTATGGACTGAAGCTGCATCTCAGCCCGCGTTGGAAGAAGCGTTGGGACTTGGGGGATTTGGTTATCCTGCGATGGCTGTTTTGTCGCCCAAGAAGATGAAATACGTCGTACTTCGTGGTTCTTTCAGTCGTGACGGCGTCAACGAATTTCTCAGGTAATACTTCCGTTTAAGGTCAGGTTTTCACGTAACACATGCAATTCGTACTTTACAGAGACTTGTCGTACGGTCGTGGGTCTACTTTACCTTTGAAAGGTGCAACATTGCCCGAAATCCAGTCTGTGGAGGGATGGGACGGAAAAGATGGTGTTTTGGATGTGGAAGAAGATCTGGATTTATCAGATGTGGAGTTGGATGATTTGCCCGTGGAGAAGAAAGAAGAGTTGTAAACATGTTTTCCTTGTGTGCAGTGAGTGTGTCGGGAGGTGTCTCATTCAGAAGTTTGTAAATGTAAAACATTCGAGAGCATCACGGTGCTAAATAGCTCGTTTGCTTTCGCCAGTACATTAACGCATCGTTTTACAAGGCAATTAAAAACTTGTATTTGGCATGTGACACTATAATCCTAAGATTTTCCTATTTTTTCTTTTTTTGTCGAAGCTGCAAAAGCACTACGTATTCGTATTCATATGAAAGTAGCTCGAAAAGAGTATCGAAAATTAATTGGTCCCTTCCTTGGAAAGGCATATTGGCATAATCATGGAGGAAACGACATGGAAGGCAACCTGTTTTTTCTTGGCTTTTTAACAAGCTGGAAATTTCCCTGAGGCCCGGTGGAGCTTCTACATTATTTTTTTCCTTTTTGCACAAGTAAAAGCGATCAAAGTAAGCTACATAACGAGGGTTTTACAGGAACACCTCGGTATCGCCCTTTTTCATAAAAGAATCCGTTCGAGTTAATGTCAGCCCTCCATTGGCCATCTCTTTAACGTTGTCTTGATAATGACCTCTGCTGGATGATTTAGTTTTATCAAGATCTTCTTTGTCTTCAATGAGCAGAGTATTTCCAGAGGAGTTCATGGAGTTGGGAGGAGTATTTTCCTCACTATTGACGCAAAAGTATTCCAGGACATGGTATAGAACCGCTAGGGCCAAAGCGATACCCACAATAATGGCAACGATTCCCCACGCCGACAGACCGCTCCCTTGGCTATGTTTAGTAGCTCTGTGTGCAGCTATTACGAAAAAACACACTTACTGAATGTGAAACCAGAACTTCTAATTGTAATTGACTTTCTTACCGTAGCCGACCAGTCCGCCGCCCATGAGGTAGCCACCATATTTTAGACCCTGTTTACCCGATCCTTTTCCTCCAGGTCCAGATGATCGGCCACCTCCTCCACCACGTCCACCTCGGGGTAAGCCTTGTGACTCTTGAAGGCAAATGAAACCTGCAAACGAAAGAATGCCCGTTACATCTTTGATAGCGTGACATAACAGTGGACGACAAGCATAAGGTCAATTGACGTGATCAATCGTAAATTATGATGTCATTCGAATAGTGAGAAATTTTTTCCCGCAGCATTTAAGCGGTTTTTATTTAAAGAAATAATGGAAGTACTTACATAAGAAAAATGCAAGAAAAATAATTCCTAAACGAGTTGTCATTGTTGTTTACTTCTAATGTTCAGCCATGACCTTTGTTTATATTCTCGTTTAATCGATTATTGGGAACTGTCTATACGCTACGGTAAGCTTAACTCGGCGAAACTGTAGAGGGTATCGATTTGCCTCCTCAACCAATCGAATGGGCTACACAAACTTTCACCACGATGCGTTTCATGAAATTGTTTTATTGTTAGAAAAATTAACTATGAATTAGATTAAAAAAATTATCGAAAAATATTCCATAACAAGGGTAAGTCATAGAGTAAATATTGTGGCAAACAGACGCTAGACGGTGCGAGTGGCACGGGAAGAGAGAAGCGGAGAACGTGTTGCCCGCTCTCAACACGTTCTCCAAAGTCTAGCACACCTATCTTGTGTGGTAGTTTGAAAGGCTTGGCACACGGCTCTGGTGTGCTTTTAGACGTTTCCAGCAGTTGAGTTAAGTTAGGTTAGGTTAATTAGGCTAAGTTAGGTTAGATTAAGTTAGGTTAGGTAAACGGAGTAGAGCGGGAGAGTCGAGTGGGACTATCGGAAGACGGCGGAAGCAATTATGCGAGCGCGCGAAATTTGATAGTTGAAATACAAAAGCTAAAGTACTTAGTCAGAAGTTATTTTCCCTTCTTTCATACGTGATTTGAGTATTAACTTATGTAATCCCCCATTTTTAAACAGAGTAAATCGCAATTTACGCTACAATATGAGTCCGTGGATCGAGTTTGAATGCGCTCATAGCTAAAGTCCTTTTGCACAGGCCTTTTTGCGCTACCCCTCGGTCAATTTAAAACATTTGAAACATGATTTAAAGCTTTTGAAACCAGATTTGACAACACGTTATCTGGATTGCATATATTCAAACCCCAATCCGAATCAGCCGCGCAGCAGGAATTAGGGAAAATCCTAGGGAGATAGGTAACCCAGTGTTGCCACCTGTTGATATTGTTGCGTGGGATTCGATTCTGTTCCTGGGATTAAATAATGCACGTTTTTATTACTGTTTTTAACTATATTCATCTGTAGTTGTCCGATTCTTTACACTCCACAGCACCCGCTTTCTAACACAAATCTCCCGCGCTCACTTACATTTACCTTGGTCACGCCCTCACTCCTCACGTCCGTTCTCTCTCCTTCCCGCTACTACTACTGCCGCTAGCCCGGCCTCCTTATACCGCTCGACTCGCGAACCGCTACAATATTGGTAATCAGCTGATCGAGTATCGACTATTCACTGAGTTATTCGCGCATTCAAAATCGGACCTTCGATTCACAGGGACGGCACCATTATCTTTCTTTTAAATGCTCAAGCTAGTCTGTAGGTGCTTTGGATAATTTACAAGCTCGATCACAAAAAACTGACTTTTTCTTCGCGCCATCGCGCGATCGCCGTAGCTTGCCGTCCTGCCGGGCCGAGACCCGCGCCTGAGAGCCTTTGGGCAAGTTTCGGGTCGGCTTCGAAGTCGAGAGTCTACCATCGGTTAGGGGTTTGAAAAAAATGCAAACCCCACAAACGCGGCGTTCAGTACAAGTTAGGTTGCTTTCAAGCAATCGTTGTGATCCTTGGTATTGCGTATATTTTGATTCGGAGTAAAAAGAAGTGTGTGCGTCGAAAATCTTATGTGGTCAACCCCCTTTTCGTATGGTCCAGCCTCCTTTCGTTTTGCGTAATATCCATAGCTAACAACAAAAATTGTCCATTGTGGTTCAATTAGCTGCTGACTCAGCGTTTATCTACCCTAATGTAATGATTTAGAAGTTCAAGTTCAATATCTAACATGTCAAGTGTTACTTCGTGGTTCGCAAGTCGGACACTAGATAAACGCTGAATCAAGTGTAGAGTCAAGTAGTCGTTGATATTTTTCAGTGAATGAATTATCATCAATAAACGGCTTTAACAACAAACGGTTTATTAACAAATAAACACCATTTAACGGCATAACACCCTACTACCTACAAGACAACGTAAACGACATGGAAAGTCGTTTAGTAATAACTTGTCTTGTTTTAATCCCCAAGTGTAAGTAAAGAACGTACTGTCGGAAAAAACGGGTATAGGCTGTGGTCACCCCAGGCTTACGAACTTTTTATTTAAATGACCGCGTAGGCTTACGCCTGTTGCTGGCTTCTATTCTACTTACAGTTTTACAAAATTACAGAAAGTTAAATCTTGACTGCTTTCTCGATAAGTGTGACTAGTGCTGTATAAATTTGTTGGTTAGTGAGGAGTTCTTGTGAGTTAAAGTGCAAACGAAGTAGGGGGCCGGTCGTATTTTTCAAAATTGTCTGACGGGCATGAAAATGGTCTCAAAAAATCCGTGATTTTTTTTTAAGATTTACAGTGGAAAAACTAAGAAAATCGGACAGATAGTTTTTGAGATAAAGCACTTTATATTGGCCTTTTTGAGGGGAAAAACGTCCAGATTTCCTATGGTGAAAGAAAATTCAGAAGTCGTCGAGGTCAGAGTTGGCTGTGCTAGCAAGCTATTCCCTGAGCAACCCCACTCCACCCAGTTTTACCACCCTCTACTACGTTTCCAGTCCCTGTTTGCTATAATCCCCTTAATTTGTCGCAAATTGGTTAAAGGGCAATAGCCAAGAACATAGCATATTGATATTAGGGTAGATTCTTATTGTACACATTATTCTAAGAACGGGAAAATTTGTTTCAAGTTTTTCTGACTAGCCTTTCCCAAGTTATTGACTTGCGAAATTTTGGCATTTTCCCGCCACGAGAGAAACATTACAAGCGTGGCCTACGAGCGCTTTGTTATTCAATGGCACTGTTAGAACGATAGGCTATTGTGACCCTTTCCTGTTTCCTTCGGCTTTCCCATAGAGTAAGATAGAGAGAGCATCCCTGTACAAAGGCCTGTCATAAGAAAATAGAAGGAAAAGGAGGTTCCCAACTGGAGTGGAAGAAACAGTTGATTGGTTGACCAAATGCATGGAGTGGAATAAACAGTTGATTGGTTAGAAGATATGAATCGATATAGTTGCCAGTAGTATAATTCCCAAAACAAGAGCACCTTTTATTAAATATCTTAAGTACCAGTGACCATCCAAGTAATGAAACAGTTTCAGCAATAACGACACCACATCTTGGCGACGAGGATAGAAGTTTTCAGCACCGTAGCAGTCAAGTTTGGTCTGAATTTTATGGTATTTAGCCCAGCAGCCCTCAGCAAATCACATGGCGGAAGGATTGCCCCATTTTCCGAGCTTTGATCCTCACGGAGAGCCTAGAACAGTCGGGGAAAGATGGGAAAGTTATTTAATGCGCTTTAACACGTACTTAACTGCTTTTAACATCAAAACAGACGAACGCCATAAAGCCTTACTGTTTTACGCTGGGGAAGTCGTGCAGAAGATCGCAGGCACGTTGGATCAAACTCCAAGGAAGCTGGAAGGCAAGACCGAAACTGCATTCGAAGCGCTAACGAGGGCATTATCTGAACGATTTAACCCGAGCATTAACACCGACTACGAAACATACCGTTTCCGTCAGTTGTCACAGAAGACCAACGAAACATTGGACAATTTCTACACAAGGCTGCAGCAACAGGTACCCTACTGCAAGTTCAGAGATCCTAATGCAGAAGTCAGGACACAGATCATACAGAACTGTGTGTCACACAAGCTTCGGAAGCAGATTCTAGAAAACCCGGACATGAAGCTCGAGGATATTTTAAAGAAGGCCCGCACGATGGAACTATCCACATTGTATGCCCGCGAGATGGCAGGGTCACAACAGGAGCAGCAACACGTGAATAAGGTGACCGCTAAGGAGAAAACGCCGCGTCCGCCCAACAAGGGGAAGCAGTGCCGTTTTTGCGGGAACGAATTCCACGAAAAGCTCGAACTCTGCCCAGCACGAGGAAAACAGTGCAAGTCATGCGGGAAAAACAACCACTTCAGCCGGTGTTGTCTAAGCAAGAAAAGCGAGCACGTTGAACAACATGGGAATAATCGTCCTCAAAAGCAGCAAGTGCGGCAGATCGTCACCGAGGAGGGAACCTGCAGTGAAGAAGAATGCATTTGGTCGCTGACAACACTGCCAGAAGATGGAACCATTGGCGAAGCAGAGCGAATCTTGCGCATTTCAACGTCCCACCCAAAGGACCTAGAGATCGCAACAACGATTGGCACCACACAAGTACGGATGTTGGTCGACACAGGCACAACCGTTAACAACCTGGACAACGAAACGCATAAGCATTGGGATCACCAGCCATAACACCTGCAATGTCAAGCTCTTTCCATGGGGAAGCCCCCCCCACTTAAGCGTTGTAGGAGAGTTTTACAAAAACATCACATGTAACGGGATAACAATCCAGGCACGTTTCCTAGTACACCCAACAATCCCAGACAACTTATTGTCCTACAAGACAGCCAAAGCTTTACGTCTCATCGAAATAGTTAACACGCTGGAGGAAGAAAGCACCGCAACTGATCTTTTGTCCCCCCCCAACAGCAATACCCAAACCTATTTGCCAAGTCTGGAAAATTGAAAGACACGACGATCAAACTCCATGTAGACCCGAACGTAACGGCCAAAGCACAGCCACACCGTCGAGTTCCCGTCCATCTACGTAAACAGGTAGAAGAAGAGCTTGTGGAGATGGAGAAGCTTGGCATCATAGAAAAGGTCACCGGACCTACACCATGGGTCTCACCGATAGTAGTCGTGCCAAAACCGAAAGCACCCGGTAAAATCCGTATATGTGTAGACATGAGAGAAGCCAATAAAGCTATAAAGAGAGAGCGCCATTTAACACCGACATTGGACGAAGTCTTGGCCGAGCTGGATGGAGCCATGGTATTTTCAGTACTGGATCTCTAGCATGGATATCACCAGCTGGAACTGGCTGAGGAGAGTCGCTACATCACGACGTTCTCCACCCACTGCGGATTAAGGCGCTACACACGACTGTCGTTTGGAATCAACGCCGCGGCCGAAATATTCCAAGAAGCAATATGGCAAACATTGGCAGGACTTCCCAGACAGCTCAACATCAGCGACGACATATTAGTCTTCGGGAGATCCGTAGAAGAACACGACAAACGTCTTCATGACGTCCTTGACCGACTGAACAGTAGTGGCCTCTGTCTAAATTGGCAGAAATCGAAGATTGGCCGCAGTCAGGTCACGTTTTTTGGATTTCAGTTCAGCCAGAACGGTATTAAGCCCGATCCTAAAAAAGTAGAAGCGTTGGTTAATACAACAAACCCGTCCAACGAAGCAGAGCTTCGAAGCTTCTTAGGGCTGACGAATTATCTTGCGCGTTTCATCCCTGGATATGCGACGATCACAGCGCCACTCAGAAACCTGTTGAAGAAACAGACCAAGTACGACTGGACCCCCAATTGCGACATGGCCGTACAAAAGCTCAAGAGCATTCTCACAACCGACCCCCAAGTCGCTTTCTTTAACCCAAACTTGCCGACAATCATCATCACAGACGCCAGCCCTGTCGGAGTAGCAGCAATTTTGTTACAAGAGGAAAATGGCAAGGAAAGGGTCGTGGCATATGCAAGTCGCTCATTGACGGCCACGGAACAGCGTTATTCACAGTTGGAAAGAGAGGGCCTCGCAGTCGTCTGGGCCTGTGAACACTTTCATTTGTATGTTTTCGGAAAGCCCATCACGGTTAGAACAGATCATAAGCCGCTGGTAGGCTTATTCAGCAAATCTCTTAACTGTGTGAACGCGCGCATTGAACGCTGGGCGCTACGTCTTTTGCCTTACAATGCGACAATTCAGCACATAGCTGGAGCCACTAACCCCGCCGACTTCATGTCAAGGCAACCAACAGTGTCGGATCGGAACGCGGTGGCCAGCACCTGTGCTGATGCGTTCGTGAATCTCTTAAGTCAGAGCCTCCTGCCCACTGCCCTCAAGCTATCCGAGGTAGCAAAAGCAACGGAGCAAGACGAAGTATTACAGCTAGTCAAGCGAGCTATCGTCACAGGGAACTGGAGCCCTATCAAGAAACGTAACGCAGTTTACTTTCAACGTAGAAACGAGTTAACGTTTGACGCCGACAACAACGTAATTTTAAAGGGACGCAAGATTTGCATTCCAGAAAAGCAGCAAGAGCGCATCATTCAGATAGCCCATGAAAGCCATATGGGCATGACCAAAACCAAGCAACGTCTGCGCCTACATGTCTGGTTTCCCGGCATGGACTGCATGGTCGAAACGATCATTGAAAGCTGCCGTGAGTGCCAAATGTGCACTGAAGATCGCTCAAAAGAACCAGTATGCCCCACACCATTACCTGATTAGCCCTGGACGGACCTCAGCATGGACCTTTTTAGTCTGCCGAACGGCGATAAAGCGTTTGTCATAATCGACAAGTATTCCCGATTCCCAGAGGTGGCGATTCTCGAACACACCAGCGCCAAAGACCTCATCAAGGTGCTAGGTGCCATATTCGCACGTTTTGGGATANGACCTTTTTAGTCTGCCGAACGGCGATAAAGCGTTTGTCATAATCGACAAGTATTCCCGATTCCCAGAGGTGGCGATTCTCGAACACACCAGCGCCAAAGACCTCATCAAGGTGCTAGGTGCCATATTCGCACGTTTTGGGATACCAGCGACTATCGCCTCAGAAAATGGACCACCGTTCCAAAGTGAAGAGCTAAAACTGTATCTTCAACGTATTGTTGTCGAACACCTCCGCATAACACCATACTGGCCCGCCGCTAACGGCGACGTTGAACGCTTCATGAGGAATCTAAACAAACTAGTCAGATCCTCAGTTGCCGAGAACGTGGACTGGAAGGAGAAGCTGCAACCTTTCCTTCTAGCCTATCGTTCAGCACCTCACCGGATGACTGGGCACAGCCCAGCTAGCCTACTGTTGGGAAGACAGGTGAAAACCAAGCTCCCTCAGCTCAGCAACGCACATCAGCAACCCCGAAAGGAAGAGGTGAAGAACCAGGACCTGAAAGCCAAAGAGAAAATGAAAGCTAATGCGGATCGGCATAACCACGCCAAGCAGAAGAATTTCATCGTAGGGGAAAAAGTCCTCATGCTGCCAGGGTATAACACCAAACCCTACAAAGTAATTGCAGTAAAAGGAACGATGATTACAGCCCAACGTGGAAGCGAACAAGTCACTCGCAATGCCAGCTTGTTCAAAAGATTTACCGGAAATGAAGAAAGACCAAGAGTGGAAACGAGACCAACTGAAATTGAAGATCTACGACCAGTCCCGCAAGTAGTGAATGCCGAGCCTGTAAGTGAACTCCCTCGCTGGACCCGGCAACGGGAAACTCGTCCTCAAAAGCAGCAAGTGCGGCAGATCGTCACCGAGGAGGGAACCTCCAGTGAAGAAGAATGCATTTGGTCGCTGACAACACTGCCAGAAGATGGAACCATTGGCGAAGCAGAGCGCATCTTGCGCATTTCAACGTCCCACCCAAAGGACCTAGAGATCGCAACAACGATTGGCACCACACAAGTACGGATGTTGGTCGACACAGGCACAACCGTTAACATCCTGGACAACGAAACGCATAAGCAATTTGGATCACCAGCCCNCATTTCAACGTCCCACCCAAAGGACCTAGAGATCGCAACAACGATTGGCACCACACAAGTACGGATGTTGGTCGACACAGGCACAACCGTTAACATCCTGGACAACGAAACGCATAAGCAATTTGGATCACCAGCCCTAACACCTGCAGACGTCAAGCTCTTTCCATGGGGAAGCCCCCACTTAAGCGTTGCAGGAGAGTTTTACAAAAACATCACATGTAACGGGATAACAATCCAGGCACGTTTCCTAGTACACCCAACAATCCCAGGCAACTTGTTGTCCTACAAGACAGCCAAAGCTTTACGTCTCATCGAAATAGTTAACACGCTGGAGGAAGAAAGCACCGCAACTGATCTCTTGTCCCTTGGTTGCCCAAAATGTATCGACCATACGGTAGTTGAAGGCTCAATAACAATATATTTTCAAATAATATCAACATATAGGGAGCAAAAGAATCGATCTATTCCTTCTTGCTATCGATTTACGTTTAAACTCATTTTTCATAGTTCCCGCTATAAGGAAGGTGGAGTGAAACAGGTCGGGACAACCCTCACCTCCCAAGGGATTAGCCAGAAGGCTCAAAAAGTTGTGACAGAAGGCCCATAAGAAAAGGGCCAGATGTTCTCTCTATCTTACTCTATGGGCTTTCCTGGCCCGTTCCAACTTGTTCGGCAACATAGGAAAGGGAAGGATAAGCTACCTGCAGGCAAAGTGGGCGAACAAGATGGCCGAACACGCCCCACCTTCTGGGATATTGACTTCAGGACAAAATCAAGTGTGGTCTACAATAATTTTTTAGAAAATCGGAGGTAACAGATAAAATTCTGAAAAAAATACTTTGGCAAAGGAACATGTATCTAGTTATCCACAGTATGACCAAGTGATTTTATTTTTATTTAAACACTATACTTTGTGCAAAAATGTCGTTTAAACTGTAAAATATCTTTTACATGAACAGTTCTTTCAGTGTTGGTCATTCGTGACGGTGGCCTAGTCCAACATTCTACAAAATAGAAAAAGAGCGGTTTAGTTACGTGAACGCATGAATTTTCTAAAATTAAAATTCTAAAACACCCGATTTCAAGTCGTAATGAACAAAAAGTGAAAGGTCGACCGGCCCCCCTAAACGAAGTATGCTCAGTTCCCTCAACAGGATTGCTCTCCTTGTTCAGGTTGCGGCAGTGGAAAATAAGGTGTCTGAGGTCTTGGTTTGATTGTTTGCGACAGGAGCAGAGCTCCGATTCCACTTTGCCGATGCGCTTTAGGTAGGATTCTGTTGGGTAGTGTGTTGTCCGAATTTGAATCATCTTGGAGATGATACTTCTTCGGAGGTTGGTGTCGACTATTCCTCGTTGGGAGGGGGTGATATGTAGATCTTTTAGGGGGATTTTATTTGCTACCCACCGGTTCTTCCACGCCTCCATCATCGATTCTTCAATCCATTTCCGGGCTTCTGCTAGGCATGTGGGTGGATTTTTCCAAGCGACCAGGGCCAGGGCTCTCGCTCTTCCGGTACAAGAGGTGTAAGTTTCGTGTCTTGCAATATCCGGTGGTGTTGGCCAATTACACCAATGTCTGGATGCGTATAATATCGTAGGAGTGCAGCCTCTAAGAGTAGGGTAAGGGGAGGAAGACCGGTCTCAACCTCCAAGGCTATTGTTGGTGTCGTGTGCAGGTCACCTGATAGTTAGAAGTCCTCGTCTGAATGTTTGGATGATTGGACGTAGCTTAGATGAAGAGGCATTGCACCATGCCGGATATCCGTAACGTAGTTTTGAAGTGATTGTCGCCTGGAAAAGATTCCGTACTTGGGAGCAGTTGATGGACTTGCTAACTTTCGTTAGTTTTTGAATCCTTAGTAAAATCTGGTTGCTTTGAGCTGCCAGAATGGCTATGTGCTTCGTCCAAAGTAGTTGGGAGTCGTAGGTCAAACCCAGGTAAACGTGTTCTCTTTTCCATGTTCCGCTGAAGGGGCATTGCTTTGGATTTCGTGCTTAAGGGATTTGATTTCTTCTGCTAACAACGTTACAAGACGAACCAGGTCATTGTTAGACTCCTTCAGAGCTATTACAAGTTTAGTTAATTCTTGCAGTTTCGCCATTTGGTCTTCAGAGAAGGGACTATCAGTTGATGTTTGCTCGTCGGGCGAAAAAAATTCGGATATAAGCGTTTCATCAGCTGATCTGGGTTCAGGCGAATCCAGTCTCGACTGCTTTCCCGCTTTTTCTGGGCTATCCACAGGAATATCTTTCCTTTTCCTGTATTTTTCTCCAGTGCTCGGTTTCCTGGCAGGTTGCTTGACAGACTTGCACTCATCACAGTACTTCTCTTCTGATTATATTGTCACGCCCAATTCTGACAGGGCATCACTTCTGTCAAAGAATTAGGAGTAATGTTCGGGAAAGGTGGATTTAAAGAACTGTATTCGGGTAAATACAGGGGTAAAGTTAAGGGGGACTAACACTACAGGAAAACAAAAGACGTGGCAAAAGAAATATAGCCGTGACAATATGGTGATTCCACGATAGGCTATTGTGACCCTTTCCTGTTTACTTGAGTAATCCGCATAAAATCCGAACGTGGTTGCCAGTGGCATTTCTTTCCCTAAGACTGTTTCCGCGGTTTTAGAGGTTGGGTGCTGAAAAGCACTCCGCCTTTCCAGCCGCTTCAGCAACAAATCAGTCATTAGCTATGCTGCTAAGTAAAGCAAGCCGCTTCAGCAACAAATCAGTCATTAGCTATGCTGCTAAGTAAAGCAAGCCGTAAGCTCTGTAGCTTCTTGGTATAAAGTACGGGAATTTGACAACAGATGGCGCTACAATCGCGAGCGTGCGCTCGTTTCGTTTGCGCTCCCGCTCGCGCTCGCAAATTTATGAAACGAGCAATCGCGCTCATCGCTCGCAAAATTTCGAGCGCTCGTGAGCGCGAGCGAATTCGAGCGCGCTCGTTTTAGCTCTGCTTGGCACTATGTCAATAGACAATCAGATTGTGACAAAAGAGCGTTGAAAACACGGCCAACTCTGGTGGGCGTCCCAGCCAGTGTTCTGGAACTTCTCAGAAAACTCCGTTCCGTTCCGCTCTTTTGCGCGGAACGGGAACGGAACGGCGTTGCACCGAAAATGGCAGGGAACGGAACGATTTTTTCGGGAAATTTCAACAGGTTCTCCAGTTTCGGAAATCCGAGATAAAATGACACTAGTGTGTATTATGGTTTCAAAACGTTCTCGGAAAACGAATGACAAACGGGTGTCACTCGAGTCAAAATTGGTAGTTGGATTGGAAATGCATTAGTTTAGGTTAGGGTAGGTTAGGTTAGTTAGGTTAGGTTAATTAGGTTAGCTTAGTTAGTTAGGTTAGCTTAGGTTATTAAGTTAGGTTAGGTTATAGGTTAGGTTATTAAGTTAGGTTAGGTTATAGGTTAGATTAGGTTTATTACCGAGTAATTAATTATTTAGAGGTTTAAGCGCCTTAAATAATTTTAAGGCGCCTAGCGCCTTTACCTACGCGCGCATTCAAAATCGATCCCGGTTCTCATAGGGACATCATCGTCGTCTTTATTTTGAATTCTTAAACAAGTCTGTAGGTGCTTTGGTTAATTTACACGCTCAATCTAAAAAAAATGACTTTTTCTTCGCGCCGCGACTTGCGGGCTCCGCTGAACGCCATGTAGGAAGCGTTACCCGCTTAAGTCGGAACCGCCGCGTTCGGTCCCATTGCCAGGGGATAGACTCTCGACTTCGAAGCCGACCCGAAACTTGCCCAAAGGCTCTCATGCGCGGGTCTCGGCCCGGCAGGACGGCGATCCCGCGATGGCGCGAAGAAAACGTCTTTTTTTGTGATTGAGCTTGTCTAACCAAAGCACCTACAGACTTGTTTAAGCATCCAAAAGAAAGATGCTCATGTCGTCCGTACGAGAACCGGAATCGATTTTGAATGCGCGCGTAGGTAAAGGCGCTAGGCCTCCGGCCAACTGTCCCCCAATGTTATAAGCATAGGAAAATTTGAAATTTGGCGGAAAGGGGCGGAGTTTAAACCGCTAAATAATTAATTACTCGGTTAATATGCATAATGGACATAGGGGTTCTTCAGCCAGAACATGTAGTTTGGTCTCTTCTATAACACATATTTTTTTCATTTTGAAACCTTACTCCCCCTTTAAGTATGGGTAGTTTTCAGCCGACAGTTGATTTGTCTTTCACTAGGCCTTCGCTAAGTTCAATTTTTCAGTTTCACTCTACGGCCAATAGACGGCTTAGGTCGGAACGGANTTTCATTTTGAAACCTTACTCCCCCTTTAAGTATGGGTAGTTTTCAGCCGACAGTTGATTTGTCTTTCACTAGGCCTTCGCTAAGTTCAATTTTTCAGTTTCACTCTACGGCCAATAGACGGCTTAGGTCGGAACGGAAGGAACGGGCCAAAACACCGTTCCGTTTCGGATTATTTTCGGGAACGGTTCGTTCCGTTCCGTTCAAATGAATGGAACGTAACGATTTTGGGTCCGTTCCAAAACACTGCTTGCAAGTAAGAAATAGACCGGTAGAATTAATTGCCTTTCACAAACTAACCCCACCGAAATTAATAAAATTAGAATGCTTATGAAAGCATTATAATTTTCTTAATTTCGGTTTGGTTTATGGAACAGGTTCGAAGTGAGCAAGTTTTATTTAATCCCACGATAAGAATTAGACCACTGAGGTTTCCCTATACCCGTTTTTTCGACAGTATATTACTTCGTATGTAAGCAAGTACGTATAAAGATGGAACGGGCATTTTTTCATTTGCAGGTTGCATTTGCCGGCCCGTGTCACAATCCGGAGAAGGATCAGATGAACATGGTCAAAAGCGTGACTTCGAGGGCAACAACACAATATTTTCCGGCTCAAGGGGTAAGAAAAAAAATTGGGAATTTTGGTTTCAGTAAGTGTGTTTTTCGAAATAGTTACACCGAAAGTTGCTGAAAGCCCTTTGAGCGATCTGAATACTTGGTTAATCGCCGGTGTGATCGTTGCGATCGTTTTTGGCGTTTGGATTTTTCTGTGTGCCCGGAAACGCATTAGCATCAATAGTAACAAAAAAACTCCTATCAGCTCCATGGAGTTTTCTTCTAGAAATACTCAGGTCATTAAAGACCAAGAAGATCTTGATAAAACTAAATTATCCAGCAGCAAACTTTATCAAGACAGTGATGAAGAGATGGCTACTGGAGGGCTCCCATTAACTCAGTGAAAGAAGCCGACACCTAGGTAGAAGCTCCAGTGGGCCTCAGAGATATTTCCACCCAAAAAAAATTGTCTTCCTCGTCTCAGATTATTATTTATTCTGTGGTCCCAATGATGTAACAACAATGATGTAACAACGTAACAATTAGTATAAAACCCCGTCCGGTTTTCCAAGGAAGGGACCAAATAATGTTTGGTGCTCTTTTTCCAGCGTTCACAGACACACCAGCAATGTTGCAAGTTTTTTTTCAAAACGCTCGCCAAATTTTATTTAAAATCGCCAAAAATGCTGTTGTTCCACTTAAGTCAATATCATGTATTTAAAATGTATTCTTCTGGAGGGTAGGGGACGAACGGGCCCAGTTCCAAACGGGCCCAGTTCCAAACGGGCCCAGTACCAAACGGGCCCACTATTTTGAAACTTTGTAAATACCAAGAAAAGGAACGGAACCAAGGTAGGCCATGAATTTTATAGACGGCGTATCCAATATTGATAATCTCGGCAAAACATTTGACTTGTACTACCAGAGTCTAAAATGGTCCAAAACCATAGAAAAGGGGGAAATAACTGTTTAATGGTTGATGCCAAAATCATTAGTAAGTTTTTACCGTAGCCATTAGTGCAAGCGGTCCAAGGTATATTATCAGACCAAATCCTCCTATCATGACCCACGTAAAAATGCCTCTAATGATCCAATTACGCCACCTTCACCAATACAATTACAAAAATGAACGGCTTTTTAAGATACTTATATTGTGAAAAAATAAATAAAGACTTTGTCGGAAGTCTTTTCCGGACTCAGGGAACAACACAGTACGTTATCGGTAAGATATTTTCAAACATCTATTAACATATTGTATTTAGTTTTTTAGATTTTGATCAATTTGTGCAATGAAATATAAGTAATTATTTGTAATTAAGTGTCTAGTTAGTATGTGTAATTCAGAAATTTGTATTGTTAGACAAAATCCAACTCGAAAAGGAAATCTTGCCCTAACTATATAGTTAAAATAAAAAGTGGCGGCTGTAATGCGACAGTAACTTATTGGAAACCAGCAACTTTTGAAATGATTTTGTAAATTTTATTTTATTGTTTGCATGTATTATTTAAATGTAAGTTGATTTTACGCTGCTTGGGTGAAGGCATTGCTTTATTTCCATTGCGCGAGAAGTTTATTTCAACGTCTACCCACTACCCGTTGAAAATATATGTTCAAAATCTTTCAGAAACATATGAACACGTCACAAAGAATAATGGAATAAATATATAATAAATATAGCTCACTCAAGTACTGGACTGTACATGTAACAACATTTATCCAATAATTCATTCACATTAATTGTGCCCTCATTGTAGTCAGTAAACAATTTTTGTAATACTTTTTCTTTGTCGTTTTGTTTTGACCGCTGTATGCGAGCTATACGTTGAGAAGACAGTAGCTTCCTAGTAATCGCTACTAGCTTGCTTTCGTCGTAAAGCATACTAATCAGGAAAGAGAGGTTTGGGGCCTTCTGGCAGATTTTCTTCTTCAGACTTGCGTGCCACGATTCAACATCATTGTTGGTACGGATTGTCCGTAGCTTGACCAAACTTGTGGTGGCCATGCATCGTTTTCAATCCAGGTGCGCCGTAAGTAGTTGAAAAGTCTGCGAAGGGAAGGCCTCTTTGTCCGTTTGTTAATGCTCTCAAAAACTGGGACAATGTGGTCAGCCGGTACGAATTGAAGAGCAAATATCATTCTGTAAGATGTAAAAAGTTGTAAGTGTATGAGCATTACAGTAATAAATAATAAACCAAGTATTTTACTTGCAAAACTTCTTGACGTGTTCGTTATGCTTGTAGTGTTCATGCAGGCCGCATTTTTGAATATTACGCCACACGGCTTGAGTCCAGTGAAATGCGCATCCGCGCACGTGAATACCTGGGAACACTGCACGGGCGGCGTTCCACATGGGTCTCTCAAAATCCATAACAATTGACTTGACCAACGGTCGTACAGGGCACAGCCGCAAAATAGTGCGAAATACTTCCATGTAATCCATCTGCCGTTTGCCCGACATGAGTACAAAGATGAGTGGCACCTACAAAAATAAGATAATTCGGCACGTACGTCATTGACGTGGTTCATCGGATATTTTCCGAGTACTAACCTGCTTCAGATTGCCTTCAGATTTAATAAATGCATGCACCGAAAAGAGCTGTACAAATGGCTTTTTGACTACATAAAAAGTAGCGTCGCAAAACCATTCTTTAGCGTTCGCGAGCATTGTGAGCATGGTCAAGGATGAAAAAATAGGTATCGCCTGCTGGTGGTCGTCGTCGTCTTTAACATGTCCTCTTTAAGGAAGTCTTCCCCCACAAAATCCTGGTTGAGTACAAAGTCCAATTTGGTGGGGTGTTTCGGGCGCTTTTTCTCCCTTACGCGATTGGTCTTGCGTATCAAGGCCCGCTTGTTTGGCAATGATAAAGGCAGATCCTTGTCAGCAAAGTCATCTACAAGAACCTTGTTCACGACGGCTTGCGCTGACATGTAATAGTCTACAATAACCAGCGTAAGTAATGTATGCAACGATTGCAATGTAATCGTTATATTTACTGTCTTCGGCTGCGGATTTCATTTTCTTCTCTGTCAAAGCAACCTTCAACCTGTCAGGGTCACTGGGTGGGCACGTGTGGCATCTAACAAGGACGAATGTATCGCCGGTTTGCTTAACCAGTCCACGGCAGTATGGTTTTATAATGTTGCAGCGCCATTCGATGGTTCCAGATCCCAAGCGGCGTTTGACTGAGCATTTTTCCCCGTCCGAGTCGAAAAGCGCCGTACGGTTTAAATTTGTTCCCCGCTTAACTACTGTAAAAGTTAGGGTAGGTTCACGTTCACGAATCTTCTTCAACAACTAGCGGCTGACGAAAGGGAATCACAGGAGGCGTGATGTTCATGTCAGCATCTGTGTCCTGTTAAATAATACGAGTTAAATTTAAAGAAAGCAAGCAGTTAAATAATGAAGTTCAGCTTTGCGACTACCTCGTCATAAAAATGACCGTTATGGACATCGTCGTTAGGCAATGTCGAGAATCCCGGTGCGAATTCGTCAGCCGTATCTGTGTCCTGACAACAATA